>CM065594.1:157734952-158282965 GCA_033119425.1 Bufotes viridis
CGCATGATTCCTTGCTGTGCGACCTGTATCCTCTATCTGGGTGCTGGGCCGAAATAAATGAGAGTGGCCTTCTCCGTTGGTGGTTGATATGACGCATGATTCCTTAATGTGGGACCTCTCTCCTCTGTCTGGGTGCTGGTCCAAAATACATGAGTGGCCTTCTCCGGTGGGGGTTGATATGACGCATGATTCCTTGATGTGGGACCTCTCTCCTCTGTTTGGGTGCTGGTCCAAAATACATGAGAGTGGCCTTCTCCGGTGGTGGTTGATATGACGCATGATTCCTTGCTGTGGGACCTGTATCCTCTGTCTGGGTGCTGGGCTGAAATAAATGAGAGTGGCCTTCTCCGTTGGTGGTTGATATGAGGCATGATTCCTTGCTGTGGGACCTATCTCCTCTGTCTGGGTGCTGGTCCAAAATAAATGAGAGTGGCCTTCTCCGGTGGGGGTTGATATGACGCATGATTCCTTGATGTGGGACCTCTCTCCTCTGTCTGGGTGCTGGTCCGAAATAAATGAGAGTGGCCTTCTCCGGTGGGGGTTGATATGACGCATGATTACTTGATGTGGGACCTCTCTCCTCTGTCTGGGTGCTGGTCCAAAATACATGAGTGGCTTTCTCCGGTGGTGGTTGATATGACGCATGATTCCTTGCTGTGGGACCTGTATCCTCTGTCTGGGTGCTGGTCCAAAATACATGAGAGTGGCCTTCTCCGGTGGTGGTTGATATGAAGCCTGATTCCTTGCTGTGGGACCTGTATTCTCTGTCTGGGTGCTGGTCCCAAATAAATGAGAGTGGCCTTCTCCAGTGGTGGATGATATGACGCATGATTCCTTGCTGTGTTACCTCTCTCCAATTGATATTGGTTAATTTTTATTTATTTTATTTTAATTCATTTCCCTATCTACATTTGTTTGCAGGGGATTTACCTACATTTTGCTGCCTTTTGCAGCCCTCTAGCCCTTTCCGGGAGTCTTTTACAGGCTTTTTAGTGCCCAAAAGTTCGGGTCCCCATTGACTTTTATGGGGTTCGGGTTCGGGATGAAGTTCGGGTTGAGTTCGGATCATGGAACCCGGACATTTTCCGGAAGTTCGGCCGAACCTCTCGAACCCGAACATCCAGGTGTTCGCTCATCTCTAGTCACCACCCATCTTGAAAAGTTTCCCCCCTCACATATACTAATGGGCCACAAACAGGAAGTTAATATCACCAATCATTCCCATTTTATTAAGGTGTATCCATATAAATGGCCCACCCTGTACATACATTGTTTATAGCCATACCAGGAGCAACAAAGTGACCTGCTAAGGTTGACATCATTGTGAGAACAGATTGCTGCTATCATTTAACGCTGCTATTATTGTGATTACTCACGTTGCTATTATTTTAATCCATTTTAACATTATAAATTTATATCAACTTTGCTTATATCTATAAAGAAATCAATTAATTCTACTTGACGCCATATTGTGAGTGCTCGCTTATCCTCTTTCCAGAAATATCCATATTCTAAATTAGTTGACACGATTAGTTATAGCCAGTATTCTAACTTCCATCAAGACAAATGGAATAATGGAATAAAAAAATAAATATTCCATATAGTCAGTTTAACCCTTAGGATGCCAGAGGTTTTTTAGTTTTTGCGTTTTCATTTATCTTCCTTAATTTCCTTGAGCCATGACTTTTTTATATTTCGGGTCACATAGCTGTATGAGGGCTTATTTTTTGTGGGACAGGTTGTACTTTCTAATGCCACCATTAATTATGGGTAGAGTTGAGCGAACATCTGGATGTTCGGGTTCGAGAAGTTCGGCTAAACTTCACAAAAATGTTCGGGTTCAGGATCTGAACTCGACCCGAACTTGACCCCTGAACCCGAACCCCATTGAAGTCAATAAGGACCCACATTTTTGGGCACTAAAAAGGCTGTAAATTGCCAAGGAAAGGGCTAGAGGGCTGCAAAATGTAGGTAAATCCCCTGCAAACAAATGTGGATACTGAAATGACTTAAAATAAAATAAAATAAATAAAAATTAACCAATATTAATTGGTAGCTTGGAGGAGGAGGTGGAATAGGAGGTTGGGGTGGCGTCAGGTGGGAATGCTACGGGAGTTGAAGTTTTCATCACAGCCAAAAAGGATTCATGTCTGCCTGCTGTGCCACAGGCCTCATTCACAGACTCAGGGCCATGGCAACCATACATGGGAGTTGAAGTTCACATCACAGCCAAGAAGGATTCATGTCTGCCAGCAGTGTCACAGGTCTCACTCACAGACTCAGACCAATGGCAACCATACATGGGAGTTGAAGTTGTCATCACAGCCAAGAAGGAATCATGTCTGCCTGCAGGGCCACAGGCCTTATTCAAACATTCACGCCCACGGGACCCCCAAAGAGGAGAGTTAAAAACACGCCAAGACAGTATTGATTTCACCCAGCAATGCCACAGGCCTCCTTCACAGATTCAGACCCATGTCACCCACAAAGAGGAGAGTTACAATCATGCCAAATCAGTATTGATTTTACCCAGCAGTGTCACAGGCATCATTTACTAATTCAGGAGGACCATGGCACCCACAAAGAGGAGATCGGTCCAGTAACAGCAACACAGGCCTTAGGTCAACGTGCAAAGGAACAGGTCATTATCATTTATGTAGGCCCCTGACACCCAGACAGAGGAGATGTCATTTGACAGTAAATAGAGTTTAATATCCCCCACCAATGCAGCAAGCGATTAAACAAAATATAGGCCCCTGACAACCAGACAATGTAGAGGTCATTTGACAGTACAAAGAGTTTAATATCTCCCACCAATGCAGCAAGTGATGAAACGAGATATATTCCCCTGACAACCAGACAATGGGGCGGTCATTTGACAGTAAAAAGAGGTTAATGTCTCCGACTCCCACCAATGCAGCAAGCTATGAAACGAAATATAGGCCCTTGACAACCAGACAATGTAGAGGTCATTTGACAGTAAAGAGGAAAATGTCACCCAACAAAGCAACAAATGATTAAATAACATATAGGCCCCTGACACCCACACAATGGGGCAGTCCTTTGACAGTAAAAAGAGTTAAATGTCTCCCACCAAGTCAGCTAGCAAGTAAACGAAATATAAGCCCCTGACACCCACACAATGGGGCGGTAATTTAACAGTAAAAAGAGTTTATTATCTCCCACCAAGACAACAAATGATGAAAAGACATATAGGCCCCTGACACCCACACAATGGGGCAGTAATTCGACAGTAAAAAGAGTTAAATGTCTCCCACCAAGACAGCAAGCAAGTAAACAAAATATAGGCCCCTGACACCCACACAATGGGGCGGTAATTTGACAGTAAAAAGAGTTTAACATCTCCCACCAAGACAACAAATGATGAAAAGACATATAGGCCCCTGACACCCACACAATGGGGCAGTCATTCGACAGTAAAAAGAGTTAAATGTCTCCCACCAAGACAGCAAGCAAGTAAACAAAATATAGGCCCCTGACACCCACACAATGGGGCAGTAATTTGACAGTAAAAAGAGATAAATGTCTCCCACCAAGACAGCAAGCAAGTCCAATAGCAGCAAAACAGGCATCATGTTACCCACCAATGGAACAGGCCACTTTTAGTTATTTAGGCCCCTGACACTCAGACAGAGGAGTGGTCATTTGACAGCAAAAAGAGGTTAATGTCACCCACCAAAGCAGCAGGTGATTAGCTGAAATGTAGGCCCCTGGCACCCAGACAGATGAGAGGTTCATTCAACTTGGTGTTGCCCCCAAAATAATAGTACAATTAAAAAAAAGAGGATTCAATAAAAAAAAGTGCCTGGAGTACAAGAATGTATGGTTGAGGGCGAGGCAGTTATAAATGTCTATTCGGCACAAGGGATGGACAGGTCCTGTGGGATCCATGCCTGGTTCATTTTTATGAACATCAGCTTGTCCACGTTGGCTGTGGACAGGCGGTTGCGTTTGTCTGTAATAAGGCCCCCTGCCGTGCTAAATACACGTTCAGACAATACACTGCCCGCAGGGCAGGCCAGCACCTCCAAGGCATAAAAGGCTAGCTCTGGCCATGTGGACAATTTGGAGACCCATAAGTTGAATGGAGCCAAACCATCAGTCACTACGTGGAGGCGTGTGCACACGTACTGTTCCACCATGTTGCGCTGCCTCCTGCAAACAAGTTCCCTATCAGCTAGTGGTGCAGTTAGCTGTGGTGCTGTGACAAAACTTTTCCACATCTCGGCCATGCTAACCCTGCCTTCAGAGAAGCTGGCCGTGACACAGCTGCGTTGGCTACCTCTTGCTCCTCCTCTGCCTTCGCCTTGTGCTTCCACTTGTCCCCCCGTGTCAGTTGGGAATGCTCTCTGGAGCGCGTCTACCAGCGTGTGCGTGTACTCGCACATTTTCCTATCACGCTCCAGTGCGGGAATTAAGGTGGGCATGTTGTCTTTGTACCGTGGATCCAGCAGGGTGGCCACCCAGTAGTCAGCACACGTTAAAATGTGGGCAACTCTGCTTTCGTTGCGCAGGCATTGCAGCATGTAGTCTCTCATGTGTGCCAGGCTGCCCAGAGGTAAGGACAAGCTGTCCTCGTCATCGTTCTCCGTTTCCCCAGCCACGCATCAGTGATGGGCCTGAGCTGCGTTGGGTGCCATCCCGCTGTGAACATGCTTCATCCTCATCCTCCTCCACCTCCTTCTCATCCTCGTCCTCCAGTAGTGGGCCCTGGGTGGCCAAATTTGTACCTGGCCTCTGCTGTTGCAAAAGACCTCCCTCTAAACCACTTCTAAAAGACTGGCCTGAAGGTGTTAGAAATTACCTCTCTTCCGCCCCCTCCTCCTCCTGGGCCACATCCTCTTCCATCATCGCCCTAAGTGTTTTCTCAAGGAGACATAGAAGTGGTATTGTAACGCTGATAACGGAGTCATCGCCACTGGCCATGTTAATGGAGTATTCGAAACAGCGCAAGAGGGCACACAGGTCTCGCATGAAGGCCCAGTCATTGGTGGTGAAGTGGTGCTGTTCCGCAGTGCGACTCACCCATGCGTGCTGCAGCTGAAACTCCACTATGGCCTGCTGCTGCTCGCACAGTCTCTCCAGCATGTGCAAGGTGGTGTTCCACCTGGTGGGCACGTCGCATATGAGGCAGTGAGCGGGAAGGCTAAAGTTACGCTGTAGCGCAGACAAGCGAGCAGCGGCAAGATGAGAACGCCGGAAGCGCGCACAGACGGCCCTCACTTTATGCAGCAGTTCTGACATTTTGGGGTAGTTGTGAATGAATTTCTGCACCACCAAATTCAGCACATGCGCCAGGCAAGGGATATGCGTCAAACCGGCTAGTCCCATAGCTGCAATGAGATTTCGCCCAAATTCGCACACCACCAGGCCGGGCTTGAGGCTCACCGGCAGCAACCACTCGTCGGTCTGTTGTTATATACCCTGCCACAACTCCTGCGCGGTGTGGGGCCTGTCCCCCAAACACATGAGTTTCAGAACGGCCTGCTGACATTTATCCCGGGCTGTGCTAAAGTTGGTGGTGAAGTTCTGTGGCTGATCTTATGAGCAGGTGGAAGAAAAGGAGGAGGAAGCAGAGTAGGAAGAGGAGGCATTAGGAGGCAAAGAACGATGCCCTGCGAACCTTCGGCGGCGGAAGGTCGTGCGCCAAACAGCTCTCCGCCTGGGGCCCAGCCGCCACTACATTTACCCAGTTTGTAGTTAGGGAGATATAGCGTCCCCGGCCGTGCTTACTGTTCCACGTATCTGTGGTTAGGTGGACCTTGACACAGATGCCGTTGCACAGTGCACACTTGATTTTATCCGATACTTGATTGTGCAGGGAAGGCACGGCTCTCTTTGAGAAGTAGTGGCGGCTGGGAACGACGTACTGTGGGACAGCCATGGACATTAGCTGTTTGAAGCTGTCTGTGTCCACCAGCCTGAATGACAGCATTTCAAAGGCCAGTAGTTTAGAAATGCTGACATTCAGTGCCAGGGATCGAGGGTGGCTAGGTGGGAATTTAAACTTTCTCTCCAAGGTTTGTGAGATGGAGAGCTGAACGCTGCCGTGTGACATGGTGGAGATGCTTGGTGACGGAGGTGGTGGTGTTGGTGGCACATCCTCTTTTTGCTGGGCGGCAGGTGCCAATGTTCCTCCAGAGGCGAAGGAAGAGGCCGAGGCAGCAGCAGAAGATGAAGCAGGAGGGGCCTGAGCCCTTTCTTGGTTTTGAAGGTGCTTACTCCACTGCAGCCCGTGTCTAGCATGTAGATGCCTGGTCATGCAGGTAATGACGTTCAGAACGTTAATGCCTTGCTTTAGGCTCTGATGGCACAGCGTGCAAACCACTCGGGTCTTGTCGTCAGCACATTGTGTGAAGAAGTGCCATGCCAGGGAACTCCTTGAAGCTGCCTTTGGTGTGCTCGGTCCCTGGTGGCGGGGGCCAGTAGCAGGCGAACTCTCCTGGCGACGGCTGTTCTGCTGTCTCACCACTGCCTCTTCCTCTGAACTATGAAAGTTAGTGGCACGACCTTCATTCCATGTGGGGTCTAGGACCTCATCGTCCCCTGCATTGTCTTCCATACAGTCTTCCTCCCTGAAACTCCTGTTCAGTCTGCTCACTGCAGAAAGACGCAGCAGTTGGCACCTGTGTTTCGTCATCATCAGAGACGTGCTGACTCTGCTGAGGTTGTATTCCCATGGCCTCCTCAGGAAACATAAGTGGTTGTGCGTCAGTGCATTTTATGTATTCCACCGCTGGGGAAGGGCTAGGTGGATGCCCTTGGGAAACCCTGCCAGCAGATTCTTCAAACAGCATAAAAGACTGCTGCATAACTTGAGGCTCAGACAGGTTCCCTGATATGCATGGGGGTGATGTGACAGACTGATAGGCTTGGTTTTCAGGTGCCACCTGTGCGCTTTCTTCAGAAGACTGAGTGGGAGATAATGTGAACCTGCTGGATCCACTGTCGGCCACCCAATCGACTAGCGCCTGTACTTGCTCAGGCCTTACCATCCTTAGAACGGCATTAGGCCCGACCAAATATCGCTGTAGATTCTGGCGGCTACTGGGACCTGAGGTAGCTGGTTCACTAGGACGTGTAGCTGTGGCAAAACGGCCACGTCCTCTCCCAGCACCAGATGGTCCACTAACACCACCACGACCATGTCCGCGTCCCCTATTAGATGTTTTCCTCATTGTTACCGTTCACCACAATAAGTAAAAACTTATTTGGCCCAATGTATAGAGTTCAAATTAAGGCCTTTTTTTTTTACAGGCACCTAACTGTCTAGCTATCTATTTATGTACTGTATTACACTAATACAGGCACAGCAGAAACCACAGGTTTAGGAGAATATCAATTTTAGGCTTAGTATTTAGGCCCTGGCTGAAAGGTATCCTTTTACGGACAGA
This sequence comes from Bufotes viridis, assembly GCA_033119425.1. Taxonomy (NCBI): domain Eukaryota; kingdom Metazoa; phylum Chordata; class Amphibia; order Anura; family Bufonidae; genus Bufotes; species Bufotes viridis. Next base: position 157,742,368 of record CM065594.1, read on the forward strand.
ATTACACTTGGAGATGCACAATACCGTGTGCAAATATAGAGGATTACGCTTTCAGCACTTGTATTTAGATCTTGAGTGTAATATACCCTTTTACGGACAGAAATACACTTGGAGATGCACAGTGGCGTGTGCAAATATAGGGGATTTACTTTTCAGGCCTTGTATTTAGACGCTGACATGCTGAATGTAATATACCCTATTGCGGACAGAATTACACTTGGAGAGGAACAGCGGAAAGCACAGATGTTTAGGATTTCTATTTCAGGGATTTTATTTAACCACAGAAAAAAATCTATCCTTTGGCGGACAGTATTACACTTGGACAGCCACAGCTGGAACACCAGATTTAGGGGATTGGCATTTTGGCAATTGAATTTTACCCCCCAAAAAAATCTGTCCTTTGACAGACAGTATTAAACTTAGCCAACCACAGCTGGAACACCAGATTTAGGGGATTGGTATTTTGGCAATTGAATTTCACCCCTCAATAAAATATAGCAATTTCAATCCTGTGTTTCAAGGTGTGACAATAAGCACAAGGATATTGGAGATAGGATATTGCAAAAAAAAGCCTACTATTGAACCCAAAAATGTATGTTGAACTTGGTGGCAGCTCAAAACATGTGCTGGTGCACCAAAAGATCACAAAATGGCCGCCGATCACCCCTGAAAAAAGTGACATAAAAATGCTCTGGGCAGCCTAAAAAGCCAGTGAGCAATTAACTAACTGAAGTTGAATGATTCACAGCTTTAGATCCATCGCTTCATTAAATGATTTTGCTGAGTCCTCCCTGCCTAATCTCGCCCTCACCACAGCAGCTGCATCCTATCCATACACTAATCAGAGCAGAGTGACAGGCGGTGCTACATGACTACAGCTTAAATAGAGGCTGGGTCACATGCTGCACTTGGCCAATCAAAGCCATGCCATTAGTAGGCATGTCTGTGATGGCTTCTTAGGGCAAGAGGTAAAACGCTTCAGAAAGCGGGAAGAAATGGCCGAACAACGGACCCGAAACCGAATTTTTTTGAAAATGTTCTGGTCCGGGTACATGTCCAGAACACCCCAAAATTCGGTACGAACACAAACTATACAGTTCCGGTCCACTAAACTCTAATTATGGAATAAAATGTAGTTGGAAAATTCCAAATGTGGTACAATTGGGAAAAAAAACGCAATTCCTCCACCGTTTTACGGGTTTTGATCCCATAGTGTTTTGTTTATGGCAAAACCCATGCTCTTCATTCTCTGGGTCAGTATGATTACAACAATACCCAATATATATATAGGTTCTTTATGTCTAGATAGTGTAAAACTAAATGTAAACTTGGATTATTTTTTTAATATCACCATATTATGACCCCCATGACTTTTATTATACTTATATCTACTGAGATGATTAGGAGCTCATTTTTTAAGGAACAATCAGTAGTTTTTATTAATACCTTTTTCGAGTGTGTGTGACTTTTTAATCCCATTTTATTTTTTGGGGTAAAAGAAGCAATGAAAAAATGTCAAATCGGCCATTTTGACCCTTTTTTACGTTACGCCATTCTCCGTATTGGATTTTATTTTATATTTTAATAGTATGGACGTTTTTGGTTGTGGTAATACTCATGATGTTTATATTTATTGTTATTTAGGTATTTATTTTGTAATTATACGGAAAGGGGTGATTTAAACTTTTATATTTTTAATTTTTTATATATTTTTTAACTTTTGTTTGTGATGATTTTGTGGCTCATTTATGAGCATATACATTATGTTTTTTTTATTTTTTTGGTCTATCAGGGATGTTTAAAATGCCATTTAAACTCGATTTTGCTCATTTCTTATCCTGGCCTGCCATCTGGTGGCCAAAATAAGAATTTCAGCATGAACACTGAGGCTGAAAGTGTTAAGCGTAAGTACCAATGCCCTAATTGGCCACACGGGGAATCGGTAGGAAGCCCAGAAGCACGAGCTTCCGGGTTTTTGTGCATTTAGATGCTGGGACCTCACTTGGTCACGGCATCTAAAGCATTTAATTACTGTTATCGGCATTATTGCTGGTCATGGTAATTAGCCACAGGTCTTTGCTATTTGAAACAGCAGAGATATTCCGGCCATGGCGCCCACTGCACGTGCAATTGGGCGCTTTGTTTACACATCGATCCAGCGCCATACATGTATCAAACGGGTTAAAAGAATCAGACCAAATTGTACAAATGACTATGAATTCCGACAACAAGCACATATATTAGAGAAGATAATCTCTGAAAAAAGATATCCAAAGAAAATTATCAAGAATGCATGTGAGATAGTCTGAAACCCACCATAACAAAGAAGCAAACAGCAACCAATATAAACTGTGGAACTCAACTATAACAACAACTTTATCTGGAAAATGTTGACAAAACAAAAGACTGCCACATTTTGCGACAAGACCCATTTCTAGAAAAGCTTCTACCTGCTATTCCATAAATTACCTACTGATGTGCACCCACAATTAGAGATAATTTAGCACCTAAGAAAATGAAGCAACATTTCCACAAGAACCCACAAAAGAAAGTAGGAATAAACTCTATACTTGGGAGCTTTAAATGTGGTACCAGTTATAACACATAACCAGGCCACTTTTCAATCAAATGGGAATGGTACTTGGTTCCAAATGAAACAGCACTTGACATGCCAATCCTCCTACATCATATATCTTATCGAATGTGGGTGTGGGATCCAATTTGTGGTACATACCACACAGGTACTACACTGCAGGATAAATCAAAACATGTATAATGTACAGATACAGTATCTGAATCATAGTATTTGGAACCATTGCACTGCTATGCCAGAAAACGAAAAAACACCCCCTGCAAATAACCCCCATAGAGTACATACTTGAAAATCCATATAATCATTTTGCCATACTCCAAAAATGAGTTTACTAGGTCTACCAACTCGACAAAATAACACCCTATAGGCTCAACAAGATCAGTAAAACCATCCTGTGAAAAAGGTTTAACTTCATACTAAACCTTTTTTTTTCACACTTCATAGGTAGACTTCAAATCTAAAATAATTTTCAGTTTAGAATAATGACTATTTGATCATCACCTACCAACCAGAAAGAATTCTGGCTCTGCACTCATTACCTGTATTAATTGCACCTGTTCGAACTCGTTATAACTGCATAAAAGACACATGTCCATGCACTCAAACATTTCAATCTCTCCACCATGGCCAAGACCCCACTGTACATATATACAGATTATACAATATATACAAAACGGAGGGGTGTATGTGTATATATATATATATATATATATATATATATATATATTTATACAAAAATAACTTTCCAGCACCACAGAAAACAGTAATGGAGTGCCAGCGGCTGTAGGGTCGATCCGATATCCCAATACTTATACAAAAGAAGAAGGGGTCCACGGCACCTCCAGTGACAAGTGTCTTTTATTTATACCAACGCGACGTTTCGGTCCGCACAATGGAACCTTTTTCAAGCAGTGATGAAAATTACTGCGAAAATTCGCATTCAAAAATTTGCAAAAAATCTGCATAAAAATTCACAGACAGTTTAAAAAAAATGAATATTTGCAAATTCTCAAAGTTCCGATATTCGCGATTAAAATTCTCAATTTGAATATTCGTAATCAACACTAATCTAGAGATATATTCATGTATTCATGCCTTTATATTGTTTCCACCACACAGCAGTGGTAATAGACTGTACATAAAAGTATCCTCAGGAAATTGGAGCACAGTGGCACTCGTAGTATGATTGCTGGTCAAGTGAACTAACTGGCTCAATCACTGTATCTGAACCTGGCTCCAAGTCTCCTGATTGCAATGCTATAATCAAGGTTCTTCAGCTTTTTCTTTTTTTACTTTACAATTACAACAATACCACATTTATATACTCAACACCAAAAAAAAGGCCAAATAGATAGACGTGATAATTAATCTTTATTAATAATTAATTAATATAAAACATGTATAAAATACAAAAGGTGGAGAACACTACATACTGGGTCATAAATAACCCATATGAGCGGAGACAGCACAGCTAATCAAAAAGGGCAAGAGCCAATTATCAATTATAGTCGCCTATGACTAGGTCAGCAAGAATAGCAATACAAGTATAAAGTGCACAGTGCTTAAATCATAATGAATATCAAAAAAATGACACAGCAAAAGGTAAACTAGTACATATATCATACAAAAATTAGCCAAGCCGCTTACATAAAGTGTCCAAGTGCCAACGCTCCACAATCTTAACGTACGTTTCGCTCTTATTGCTTCGTCAGGGGAACATGAAGATCAAAAGCAAACCCACTCCTATAAATACCCAAATTACCAAAGAATTACCTACACCTGAGAAGAGGACGTCCGTACTCCGGAAGAATCCCATCATTGGGCCATGCAATCGGCACATATGGTCGCAAAAAAAACCCATCAAACCGGCGCCTCCCTGCGCTGGAAGTAACCGGCCATCACTGAGCGTGATAAACATGTGCCGTCGCATGGTAAGGACGTCAAACCTGCGGCTCACTCTACCGATCATGTGACCACACCATGCCATGTAATCGGGAGGCCGGATAAATATATAAACAAAACACCAATAGTGGAATGCACAGTAGTTAATATAATTCTAAGCAATGATATATAACACGTCAACCATATCATGGGATAACCATATATTATATACAAAAAATGGAGGGAAGAAAGTAAGGTGAAGTGAAAATGTGAGTGGAACAATGTGCAAAGTGAATGTGCAAAGGTGAAGATAAAAGAATAAATACATGTAAATACCAAGAACATGGTGACATGACACAAAATATAATAGTGATAATTATTTAATATAACTTATTATAAAAATTTCATAGTGCAAACCATAACATATATAAAAGTGAATGAGGCAATCCACATTATGAACAACATAATACAGCCAATGATGTGTACTAAATAAGATAAATATGTGCAAATTCATCAAACTACAATATCACAAGCCCCCCAAAAATATATCCAATATATACAAGCCACAGAAAAAAAAGAAAAAAAAGTGAATGAAATCAAATTCTTTAAAATCCTTTAAATGTAAAAGGTCCATGATTAGAATCCCACGTCGACATAATAGAAATACAGAATTCTGGCAAACACACTAGAGGCGGTTCACAGCCAAATCCGACAACCTTCCGGCCACTTGTTTAAATAAAGAGGTTCTACATAAAGAAAAGGAGAACAACACAGTTAGCAACTTCTCAGATTAACACTAGTGTTGAGCGCGAATATTCGAATAGCAACTTTGATAATTCGCGAATATTGCGAATATAGCGGTATATATTCGCTATTTCGAATATTCAATTTTTTTTTTTTAGCTGTTAATCCTTGTTGCTCTCTGGTTGTCTTCCCACTTCCCAAAAGCTGTTCTTACCTGTCCGGAGGATTCCTGGCTTCCTGCCCGCTCCAGTTAATGCACGTTGCCGCTTCTGCCGACTTCCCGTGCGCATGGAGCGTCCCCATTCCAATGGAAACGCCTCCATGCTAAAATGTACTGTCGGATGTGAGAATCACGATTTCACAAATTTGATCAAAGTTGTACTCGCAATGCGATTAATTAGACCTGAATTATTTGCATTGCGATATTCGTTATATTCTAGCAATACAACCATTAAGAACTTAGCTCTAAGATCAATTCACAATGCGATTATATGTTCTCTTCGCGAATGAAACTTAGAGCTGAGTTGCTAATGGTTGCATTGCTAGAATTTAACGAAGATTGAGAATATAGTGCTATATTCGTGAATTTGTGATATTCGTCATCTTCGCTATATTCTTGCAATACAACCATTAGGAACTTAGCGCTAAGATCAATTTGCAATGCGATTATATGTTCACTTCGCGAATGAAACAGCTGAGTTGCTAATGGTTGTATTGCTAGAATATAACGAAGATTGAGAATATAGTGCTACATTCGTAAATTTGTGATATTTGTCATCTTCGTTATATTCTAGCAATGCAACCATTAGGAACTTAGCTCTAAGATCAATTCACAATGTGATTATATGTTCGCTTCGCAAATGAAACAGAGCTGAGTTGCTAATGGAAGTATTGCTAGAATATAACGAAGATTGAGAATATAGTGCTATATTTGTGATATTCGTTATCTTCGTCAATTCTAGCAATACAAGTTACAACCATTAGGAACTTAGCTCTAAGTTTACTTCACGATGCAAATATAAATTTGCGTAACATTTGCAATATATAGAGTAATGACGAATATTCGATTTTGACGAATATATGACAAATATTCAATCGAAACTCAACTCAAGATGTAATCGATAATACCGGTAATACCAACTTTTTACTTATTGCCTAAGGTACATATAAATGATAAAGTACCTCCAGGTCACCCCATTGTTGCTGGTACTAATGGGATGTGTACCCCAATTTGTAAATTTATCGATTACATCTTGAGTCCTATGGTTCACAGCCTCCCTTAATACCTTAAGGACACTGGAGATGTTTTGAGTAAGATTGATGGAATACATCTTGAGGAGAATATGACTCTTGTGACCTGTGATGTAGAATCATTGTACACATTTATAGACATCTTGAACACCAATAATCTGAATATTCGATTAATTTATAAAGCGGGACGAAAAGGTATGGATTTTTTGGATCTTTGGATCTCACTCAATGTTGACCAAACCGGTTATATACAGACGGATCTATTTCGTAAAAAGACCTCTGTTAACCACCTCAGCCCCACTAGCTTAAACACCCTTAATGACCAGACCACTTTTTACAATTCTGCACTACACTACTTTCACGGTTTATTGCTCGGTCATACAACGTACCACCCAAATGAATTTTACCTTCTTTTCTCCTCACTGATAGAGCTTTCATTTGGTGGTATTTCATTGTTGCTGACATTTTTACTTTTTTAAATGACATTTTTTGCTTTCTGTTGTAATAATTTTTTTTTTAAACTACATACTACACTTCTATATACATTTTTCTCTAAATTCATTGTTCTACATGTCTTTTGGGTAAAAGTTATAGTGTTTACAAACTATGGTGCAAAAAAGTGAATTTCCGTATTTTGAAGCAGCTCCGATTTTCTGAGCACCTGTCATGTTTCTTCAGGTGCTAGAATGCCAGGATAGTATAAATAACACCCAAATTACACCATTTTAAAAGAAGACACCCCAAAGTAATCGCGAAGGGGCATGGTGAGTTCATGTATGATTTCATTTTTTTTCACAAGTCAGCGGAAAATTACGCTTTCTGAGGGAAAAAAAAATAATAAAGGTTCCATTTCTGCTAACTTCTGGCAAAAAATAAATAAAAATCTCCCAAGGACTTACTATGCCCCTCAGTGAATACCTTGGGGTGTCTACTTTCCGAAATGGTGTCATTTGTGGGTTGTGTTTACTGTTCTGGCATTTTGGGCGGGGCTAACTTGTGAGCAACCCTGTAAAGCCTAAAGGTACTCGTTGGACTTTACGCCCCTTTACGCACCTAGGCTACAAAAAAGTGGCACACATGTGGTATCACTGTACTCAGAAGAAGTAGGGCAATGTGTTTTGGGGTGCATTTTTACATATACCCATGCTGGGTGAGAGAAATATATCTGTAAATTGACAACTTTGTATAAGAAAATTTAAAATGTTGTCATTTACAGAGATATTTCTCACACTCAGCAAGGGTACATGTAAAAATACACCCCAAAACACATAGCCCTATTTCTCCTGAGTACGGCAATATCACATGAGTGACACTTTTTTGCAGCCAAGATGCTCAAAGGGGCCCAAATTCCAATTAGTACCTTTAGGATTTCAAAGGAAATTTTGCGCATTTGGATTCCAAACTACTTCTCACACATTAGGGGCCCCTAAAATGCCAGGGCAGTATAAATACCCCACAAGTGACCCCATTTTAGAAAGGAGATACCCCAAGGTATTCCGTGAGGGGTATGGTGAGTTCATGTAAAATTTTATTTTTTGTCAAAAGTTAGTGGAATATGAGACTTTGTAAAAAAAAAAAAAGTAAATTTCCGATAACTTGTGCCAAAAAAAAAAAATCTTCTATGAACTCGCCATTCCCCTCACGGAATACCTTGGGGTGTCTCCTTTCCAAAATGGGGTCACTTGTGGGGTATTTATACTGCCCTGGCATTTTAGGGGCCCTAAACGTGAGAAGAAGTCTGGAATCCAAATGCGTAAAAATGCCCTCCTAAAAGGTACTCATTGGACTTTGGGCCCCTTTGCGCATCTTGGCTGCAAAAAAGTGTGACACATGTGGTATCGCCGTACTCAGGAGAAGGAGGGCAATGTGTTTTGTGGTGTACTTTTACATATACCCATGTTATGTGTGAGAAATATCTCTGTAAATGACAACTTTTTAAAAAAATTTATACAAAGTTGTCAATTTACAGATATATTTCTCTCACCCAGCATGGGTATATGTAAAAATACACCCCAAAACACATTGCCCTACTTCTCCTGAGTTGCCTATTATTGGCATAACCCGAGATGGTTTAAATCCGCTTTTCAAAAATACACGCTGGAACCCACACATACAGCCTGGAACTGTGAGGACTCATATTGGGGTTTTCACATCGGTGACCTGATGTGTGCCCCAGTATAGTCGCCGTATGCGTGCCCTGTGAGGAATCGCAGTGGCGCACATGTGGCAACATAGTGTCCTAGGCTCCTTTATGAATAATATAATCAGGGTTTCCTGTGGCGTGTTATAGCTGTTTAAGTATTTGATTTAATGTCATGTTAGCGTTTCCACAAACCGAGGGTAATTGCCGTAGCATTTTATACAAGTGGAAAAAAAGTGTGTGTATCCGATAGCATCTGCAGGTAAAAGTAGCAATAATAGTAAAAACAACAAAAACAGTTTAATTTCATAAATGGATGGGGTGTCCATGCGTGATCTTCCCTGGAAGTGACCTTCTTTTTAATTACCTGTCATAATACAGTCCATTTAGCCTGTATGACACGCTATGTTGTTTAATGGACGCTGATCATGTGACTTACATTATAAGCTTACATCTAAATCAGGTCACATGACAGAACGCGTCTTTGGTTCTTCATGCTGATGGCGTCACTTTGCCATGGCAACGTCCTTTTCCATGACAATGCACAACAAACCCGTATCACATATTCGGATCCGGTGATGACGCATCACGCTAGTGGCGTCATGACGCTACGTTGTTCAGAATCTCCGTGGACATGCGCAGTCCGCACTTGGGGACGCGATAGGATCCATTACGATGCTGGCCACAGCTGTTCTCTCCGCTCTCCGGTATTGTTTTTAATTCTTTTTAACAGGTACACCTGTCACTCATAATCAGCAATATAGTATGTTTTACTTTATTTTCTGTACAATCACGTTTTCGATTTTCCATTTATACCAATGGATATATGTATTTATCAATGTATTTTTATCACAGAACTTTTTTTAATGAATACTAAGTTTGATCACTTGATATAGTTGATTTTGTACATTGTTTACATTTACTAATTATGTAATTGATTTTATGTTTTCAATTGAACACATATGTATAAATATCCTGAACGTTACACCAGTTTTGTCACTGCTTCCATTGTATGCATTTTTTGCTGTTGATTGCCCCTAGCAACGGACTACAAGTGCAGGATGTGCTCCCCTATATACATGCACAACTGCATATGGGTTGAGCATATCCTGCTTGTTAAACACCACACCTCATATGCTTGATAATGGCTGCAAGGAGCAGTTGAAACGTTGCAATGGGATAATAAAGCGGGTCCGTTATTTGCACTGAACATTGGAGTGCTGCCTCATTTTTGAAGATATATCTACCAAGGATTGCCAAGTCAACGGTCAGAGGAATTGCACCCCCACTTTTTTAGCTGTGCTGCTGATCTCTTTTTGTTGGGACTTTAGTTCAGCGAGCACTGACTACTTTGGAACTTTTTTGTACACATTTGTTATGGATCCCCCCGATGTGTTCACGTATACCAGAGCGGATGAGGAGAGAATCCTGCAGGGGTTGGTAAGCGAACCCACCTTTCTATCTACCCCCACTATTGTTGATCTCAAGAAACGTTATGAAGCAGATGTTAAAAAAATCGCGTCCACAGACCTACATTTTATGACTTTGGGACAATACTATAAAGAACATAGGATCCCAAGAGGGATCCGTTCACAGTTAAAACCGAATCTATTTCCCACGGATTCAGCGTTTGCACAAAGGTTTGCACAGATCTCAAACAAATATGCCTTTGATATTATTTTACTTAATTTGGAATATCTACAAGAGCTAATAGAAGCAAAAAAATTGATTACAACAGACTAAAGTAGCTCTCAAATCTATGCTTACCACAGAGGAGTGGAATCAATATGAAGACACCTGCACACATTATGTGGATAAGTTCATTAAAGAACAGGAAACAGTTAAACGAAATAAATGGCTCCGGGACACGGACGATTACTTAAAAGGAAGGATATACACCTGTCGACAAGACTCCTATAAAGGACAAACTAACTCCAATCGACCGACTATGAAGAAACATCAGCCCTTTCACCAGGCCCCCAACCAACATAGACCTCCACCTAGGACACCAGGACCATCATCTTCTTTTTTGACACCAGGCCCAGCACCAAAAGAACCCGGCGGGGAGGTAGAAGTCAGCACAAATGGAGGAAACTCCAAAGGACAGAAAAATCAGATGACACTTCGCAAGAAGGGCAATCAATAGGGACGGACGATTTTTCTATGCAAAAACCTACTGTGCTAAATATTTCTTCTGTTGTCTTATCTGATGCTCAAATGTGCTTGCTGGCTAAAGGTTTATCATTTTGTCCATGCACAAAGGCGGACTGGTTTCAAATGGAGGTAGACCTACAACGGTTCCTACAGAACATTAAGTTGAAAATTTGGTTCTCAGACAAACCTCCCTCTAACCAGTCGGCCTCTGTGAAAACAAAATCTGAACTTACTTCCAGACAACTTGGTTTGTTGTCTGGCAGTGACTTCACACCACCAATATGTTCACATGCCCTTGAAACATTTACTCAGGCTGTTAATTTTGATATGGAAAAGTTAAAAAATTCCACTGCAAATATCTCTCTACAATACAAAATATGACTACATCTGATATGAAAACTCTACATGAACTGTGCCATGACAGCAGCCTCACAATAAAACCGGCTGACAAGGATGGTGCAGTTGTTGTCATGGGCACATCATGGTATGTGGGAGAAATTTTGAGACAATTGAATGATCAGGAGGTTTATAGGGAAGTCCCTGGTGATCCAAAGTTTGACATCATTAGGAAAATCAAAAGAATATTGGACACTGCACATGATCAGGGCATTATAGATCAAGAGTTATATAACTTTTTATTGGTAGAACATCCACGTAAGCCAATTATTTATGTATTGCCCAAAATACACAAAACTCTGATAAATCCGCCCGGCCGGCCCATAGTGTTGGGCATTGGTTCTGCCTGGTCCAATATCTCTATTTTTCTTGACCGCTTACTCCGCAGGTATGCTACTCAGACAAGGTCCTATATTAGGGATACGGAAGATTTTTTAGCGAAAATCTCCATGATTGCACTCCCTGAAGGGTGTCTGGTGGCATCTTTTTATGTCACCAGTTTATTCACTTCAATTGAACATACACGTGGAGTGAATGCGGTCACTAGATGTTTGGAACAGAGTGAGCACTCAGCAGAATGTCATGAACTAATTTTGGATCTCTTGAATCTGATCCTCAGACATAATTATTTTATGTTTGGGGAGAAGTTCTTTTTACAGTTACGCGGGACTGCCATGGGGACAAATGTAGCACCAATGTATGCAAATGTCTTCATGGCGGCTATTGAGGAGGATCTTGTCTATGTGTCCCACCACTTCAGTTCAGTACTGGGGTGGTGGCGATACATAGACAACATCTTCCTCATTTGGCAAGGCGATGTGGACTCTCTGATGATGTTCCATCAATTTTTTAACCAACTGGATAGTGATATAAAATTTACACTGACATATTCAGATACACAGGTACAATTCCTAGACACTAAAGTTTCCATTATAGATAACAAACTGATGACTGACATCTTTGCTAAACCTACCGATTGCAATACTTTGTTGCACTTTAATAGTTGTCACCCACGATCCACGATTGATGCACTACCAGGTAGTCAATTGCTAAGTGTCAAAAGGATAGTACAGGACCCTGAACGTTTACCTCTACGATATGAGCAGATAATAAATAAGTTTTGTCAAAGGGGCTATCCTTCTAGAGTTATTAACAGACAGTTAGACAAAATTCAAACTCCACAAGGAATTATTAACACCAATTCACAGCACAAAAGCCAACACATCCTCTTTGTTTCAACTTTCTCTGAACAAAGTAAAGATGTGTAGAGATGGCCCGAACTATCCGCCGGCGAACAGTTCCCGGCGAACATAGCTTGTTCGCGTTCGCCTCTGCCGGGCGAACATATGCGATGTTCGGTCCGCCCCCTATACATCATCATTGAGCAAACTTTGACCCTGTACCTCACAGTCAGCAGACACATTCCAGCCAATCAGCAGCATACCCTCCCTCCCAGACCCTCCCACCTCCTGCACAGCATCCATTTTAGATTCATTCTGAAGCTGCAGTCTTAGTGAGAGGAAGGAGAGTGTAGTAGCTGCTGATTTAATTGGGAAATTGATAGCTAGGCTAGTGAATTCAGTGTCCACTCCAGTCCTGAAAGACTCATCTGATCTCTGCTGTAAGGACAGCGTCCTGACAGCACCCCAAAAAGCCCTTTTAGGGCTGCAACATTAGTCTGCTTTTTTTTTCCTTTATATACATATTGCAGTTGCCTGGCCTGCCTGTGTGTGAGGAGCTGCAGGCCCACAGACTGTAGTGTGCCCACTGCCAGTGCCCACCCCTGTCATTCCGTGTGGTACAGGACTTTGCATCAAAAAAGGCATTTAATTTTTACACTTTAATCTAAGGTTAGTTGCCTGCCAGTGTGTGTCAGGCTGACTTCCACTGACTGTAGTGTGCCCACTGCCAGTGCCCACCACTCATACCGGCTGGCACAGGACTTTGCATAAAAAAGGCATTTAATTTTTACACTTTAGTGTAATTTCAGCTGCTTGTCTGCTGCTAGTGTGTGTCAGGCCGACTTCAACTGACTGTAGTGTGCCCACTGCCAGTGCCCACCCCTGTCGTCCCGTGTGGCACAGGACTTTGCTTAAAAAAAAGGCACTTCATTTTTACACTTTAATCTAAGGTTAGTTGCCTGCCAGTGTGTGTCAGGCTGACTTCCACTGACTGTAGTGTGCCCACTGCCAGTGTCCACCACTCATACCCGGCTGGCACAGGACTTTGCATAAAAGGCATTTAATTTTTACACTTTAGTGTAATTTCAGCTGCTTGCCTGCTGCTAGTGTGTGTCAGGCCGACTTCAACTGACTGTAGTGTGCCCACTGCCAGTGCCCACCCCTGTCATCCCGTGTGGCACAGGACTTTGCTTAAAAAAAGGCACTTAATTTTTACACTTTAATCTAAGGTTAGTTGCCTGCCAGTGTGTGTCAGGCTGACTTCCACTGACTGTAGTGTGCCCACTGCCAGTGTCCACCACTCATACCGGCTGGCACAGGACTTTGCATAAAAAGGCATTTAATTTTTACACTTTAGTGTAATTTCAGCTGCTTGCCTGCTGCTAGTGTGTGTCAGGCCGACTTCCACTGACTGTAGTGTGCCCACTGCCAGTGTCCACCACTCATACCGGCTGGCACAGGACTTTGCATAAAAAGGCATTTAATTTTTACACTTTAGTGTAATTTCAGCTGCTCGCCTGCTGCTAGTGTGTGTCAGGCCGACTTCAACTGACTGTAGTGTGCCCACTGCCAGTGCCCACCCCTGTCATCCCGTGTGGCATAGGACTTTGCTTAAAAAAGGCACTTAATTTTTACACTTTAATCTAAGGTTAGTTGCCTGCCAGTGTGTGTCAGGCTGACTTCCACTGACTGTAGTGTGCTCACTGCCAGTGTCCACCACTCATACCGGCTGGCACAGGACTTTGCATAAAAAGGCATTTAATTTTTACACTTTAGTGTAATTTCAGCTGCTCACCTGCTGCTAGTGTGTGTCAGGCCGACTTCAACTGACTGTAGTGTGCCCACTGCCAGTGCCCACCCCTGTCATCCCGTGTGGCATAGGACTTTGCTTAAAAAAGGCACTTAATTTTTACACTTTAATCTAAGGTTAGTTGCCTGCCAGTGTGTGTCAGGCTGACTTCCACTGACTGTAGTGTGCCCACTGCCAGTGTCCACCACTCATACCGGCTGGCACAGGACTTTGCATAAAAAGGCATTTAATTTTTACACTTTAGTGTAATTTCAGCTGCTTGCCTGCTGCTAGTGTGTGTCAGGCCGACTTCAACTGACTGTAGTGTGCCCACTGCCAGTGCCCACCCCTGTCATCCCGTGTGGCATAGGACTTTGCTTAAAAAAAGGCACTTAATTTTTACACTTTAATCTAAGGTTAGTTGCCTGCCAGTGTGTGTCAGGCTGACTTCCACTGACTGTAGTGTGCCCACTGCCAGTGTCCACCACTCATACCGGCTGGCACAGGACTTTGCATAAAAAGGCATTTAATTTTTACACTTTAGTGTAATTTCAGCTGCTCACCTGCTGCTAGCGTGTGTCAGGCCGACTTCAACTGACTGTAGTGTGCCCACTGCCAGTGCCCACCCCTGTCATCCCGTGTGGCATAGGACTTTGCTTAAAAAAAAGGCACTTAATTTTTACACTTTAATCTAAGGTTAGTTGCCTGCCAGTGTGTGTCAGGCTGACTTCCACTGACTGTAGTGTGCCCACTGCCAGTGTCCACCACTCATACCGGCTGGCACAGGACTTTGCATAAAAAGGCATTTAATTTTTACACTTTAGTGTAATTTCAGCTGCTCACCTGCTGCTAGTGTGTGTCAGGCCGACTTCAACTGACTGTAGTGTGCCCACTGCCAGTGCCCACCCCTGTCATCCCGTGTGGCACAGGACTTTGCTTAAAAAAAGGCACTTAATTTTTACACTTTAATCTAAGGTTAGTTGCCTGCCAGTGTGTGTCAGGCTGACTTCCACTGACTGTAGTGTGCCCACTGCCAGTGTCCACCACTCATACCGGCTGGCACAGGACTTTGCATAAAAAGGCATTTAATTTTTACACTTTAGTGTAATTTCAGCTGCTTGCCTGCTGCTAGTGTGTGTCAGGCCGACTTCAACTGACTGTAGTGTGCCCACTGCCAGTGCCCACCCCTGTCATCCCGTGTGGCACAGGACTTTGCTTAAAAAAAGGCACTTAATTTTTACACTTTAATCTAAGGTTAGTTGCCTGCCAGTGTGTGTCAGGCTGACTTCCACTGACTGTAGTGTGCCCACTGCCAGTGTCCACCACTCATACCGGCTGGCACAGGACTTTGCATAAAAAGGCATTTAATTTTTACACTTTAGTGTAATTTCAGCTGCTTGCCTGCTGCTAGTGTATGTCAGGCCGACTTCCACTGACTGTAGTGTGCCCACTGCCAGTGTCCACCACTCATACCGGCTGGCACAGGACTTTGCATAAAAAGGCATTTAATTTTTACACTTTAGTGTAATTTCAGCTGCTCACCTGCTGCTAGTGTGTGTCAGGCCGACTTCAACTGACTGTAGTGTGCCCACTGCCAGTGCCCACCCCTGTCATACCGTGTGGCACAGTACTTTGCATCAAAAAAGGCATTTAATTTTTACACTTTAGTGTAATTTCAGTTGCTTGCCTGCTGCTAGTGTGTGTCAGGCTGACTTCCACTGACTGTAGTGTGCCCACTGCCAGTACCAACCACTGATACCGGGTGGCACAGTAGCTTGCCGATAAATAAGGCATTTAATTTTTAGACAGTAGTCTAAATTCAGTTGCTTGCCTGCTGCCAGTGTGTGTCAGGCCCTCTTCCACTGACTGTAGTGTGCCCACTGCCAGTGCCAACCACTGATACCGGGTGGCACAGTAGCTTGCCGATAAATAAGGCATTTAATTTTTAGACAGTAGTCTAAATTCAGTTGCTTGCCTGCTGCCAGTGTGTGTCAGGCCCTCTTCCACTGACTGTAGTGTGCCCACTGCCAGTGCCAACCACTGATACCGGGTGGCACAGTAGCTTGCCGATAAATAAGGCATTTAATTTTTAGACAGTAGTCTAAATTCAGTTGCTTGCCTGCTGCCAGTGTGTGTCAGGCCCACTTCCACAGACTGTAGTGTGCCCACTGCCAGTGCCAACCACTGATACCGGGTGGCACAGTAGCTTGCCGATAAATAAGGCATTTAATTTTTAGACAGTAGTCTAAATTCAGTTGCTTGCCTGCTGCCAGTGTGTGTCAGGCCCGCTTCCACTGACTGTAGTGTGCCCACTGCCAGTGCCAACCACTGATACCGGGTGGCACAGTAGCTTGCCGATAAATAAGGCATTTAATTTTTAGACAGTAGTCTAAATTCAGTTGCTTGCCTGCTGCCAGTGTGTGTCAGGCCCTCTTCCACTGACTGTAGTGTGCCCACTGCCAGTGCCAACCACTGATACCGGGTGGCACAGTAGCTTGCCGATAAATAAGGCATTTAATTTTTAGACAGTAGTCTAAATTCAGTTGCTTGCCTGCTGCCAGTGTGTGTCAGGCCCACTTCCACAGACTGTAGTGTGCCCACTGCCAGTGCCAACCACTCATACCGGGTGGCACAGTACCTAGCACGCGTAGTACCACTTATCTAAAAAAAATGACAGGCAGAGGCAGGCCACCCCGCAGGGGCCGTCGTGGTCGTGGTGCTGTGATTTCCACTGTCCCTGGAATAATGCCCAGTTTTCAGAGGCCACGTACCCTGAACCCGAAAAATTCAGAGGGCGTAGTTGACTGGCTTAGACAGGACACCCAATCTTCAACAGCTTCCGCTAAGAACCTTGGCGCACCATCCTCCTCCAGCTCAGCTTCGGTCACCTGCTCTCAAGTTACCACGCACCCGCCCGTCGCCACCACCACCACTACCACCACAGCCACCACAGCCGCTTCACTTGATCCGTCAGAGGAGTTATTTACACATCAGTTGGATGCAATTGGTGATGCGCAACCATTGTTGCCAGATGATGTAGATTACGGGGATATGTCTCAGTCAGGCAGGATTACACACATGGACGTACAGTGTGATGATGATGATGATGATGTTGTACCCGCTGCTGCTTCCTTTGCTGAGGTGTCAGATACAAGTGAAGCGGTTGATGATGACGATGTGTCCACGGATGCCACGTGGGTGCCTGCTCGAAGAGAAGAAGAGGGGAAAGTTCTGAAGGGGAGACAGAGAGAATGAGGAGACGAGTTGGAAGCAGGGGGAGGTCGTCGCAAGGAGTTAGTGGCACAGTCAGACAGCATGTATCGGCACCTGGGGTCAGCCAGACAGCACGCCAGTCAACGCATGCTGTTGCCACCACTAGAATGCCGTCATTGCAAAGCTCAGCAGTGTGGCATTTTTTTGTGTGTCTGCCTCTGATAAAAGCAATGCCATTTGCAACCTGTGCCAAAAGAAACTGAGTCGTGGGAAGTCCAACACCCACCTTGGTACAACTGCTTTGCGAAGGCACATGATCTCACATCACAAACGCCTATGGGATCAACACATGAGTACAAGCAGCACACAAACTCAAAGCCACCATGCTCCTCCTGGTCCAGCATCTTCAGCCACGTCAACCACTGCTGTCCTCCCTGCCCCCTCTCAACCACCCGCCACTCCATCTCTCACCTTCAGCAGTTCCTGCTCATCTGCCCACAGTCAGGTGTCTGTCAAGGACATGTTTGAGCATAAGAAGCCAATGTCACAAAGTCACCCCTTGCCCGGCGACTGACAGCTGGCTTGACGGAACTCTTAGCCCGCCAGCTTTTACCATACCAGCTGGTAGAGTCTGAGGCCTTCAAAAAATTTGTCGCTATTGGGACACCACAGTGGAAGGTACCCGGACGAAATTTTTTTTCAAAAAGGCAATCCCAAACCTCTACCATGTCATTGAAAAGGAAGTCATGGCATCTCTGGCATACAGTGTTGGGGCAAGGGTCCATCTGACCACTGATACCTGGTCTGCAAAGCACGGTCAGGGCAGGTATATCACGTATACTGCGCATTGGGTCAACCTGCTGACGGCTGACAAGCATGGAATGCGTGGCTCCGCAGCGGAGTTGGTGACACCACCACGACTTGCAGGCAGACCTACTGCCACCTCCTCTACTCCTACTCCATCCTCTTCAATATCCTCCTCGGCTGAGTCCTCTTCTGCTGCGGCGTCTGGCTGCACATCAACTGATTCCCCCAGCTCCCCAGGGGCTATTCCACATCCCGGATACGACAGTGTCACGCTATCTTAGGGTTGACTTGCCTGAAAGCAGAGAGCCACACAGGACCAGCACTCCTGTCCGCCCTGAGCGCACAGGTGGATCAGTGGCTGACCCCGCACCAACTGGAGATCGGCAAAGTGGTGTGTGACAATGGAAGCAATCTGTTGGCGGCATTAAATTTGGGCAAGTTGTCACATGTGCCGTGCATGGCACATGTGTTGAATCTCATCGTACAACGTTTTGTGTCTAAGTACCCAGGCTTACAGGACGTCCTCAAGCAGGCCAGGAAGGTGTGTGGCCATTTCAGGCGTTCCTACGGCCATGGCGCACTTTTCCGATATTCAGCGGCGAAACAACATGCCAGTGAGGCGCTTGATATGCGACAGCCCGACACGTTGGAATTCAACACTCCTAATGTTCGACCGCCTGCTCCAACAAGAAAAAGCCGTCAACGAGTATTTGTATGACCGGGGTGCTAGGACAGCCTCTGCGGAGCTGGGAATCTTTTGCCACGTTACTGGACACTCATGCGCAATGCCTGTAGGCTTATGCGTCCTTTTGAGGAGGTGACAAACCTAGTCAGTCGCACCGAAGGCACCATCAGCGACCTCATCCCATTTGTTTTCTTCCTGGAGCGTGCCCTGCGAAGAGTTCTGGATCAGGCTGTAGATGAGCGTGAAGAGGAAGAGGAAGAGTTGTGGTCACCATCACCACCAGAAACAGCCTTGTCATCATCGCTTGCCGGACCTGCAGCAACGCTGGAAGAGGAGTATGAGGAAGAGGAGTCAGAGGAGGAATGTGGTGGCTTTGAGGAGGAGGAAGACCAACCACAGCAGGCACCCCAGGGTGCTCGTTGTTGTCACCTATCTGGGACCCATGGTGTTGTGCGTGGCTGGGGGAAGAACAGACCGTCAATGACATCAGTGAGGACGAGACGGGAAATGAGTAGCTCTGCATCCAACCTTGTTCAAATGGGGTCTTTCATGCTGTCATGTCTGTTGAGGGACCCACGTATAAAAAGGATAAAGGAGAACGATCTGTACTGGGTGGCCACGCTACTAGACCCCGGTATAAGCAGAAAGTGGCAGAAATGTTACCAAATTACCGAAAGTCGGAAAGGATGCAGCAGTTCAAAACCAAACTAAAAAATATGCTTTACACAGCTTATAAGGGGATGTCACAGCACAACGGGAATCTAACAGGGGAAGAGGTGAGTGTAATCCTCCTCCTACCACGGCGGCAAGGACTGGACGATTTACAGATGTGTTGTTGATGGAGGACATGCGGAGCTTTTTCAGTCCTACTCATCGCCACAGCCCTTCGGGATCCAGCCTTAGAGAACGACTCGACCGACAGGTAGCAGACTACCTCGCCTTAACAGCAGATATCGACACTCTGAGGAGCAATGAACCCCTTCACTACTGGGTGTGCAGGCTTGACCTGTGGCCTGAGCTATCCCAGTTTGCGATAGAACTTCTGGCCTGCCCTGCTTCAAGTGTCCTGTCAGAAAGGACCTTCAGTGCAGCAGGAGGCATTGTCACTGACAAGAGAAGTCGCCTCGGTCAAAAAAGTGTTGATTACCTCACCTTCATAAAGATGAATGAGGCATGGATCCCGAAGGGACTGACAGTGGGGGATACGTTTGACTAACAAAAGGCCTGATTACATGCCATGGCCTTAAAATGGTCCCCACGCTGCTGTATTTAATGTCTGCATACCGGATGACTTTCGTGAATTCTCCACCACCAACTAGGGTTCAAGCCGCAATGTTTTAGTCACTTTTCTGCCTGGAAAACATAAATTTTTCCGGCCGCTGCTACAATAAGCGGCTGCAACAGTGCCATTATTTTTCAGGCATGTGTACATGCCTAATTTTTCTGTCCTATGGTGCAGCACTGTGGCTGCAAAAACAAACCAAAAAAAAGGCACATACAAGTGTCAATTCCCCTTCGTGATCGTTACCTTGTTGTGGTGAAGGGGCTTGCGTATCACAATGAAGCAATCATCATCACCTCTATAAGTGTGTTGGCAATGTTGCCACACCCCAGATGATAAGGCCGTTGCTTCATTATGGTCAGACCAAAAGCGATCGGGTGGCCACGCTACTAGACCCCGGTATAAGCAGAAAGTGGCAGAAATGTTACCAAATTACCGAAAGTCGGAAAGGATGCAGCAGTTCAAAACCAAACTAAAAAATATGCTTTACACAGCTTATAAGGGGGATGTCAATGGGGGATTCGACAATGGTTAATCAATTCGACCGGATAGGGTCCGTAACAGGGATTAAACTGATAGCAATAGTACTAGTTAAGACACCACTCATATAGGGTGTCACAGCACATTGCTCTGTGCACGCGCAGTGCCCCAATTTGGGAGTAAGAGGACCGACCAAGCTGCTTTTCCATCTCCCGGTTCCTGAAATCAATTCAGTTTAGTGTACGAGAGTTTGGTCTGTCACTGTGAAGGCAGTCGAAGGTACCCGGCCTAAATTTTTTTTCACAAAAGGCAATCCCTGATATGGGACGTAACAGGGATTAAACTGATGAGAATAATACTACAGAAAATACCACTCATATCAGTGGAGGGAGCCAGCGTTTTTAACCATCTCCCCGTTCAAAAAATCTATTTAATAAATGGCCCCCAGATTGGGGAGTCGGGGACGTTAGAGGATTAAACTGATGAGAATAGTACTACAGAAAATACCACTCATATCGGGTGTGACAGTAAATTGCACGGCGCAGGCGCAGTGACCGTGGTTTAAAACAGAGTGGAGGGAGCCAGCGTTTTTAACCATCTCCCGTTCGAAAAATCTATTCAATAAATGGCCCCCAGATTGGGGACGTTAGAGGATTAAACTGATGAGAATAGTACTACAGAAAATACCACTCATATCGGGTGTGACAGTAATTTGCACGGCGCAGGCGCAGTCACCGTGGTTTAAAACAGAGTGGAGGGAGCCAGCGTTTTTAACCATCTCCCCGTTCGAAAAATCTATTCAATAAATGGCACCCAGATTGGGGACGTTAGAGGATTAAACTGATGAGAATAGTACTACAGAAAATACCACTCATATCGGGTGTGACAGTAAATTGCACGGCGCAGGCGCAGTCACCGTGGTTTAAAACAGAGTGGAGGGAGCCAGCGTTTTTAACCATCTCCCCGTTCGAAAAATCTATTCAATAAATGGCCCCCAGATTGGGGACGTTAGAGGATTAAACTGATGAGAATAGTACTACAGAAAATACCACTCATATCGGGTGTGACAGTAAATTGCACGGCGCAGGCGCAGTGACCGTGGTTTAAAACAGAGTGGAGGGAGCCAGCGTTTTTAACCATCTCCCCGTTCGAAAAATCTATTCAATAAATGGCCCCCAGATTGGGGACGTTAGAGGATTAAACTGATGAGAATAGTACTACAGAAAATACCACTCATATCGGGTGTGACAGTAAATTGCACGGCGCAGACGCAGTGACCGTGGTTTAAAACAGAGTGGAGGGGAGCCAGCGTTTTTAACCATCTCCCGTTCGAAAAATCTATTCAATAAATGGCCCCCAGATTAGGGACGTTAGAGGATTAAACTGATGAGAATAGTACTACAGAAAATACCACTCATATCGGGTGTGACAGTAAATTGCACGGCGCAGACGCAGTCACCGTGGTTTAAAACAGAGTGGAGGGAGCCAGCGTTTTTTAACCATCTCCCCGTTCGAAAAATCTATTCAATAAATGGCCCCCAGATTGGGGACGTTAGAGGGATTAAACTGATGAGAATAGTACTACAGAAAATACCACTCATATCGGGTGTGACAGTAAATTGCACGGCGCAGACGCAGTGACCGTGGATTAAAACAGAGTGGAGGGAGCCAGCGTTTTTTAACCATCTCCCGTTCGAAAAATCTATTCAATAAATGGCACCCAGATTGGGGACGTTAGAGGATTAAACTGATGAGAATAGTACTACAGAAAATACCACTCATATCGGGTGTGACAGTAAATTGCACGGCGCAGACGCAGTGACCGTGGTTTAAAACAGAGTGGAGAGAGCCAGCGTTTTTAACCATCTCCCGTTCGAAAAATCTATTCAATAAATGGCCCCCAGATTGGGGACGTTAGAGGATTAAACTGATGAGAATAGTACTACAGAAAATACCACTCATATCGGGTGTGACAGTAAATTGCACGGCGCAGACGCAGTGACCGTGGTTTAAAATAGAGTGGAGGGAGCCAGCGTTTTTAACCATCTCACCGTTCGAAAAATCAATTCAATTCATCTTTTGGGGACCCTTGGTGTTGTACGTGGCTGGGTGGAGGAAGAAACCTTCAATGACATCACCGGGACGTGGCTAGCTTGGTATCCAACCTTGTGCAAATGGGGAGTTTGCGGTTGTGCAAATGAACTGTTTGCGGTGCATTAAAAGGGAGTTTGGTCTGTCAATGTCAGTGAAGCGGGCGTAACCCTTACACTACCTGATCGATACAACATCATACCTGATCGTATACACAAACTGGATGTTTTAAAGCACGTTATTCCAAACAATTTAGGAATGTTAGTTGATTTATGCCGTTTATGGATTAAAACCCGACTCTGCGTCCACTACGTAATTTTCCATGGGAGTTTTGCCATAGATCCCCCTCCGGCATGCCACAGTCCAGGTGTTAGACCCCTTGAAACAACTTTCTCATCACTATTGTGGCCAGAAAGAGTCCCTGTGGGTTTTAAAATTCGCCTGTCTATTGAAGTCTATGGCGGTTCGCCTGGTTCGCCCGTTCGCGAACATTTGCAGAAGTTCGCGTTCGCTGTTCGCGAACTGAAAATTTTATGTTCGCGACATCACTAAAGATGTGTCAGCAATAATAAGGAAACATTGGTCTATCTTGAAGAGTAATTACCAGCAGATTGAGGAGTTTGTAACTCCTCCCCTTTTCTCATATAGACGGACTACCAGTCTTCAAGATAAATTGGTAAAAGCAGACATTTCCTTTAAAAAAACGAGACAAACATACTTGGGTGTCAGAAAAACAGGTTGTTACCCATGTTTGGCATGTGTAAATTGTCCCTACCTATAGAAAGGCAATAATTTTGTACACCCCCGCACAGGGGTACAATATGATATACGTCATTATTTGACATGCGATAGTACTTTTGTTATATATGTACTGCGATGTCCCTGTGGCCTCTTTTATATAGGGGAGACCACATGTGACATGAAAACGAGGTTAAATAAACATCGATTTACTATCAGAAAGAAAAGAACTGATCTACCTGTTCCAAAACATTTTGTCGAGAAGGGCCATACTGAAAAAGATTTGAAATGTATGATTATAGATCAAGTACCTATGCCGAGACGTGGTGGGGTCCGGACAATGATCTTAAAACAGAAAGAATTACAGTGGATTCACCGGTTACGATCCCTAAAACCACAGGGACTCAATGTGGAGTTCCGGTGGAATCTAATGTGAGGTGGTGTTTTTGTCTCTCCCTTCCTTGTGGGATCCTTTTTCCTTCTCCGCTCTGGTATCGTGATTACCTATGGTGTTATTTATTATTTTTCTATTAACCCCTACCTTTTTTCTTTCTTTTTAGAATATATCAAGCTCTGCACCTCAAGTGGAAATGATTGCGCCTTATAAATAATCTCCCCAAAAAAATCTTTATTTATGCCCTTCCAAGTAGATACATGATCAGAACAGTGTCAATGTATATGGTTTATTGGAATGTATACTGGTGTGATCTATGCTGTACATGGGGGGTTAGAGGTGACTTTGGCCTCGGGTGCGTGACACTGACACACTGCGCCCCTTGCTGCCATAACTGGGATGATTGCCTATGGTAATACGACCACAGGTCCCCCCTCTGCTATACCCTCATACATAAAAATATCCTTCTGATATGTATGAAGGCTATGTCACCATCAAAAAGTTACTAAAAATTGCCATGAGATATGGAAGTATTTGTGTGGTTTTATCCAGCCACACTATTGACGCTGTTACTCATCATGTCTATTCCCTAGTTTTCTTTATAATCTTACACAGTCTTCCCGATCCATGTGTGTCGCTGCCCGATACTCTGGGGCTGTGGGCGGTGCGGTTGTTTGTGGGATGCTTGCGGGCAGTTCAGGTTACAGTACACATGACTCAGTCATGTGATTCCGTGTCGGGCTGACGTGAGGGTCCGTCCTTTCGCGCTGCTGTCTCCGGCGTCTGCTTGAATTGCTTGCCCGCTCACTTCCAGTCACGTGAATTTCATGTGACTGGGTGAGCATGGACTGTAATCTGGGCAACAGGACATGTGCAGAGCTGGATACGGGATGCGGAGGATGGCGCCCTTTTTTTCCACTTGCGGCTGTAAGTTTCCATATGTAAATGCAACCGATTGGTTGCTTTTTAATCACACTCAGGTGATCACGATCACACATTTAATGCACTATGGCACTTTAGTCGAATATTATAAGACTGGGAAGTATCCCTCTACATGTATTCACTTTCTTTATAATATATGATATATCACTCTTTTTTTTTATGCTCTATATATGGATTTTATGTATGTTATTTGCAAAAACTTGCTAATTTATCACTTATTAACCACTATGAATTGTGGGTATATAACACTGGTTTTGGACACCATTTGGTATGCTTGATAATGGCTGCTAGGAGCAGTTGAAACGTTGCAATGGGATAATAAAGCGGGTCCGTTATTTGCACCGAACCGAATTTGGAGTGCTGTCTCATTTTTTAAGATATATCTACCAAGGATTGCCAAGTCAACGGTCAGAGGAATTGCACCCCCACTTTTTTAGCTGTGCTGCTGATCTCTTTTTGTTATATATATATATATATATATATATATATATATATATTTACATTTATTTTAGTTCCCCCTAGGAAGCTACACTATGATTTTAATGCACATTGTAGTTCAATATAACTACATTGTAAGCCAGGTTTGCTCTTTTTCTATGGAGCCCTGCCACCTGCACACCTCCATAGGAATTATAGCTTTAATATACTTGCTCTCTTTAGAGAGTCCCAGCATATCAGAGAGAAGGAATGCAATATTTGATTGCTGCATGGGGAAGCCGTTCCTGGTCGAGAAATGCAGCATTTCTGGGGTTTCAGCATGTAGACCAGAATATCACATCGGGATGCTCTGGTGCTCTACAGAGCACAGAAGTATAATGGAAGTCAATGGGAGAAACCGAGCATTAAACCAGGCACCCTCTGCTCTGAAGAATGGAGGGTGCCTAGTTCATAGAAAAGGTCAGAAATTGATGGAAACACCACCAAAATGGTTTGGGAACAGCATAGGGAGGATGTCTGGATGCAGCTTGAACTCCAAGGTCGCTCGTTGGAACAATGTTGTCCTAGTAGTAAGCCACTTTTACAGACTGACAATTATACGCACAAAACGAAAGATAAAACCAAGTTTAGAGGAAAAATTGTTAGGAAACATTCTTTCCTGTATATTTATGTTGATTTTGGATATACAGTGCAAGTGCTGCCAAAAATTACAAGCAAGAGGCACTCCGATACAACCTGTATATCACATAAAGGAGGGCCTCATTCACATTGTTGTACAATTGTTCATGTAGTGGGACTCCTACACTCATAAAGCCTATGCACTAAGTGAAAGGGCTGCCAAAAATTACATGGAATCGGCACTTCAATACACCCTTTGTTACACATAAAGCAGGGCATCATACCCTTGAAAAATTTTGAGGGGACCCTGTAAATCATTAGGAGTGAGGGTCTTATGGTGAGCTGACCCTCTAAAAGATTGGAGGTGAGGGCCTGCTGGTGAGCTGACTCTCTAAAAGGTTGTAGGTGAGGGCCTAAAGGTGAGCTGACCCTGTAAAACATTATATGTGAGGGCATGCAGGGGAGCTGACCCTGTAAAACATTATATGCAGGGGCCTGCAGGTGATCTGACCTTATAAAACATTATATGCGAGGGCCTACAGGTTAGATGACCCTGTAAAAGATTGTAGGTGAGGGCCTGCAGGTGATCTGACCTTGTAAAACATTATATATGAAGGCCTGTAGGTTAGCTGACCCTGTAAAAGATTGTAGATGAGGGCCTGCTGGTGAGCTGAACCTGTAAAACATTATATGCGAGGGCCTGCAGGGGAGCTCACCCTGTAAAAGATTGTAGGTGAGGGCCAGCTGGTGAGCTGACCCTGTAAAACATTGTACCTCAGGGCCTGCAGGTGAGCTGACTCTATAAAACATTATATGTGAGGGCCTGTAGGTGAGCTGACCCTGTAAAACATTATATGCAGGTGCCTGCAGGTGAGCTGACCTTATAAAACATTATATGCGAGAGCCTGCAGGTTAGGTGACCCTGTAAAACATTGTAGGTGAGGGCCTGCAGGTGATCTGACCTTGTAAAACATTATATGCGAGGTCCTGTAGGTTTGCTGACGCTGTAAAAGATTGTAGATGAGGGCCTGCTGGTGAGCTGAAACTGTAAAAAATTATATGAGTGGGAATGCAGGTGAGCTGATCCTGTAAAACATTATATGCGAGGGCCTGCTGGTTAGCTGACCCTGTAAAGCATAATATACGAGGGCCTGCAGGTGAGCTGTCCCTGTAAAACATTGTGGGTGAGGGCCTGCAGGTGAGCTGACACTGTAAAACATTATACGCAGGGGACTGTGGGTTAGCTGACCCTGAAAAACATTATATGCGAGGGCCTATAGGTGAGCTGACTGTGTGAAAGATTGTAGGTGAGGGCCTGCAGGTGAGCTGACCCTGTAAATAATTGTATGTGAGGGCCTGCAGGTGAGCTGACCCTGTAAAACATTATATGCGAGAGCCTGCAGGTGATCTGACCTTGTAAAACATTATATGCGAGGGCCTGCAGGTGAATTATTGCATAGATTGTAATTGAGGGCCTGCTGGTGAGCTGTCCCTTTAAAACATTGTAGGTGAGTGCCTGCAGGGAAGCTGACCCTGTAAAAGATTGTAGGTGAGGACCTGCAGGTGATCTGACCTTATAAAACATTACATGCGAGGGCCTGCAGGTTAGGTGATCCTGTAAAAGATTGTTGGTGAGGGCCTGCAGGTGAGCTGACCCTGTAAAACATTATATGTGAGGACCTTCAAGAGAGCTAACCCTGTAAAAGATTGCAGGTGAGGGTCTGCAGGTGATCTGACCTTGTAAAACATTATATGTGAGGGCCTGCATGTGAATTAACCCTGTAAAAGATTGTAATTGAGGGCCTGCTGGTGAGCTGTCCCTTTAAAACATTGTAGGTGAGGGCTTGCAGGGGAGCTCACCCTGTAATAGATTGTAGGTGAGGGCCAGCTGGTTAGCTGACCCTGTAAAACATTGTACCTGAGGGCCTGCAGGTGAGCTGACCCTGTAAAAGATTGTAGATGAGGGCCTGCTGGTGAGCTGAAACTCTAAAAAATTATATGTGTGGGAATGCAGGTGAGCTGACTCTATAAAACATTATATGCGAGGGCCTGCTGGTTAGCTGACCTTGTAAAGCATAATATACGAGGGTCTGCAGGTGAGCTGTCCCTGTAAAACATTGTGGGTGAGGGCCTGCAGGTGAGCTGACCCAGTAAAACATTATATGCGGGAGCCTGAGGGTAAGCTGACCCTGTAAAACATTATATGCGAGGGCCTATAGGTGAGCTGACTTTGTAAAAGATTGTAGGTGAGGACCTGCAGGTGATCTGACCTTATAAAACTTTACATGCGAGGGCCTGCAGGTTAGGTGACCCTGTAAAAGATTGTAGGTGAGGGCCTGCAGGTGAGCTGACTCTGTAAAACATTATATGCAAGGACCTTCAAGTGAGCTAACCCTGTAAAAGATTGTAGGTGAGGTCCTGCAGGTGATCTGACCTTGTAAAACATTATATGCGAGGGCCTGCAGTTGAATTAACCCTGTAAAAGATTGAAATTGATTGCCTGCTGGTGAGCTGTCCATTTAAAACATTGTAGGTGAGGCCCTGCAGGGGAGCTCACCCTGTAAAAGATTGTAGGTGAGGGCCAGCTGGTGAGCTGACCCTGAAAAACATTGTACCTGAGGGCCTGCAGGTGAGCTGACGCTATAAAACGTTATATGCGAGCACCTGTAGGTAAGCTGACCCTGTAAAACATTAAATACGTTGACCTGCAGGTGATCTGACCTTATAAAACATTACATGCGAGGGCCTGCAGGTTAGGTGACCCTGTAAAAGATTGTAGGTGAGGGCCTGCAGGTGAGCTGACTCTGTAAAACATTATATGCAAGGACCTTCAAGTGAGCTAACCCTGTAAAAGATTGTAGGTGAGGTCCTGCAGGTGATCTGACCTTGTAAAACATTATATGCGAGGGCCTGCAGTTGAATTAACCCTGTAAAAGATTGAAATTGATTGCCTGCTGGTGAGCTGTCCATTTAAAACATTGTAGGTGAGGCCCTGCAGGGGAGCTCACCCTGTAAAAGATTGTAGGTGAGGGCCAGCTGGTGAGCTGACCCTGAAAAACATTGTACCTGAGGGCCTGCAGGTGAGCTGACGCTATAAAACGTTATATGCGAGCACCTGTAGGTAAGCTGACCCTGTAAAACATTAAATACGTTGACCTGCAGGTGATCTGACCTTATAAAACATTACATGCGAGGGCCTGCAGGTTAGGTGACCCTGTAAAAGATTGTAGGTGAGGGCCTGCAGGTGAGCTAACCCTGTTAAAGATTGTAGGTGAGGGACTGCAGGTGATCTGACCTTGTAAGACATTATATGCGAGGGCCTGTAGGTTAGCTGACCCAGTAAAAGATTGTAGATGAGGGCCTGCTGGTGAGCTGAAACTCTAAAAAATTATATGTTTGGGAATGCAGGTGAGCTGACCCTGTAAAACATTATATGTGAGGGCCTGCTGGTTAGCTGACCCTGTAAAGCATAATATACGAGGGCCTGCAGGTGAGCTGTCCCTGTAAAACATTGTGGGTGAGGGCCTGCTGGTGAGCTGACCCTGTAAAAAATTGAATGTGAGGGCCTGCTGGAGAGCTGACCCTGTAAAACATTATATGCGAGGGCTTGCAGGTGATCTGACCTTGTAAAACACTATATGCGAGGGCCTGCAGGTGAATTAAACCTGTAAAAGATTGTAATTAAGAGCCTGCTGGTAAACTGTCCCTTTAAAACATTGTAGGTGAGGGCCTGAGGGGAGCTGACCCTGTAAAAGATTGTAGGTGAGGGCCAGCTGGTGAGCTGACCCTGTAAAACATTGTATCTGGGGGCCTGCAGGTGAGCTGACTCTATAAAATGTTATATGCTATGGCCTGCAGGTGAGCTGACCCTGTAAAACATTATATGCATGATCCTGCAGGTGAGCTGACCCTGTAAAACATTAAATGCGAGGACCTTCAAGTGAGCCTAACCCTGTAAAAGAATGTAGGTGAGGGCCTGCAGGTGATCTGACCTAGTAAAAGATTATATGTGAGGGCCTGTAGGTTAGCTGACCCTGTAAAAGATTGTAGATGAGGGCCTGCTGGTGAGCTGAACCTTTAAAACATTGTAGGTGAGGGCCTGCTGATGAACTGACCCTGTAAAAAATTGTATGTGAGGGCCTGCAGGTGAGCTGACCCTGTAAAACATTATATGTGAGGGTCTGCAGGTGAGCTGACCTTGTAAAACACTATATGCGAGGGCCTTCGGGTGATTTGACCCTGTAAAAAATTGTACTTGAGGGCCTGTTGGCGAGCTGTCCCTTTAAAACATTGTAGGTGAGGGCCTGTAGGGGAGCTCACCCTGTAAAAGATTGTAGGTGAGGACCTGTAGATGAGCTGACCCTATAAAACATTATATGTGAGGGCCTGCTGGTGAACTGACCCTGTAAAACATAATATGCGAGGGCCTGCAGGTGGGCTGTCCCTGTAAAACATTGTAGGTGAGGGCCTGCTGGTGAGCTGACTCTGTAAAACATTATATGCAAGGACCTTCAAGTGAGCTAACCCTGTAAAAGATTGTAGGTGAGGGCTTGCAGGTGATCTGACCTTGTAAAACATTATATGCGAGGGCCTGCGGTTGAATTAACCCTGTAAAAGATTGAAATTGAGGGCCTGCTGGTGAGCTGTCCCTTTAAAACATTGTAGGTGAGGCCCTGCAGGGGAGCTCACCCTGTAAAAGATTGTAGGTGAGGGCCAGCTGGTGAGCTGACCCTGAAAAACATTGTTCCTGAGGGCCTGCAGGTGAGCTGACGCTATAAAACATTATATACGTTGACCTGCAGGTGATCTGACCTTATAAAACATTACATGCGAGGACCTTCAAAAGAGCTAACCCTGTAAAAGATTGTAGGTGAGGGCCAGCTGGTTAGCTGACCCTGTAAAACATTGTACCTGAGGGCCTGCAGGTGAGCTGACCCTGTAAAAGATTGTAGATGAGGGCCTGCTGGTGAGCTGAAACTCTAAAAAATTATATGTGTGGGAATGCAGGTGAGCTGACCCTATAAAACATTATATGTGAGGGCCTGCTGGTTAGCTGACCCTGTAAAGCATAATATACGAGGGCCTGCAGGTGAGCTGTCCCTGTAAAACATTGTGGGTGAGGGCCTGCTGGTGAGCTGACCCTGTAAAACATTATATGCGAGGGCTTGCAGGTGATCTGACCTTGTAAAACACTATATGCGAGGGCCTGCAGGTGAATTAATCCTGTAAAAGATTGTAATTGAGGGCCTGCTGGTAAACTGTCCCTTTAAAACATTGTAGGTGAGGGCCTGCAGGGGAGCTGACCCTGTAAATGAATGTAGGTGAGGGCCAGCTGGTGAGCTGACCCTGTAAAACATTGTATCTGGGGGCCTGCAGGTGAGCTGACTCTATAAAACGTTATATGCCATGGCCTGTAGGTGAGCTGACCCTGTAAAACATTATATGCATGATCCTGCAGGTGAGCTGACCCTGTAAAACATTAAATGCGAGGGGCTGCAGGTTAGATGACCCTGTAAAAGATTGTAGGTGATGGCCTGCAGGTGAGCTGACCCTGTAAAACATTATATGCGAGGACCTTCAAGTGAGCTAACCCTGTAAAAGAATGTAGGTGAGGGCCTGCAGGTGATCTGACCTAGTAAAAGATGATATGCGAGGGCCTGTAGGTTAGCAGACCCTGTAAAAGATTGTAGATGAGGGCCTGCTGGTGAGCTGAAACTCTAAAAAATTATATGTGTGGGAATGCAGGTGAGCTGACCCTGTAAAACATTATATGCGGGGGCCTGAGGGTTAGCTGACCCTGTAAAACATTATATGCGAGTGTCTATAGGTGAGCTGACTGTGTAAAAGATTGTATGTGAGGGACTGCAGGTGAGCTGACCCTGTAAAACATTATATGCAAGGGCCTGCAGGTGATCTGACCTTGTAAAACATTATATATGAGGGCCTGCATGTGAATTAACCCTGTAAAAGATAGAAATTGAGGGCCTGCTGGTGAGCTGTCCCGTTAAAACAATGTAGGTGAGGCTCTGCAGGGGAGCTCACCCTGTAAAAGATTGTAGGTGAGGGCCAGCTGGTGAGCTGATCCTGAAAAACATTGTACCTGAGGGCCTGCAGGTGAGCTGACGCTATAAAACGTTATATGCGAGCGCCTGTAGGTAAGCTGACCCTGTACAACATTATATACGTTGACCTGCAGGTGATCTGACCTTATAAAACATTACATGCGAGGGCCTGCAGGTTAGGTGACCCTGTAAAAGATTGTAGGTGAGGGCCTGCAGGTGATCTGACCCTGTAAAACATTATATGCGAGGACCTTCAAGTGAGCTAACCCTGTAAAAGATTGTAGGTGAGGGCCTGCAGGTGATCTGACCTTGTAAAACATTATATGCGAGGGCCTGTAAGTTAGCTGACCCTGTAAACGATTGTAGATGAGGGCCTGCTGGTGAGCTGAAACTCTAAAAAATTATATGTGTGGGAATGCAGGTGAGCTGACCCTGTAAAACATTATATGTGAGGGCCTGCTGGTTAGCTGACCCTGTAAAGCATAATATACGAGGGCCTGCAGGTGAGCTGTCCCTGTAAAACATTGTGGGTGAGCGCCTGCTGGTGAGCTGACCCTGTAAAAAATTGAATGTGAGGGCCTGCTGGAGAGCTGACCCTGTAAAACATTATATGCGAGGGCTTACAGGTGATCTGACCTTGTAAAACACTATATGCGAGGGCCTGCAGGTG
Source organism: Bufotes viridis (assembly GCA_033119425.1). Lineage (NCBI taxonomy): Eukaryota > Metazoa > Chordata > Amphibia > Anura > Bufonidae > Bufotes > Bufotes viridis. The sequence continues at coordinate 157,774,917 of CM065594.1, forward strand.
AATTAATCCTGTAAAAGATTGTAATTGAGGGCCTGCTGGTAAACTGTCCCTTTAAAACATTGTAGGTGAGGGCCTGAGGGGAGCTGACCCTGTAAAAGATTGTAGGTGAGGGCCAGCTGGTGAGCTGACCCTGTAAAACATTGTATCTGGGGGCCTGCAGGTGAGCTGACTCTACAAAACGTTATATGCCATGGCCTGTAGGTGAGCTGACCCTGTAAAACATTATATGCGAGGGCTTGCAGGTGATCTGACCTTGTAAAACACTATATGCGAGGGCCTGCAGGTGAATTAATCCTGTAAAAGATTGTAATTGAGGGCCTGCTGGTAAACGGTCCCTTTAAAACATTGTAGGTGAGGGCCTGAGGGGAGCTGACCCTGTAAAAGATTGTAGGTGAGGGCCAGCTGGTGAGCTGACCCTGTAAAACATTGTATCTGGGGGCCTGCAGGTGAGCTGACTCTATAAAACGTTATATGCCATGGCCTGTAGGTGAGCTGACCCTGTAAAACATTTTATGCATGATCCTGCAGGTGAGCTGACCCTGTAAAACATTAAATGCGAGGGCCTGCAGGTTAGATGACCCTGTAAAAGATTGTAGGTGAGGGCCTGCAGGTGATCTGATCCTGTAAAACATTATATGCGAGGACCTTCAAGTGAGCTAACCCTGTAAAAGAATGTAGGTGAGGGCCTGCAGGTGATCTGACCTAGTAAAAGATTATATGCGAGGGTCTGTAGGTTAGCAGACCCTGTAAAAGATTGTAGATGAGGGCCTGCTGGTGAGCTTAAACTCTAAAAAATGATATGTGAGGGCCTGAAGGTGAGCTGACCCTGTAAAACATTATATGCGATGGCCTGTAGGTTAGCTCACCCTGTAAAAGATTGTAGGCGAGGGCCTGCTGGTGAGCTGTCCCTTTAAAACATTATATGCAAGGGTCTGCAAGTGAGCTGACCTTGTAAAACACTATATGTGAGGGCCTTCGGGTGATTTGACCCTGTAAAAAATTGTAATTGAGGGCTTGTTGGCGAGCTGTCCCTTTAAAACATTGTAGGTGAGGGCCTGTAGGGGAGCTCACCCTGTAAAAGATTGTAGGTGAGGACCTGTAGATCAGCTGACCCTATAAAACATTATATGTGAGGGCCTGCTGGTGAGCTGACCCTGTAAAACATAATATGCGAGGGCCTGCAGGTGGGCTGTCCCTGTTAAACATTGTGTGTGAGGGACTGCTGGTGAGCTGTCCCTGTAAAAAATTGTAGGTGAGGGCCTGCTGGAGATACTGACCCTCTAAAAGGTTGTAGGTGAGGTTCTGTAGGTGAGCTGACCCTGTAAAACATTATTTGCGAGGACCTTCAAGTGAGCTAACCCTGTAAAAGATTGTAGGTGAGGGCCTGGAGGTGATCTGATCTTGTAAAAGATTATATGCGAGGGCCTGTTGGTTAGCAGACCCTGTAAAAGATTGTAGATGAGGGCCTGCTGGTGAGCTTAAACTCTAAAAAATTATATGTGTGGGACTGCAGGTGAGCTGACCCTGTAAAACATTATATGCGAGGGCCTACTGGCGAGCTGACCCTCTAAAATATTGTAGGTGAGGGCCTGCTGGTGAGCTGACCCTCTAAAAGGTTGTATTTGAGGGCCTGCAGGTGAGCTTCCCCCATAAAACATTATATGCGAGGGCCTGTAGGTAAGCTGACCCTCTAAAAGTTTGTAGGTGAGGGTCTGCTGGTAAGCTGACCCTCTAAAAGGTTGTAGGTGAGGGACTGCAGGTTAGCCGACCCTTTAAACATTAAATACGAGGGCTCGCAGGTGAGCTGACCCTATAAAAGATTGTAGGTGAGAGCCTAAAGGTGAGCTGACCCTGTAAAACATTATATGCAAGGGTCTGCAGGTGAGCTGTCCTTGTAAAACATTATATGCGAGGGCCTGCAAATGGCGAACGTGAATTTCAGCAAATGTTTGCGAACGTGCGAACCGGGCAAACCGCCATAAACTTCAATAGGCAGGCGAATTTTAAAACCCACAGGGACTCTTTCTGGCCACAATAGTGATGGAATAGTTGTTTCAAAGGGACTAACACCTGGACTGTGGCATGCCGGCGGGGGACCCATGGCAAATCTCCCATTGAAAATTACGTAGTTGAAGCAGATTTGGGTTTTAATCCATAAAGGGCATAAATCACATAACATTATTAAATTGTTTGGAATAATGTGCTTTAAAACGTCCAGTGTGTGTATACGATCAAGTATGATGTTGTATTGATCAGGTAGTGTAAGGGTTACGCCCGCTTCACAGTGACAGACCAAATTCTGACAGATCAAACTCCCCGTTTAACGCACCGCAAACAACCACAAACAGTCCATTTGCACAACCGCAAACTCCCCATTTGCACAAGGTTGGATACCAAGCTAGCCATGTCCCGTTCCTTGTCCTTATTGACGTCATTGAAGGTCTCTTCCTCCACCCAGCCACGTACAACACCAAGGGTCCCCGAAAGGTGACAACAAGCCCCCTGGGACGCTTGCTGTGGTTGGTCTTCCACCTCCTCAAAGCCACCTTCCTCCTCTGACTCCTCTTCTCTAGACTCCTCTCTCTGCGTTGCCGCAGGTCCAGCAATTGACGACGACAAGGTAACTCTTCCTCTTTATGCTCATCTACAGCCTGATCCAGCACTCTTCGCAGGGCACGCTGCAGAAAAAACACATATGGGATGAGATTGATGATGTTGCCTTGGGTTTGACTGACCAGGTGTTTCACCTCCGCAAAATGACTCATGAGCCTACAGCCATTGTGCATGAGCGTTCAGTAACGCGGCCAAAAAATACCCAGCTCTGCAGAGGCAGTCCTCTATTTTTAAATTAAAAAAATCAGTTCTTACCAGTTTAATCTCTGTTTTGTCCCCTATCAGGGGCGAGTGTATGGAATAGATTTTAGGAACCGGGAGATGGAAAAAGATAATTGATCGGTCCTCTTCCTTCCAATTTGGGGCACTGCGCGTGCGCCGCGCAATGTACTGTGCGACCAATAAAAAATAGTTTGAACTACTATTCTTACTACAGTATTTTAATCGTTGTTAAGTCCCCTATCAGGGGACATGTATTGAATTCAATCCTTGCATGGGGAGATGGAGAAAAAGGCTTGCTCTGTCCACTTCCTTCTAATTTTGGACACTTGCAATGGAATTTTCCAACAATGCAACTAGTGTTAACTAAGTACTATTCCTATCAGTTTAATCTCTGTTTTGTCCCTTATCAGGGCCAGGGCCAGTGGAGTGAATAGATTTTTGGAACTGGGAGATGGAAAATACCCATGTTCGGTCCACTTTGTTTTGTCTTTAGGTCACTGCGCGTGCGCCGTGCAATGTACTGTGCCACCCTATATGAGTGGTGGGCAGTGGGCACAGTACAGTCTGTGGGCCTGAAACTCACTGGCAGGCAACTTCAATTATATTAAAGGGTAAATATTAAATGACTTTTTTTATCTGCAAGGTTGTGTGCCACCCTATATGAGTGGTGGGCAGTGGGCACAGTACAGTCAGTGGGCCTGACACACACTGGCAGCCAACTGCAATTATATTAAAGGGCAAAAATGTAATGACTTTTTTATCTGCAAGGTACTGTGCCACCCGATATGAGTGGTTGGCACTGGCAGTGGGCACTGTACAGTCTGTGAGCCTGACACACAATGGCAGGCAACTGCAATTATATTAAAGGGTAAATATTAAATGACTTTTTTATCTGCAAGGTTGTGTGCCACCCTATATGAGTGGTGGGCAGTCGGCACAGTACAGTCAGTGGGCCTGACACACACTGACAGCCAACTGCAATTATATTAAAGGGTGAAAATGTAATGACTTTTTTTATCTGCAAGGTACTTTGCCATCCGATATGAGTGGTGGGCACTGGCAGTGGGCACAAAACAGTCTGTATGCCTGACACACACTGGCAGGCAACTGCAATTATATTAAAGGGTAAAAATTAAATGACTGTTTTATCTGCAAGGTACTGTGCCACCCAATATGAGTGGTGTGCACACAGTACAGTCTGTGGGCCTGCGGCCTCTCACACACGGGCAGGCAACTGCAATATATATATAGAAAAAATAAATAAAAGCCAACTGATGTACCAGCCCTAAAAAAGGGCTCTTTGGGGTGCTGTCAGGACGCTGTCCTTAAAGCAGATGAGTCTTTGAGGGCTGGAGTGGACACCGAACACTGGCCTAGCTAATACTTTCCCTATTAATTCAGCAGCAGCAGCACTCTCCCTGCTCTAACTAACACTGCAGCTTCAGAATGAATCTAAATGCTGTCCTTGCTATTTGATAGGAGGTGGGAAGGTCAGGGAGGGAGGGCATGCTGATTGGCTGGAATGTGTCTGCTGACTGTGAGGTACAGGGTCAAAATTTGCTCAATGATGACGTATAGGGGGCGGACCGAACATCGCAAATGTTCGCCCGCCGTGGCGAACGCGAACATGCAATGTTCGCCGTGAACTGTTCGCCGGCGAATAGTCCGGGACATCTCTACTTGCAGGTGAGCTGTCCCTGTAAAACATTTGTAGGTGAGGTCCTGTAGGTGAGCTGACCCTGTAAAACATTATATGCAAGGGCATGTAGGTGAGCTGACCCTGTAAAAGATCTTAGGGGAGGGCCTGTTGGTGAGCTGGCCCTCTAAAAGGTTGTAGGTGAGGTTCTGCAGGTGAGCTGACCCTCTAAAACATTATATGCGAGTGCCTGCAGGTGGGCTGACTCTGTAAAAGATTGTAGGTGAGGGTCTGCTGGTGAGCTGACCCTATAAAAAATTATATGTGAGGGCCTGAAGTGAGCTGACCCTGTAAAAGATTGTAATTGAGGGCCTGCTGGTGAGCTGACCCTTTAATAGATTGTAGGTGAGGGCCTGTAGGTGAGCTGACCCTTTAAAACATTATATGTGAGGGCCTGCTGGTTAGCTGACCCTGTAAAACAAAATATACGAGGGCCTGTAGGTGAGCTGACCCTGTAAAACATTATATGTGAGGGCCTATAGGTGAGCTGACCCTGTAAAAAAATTGTAGGTGAGGGCTTGCAGGTGAGCTGACCCTTTCAAACATTATTGGTGAGGGCTTGCGGGTGAGCTGACCCTGTAAAACATTATATGTGAGGGCCTGCAGGTGATCTGACCTTTTAAAACACTATATGTGAGGGCCTGCAGGTTAGCTGACCCTCTAAAAGGTTGTAGGTGAGGGGCTGCAGGTGAGACGACCCTTTAAACATTATATATGAGGGCCTGTAGGTGAACTGACCCTATAAAAGATTGTAGGTGTGGGCCTAAAGGTGAGCAGACACTGTAAAACATTGTACCTGATGGCCCTTAGGTTAGCTGACCCTGTAAAATATTATATGTGAGGGTCTGCAGGTAAGCTGTCCTTGTAAAACATTATATGTGAGGGCCTGCAGGTGAGCTGACCCTCTAAAAAATTGTCGGTGAGGTCCTGTAGGTGAGCTGACCCTGTAAAACATTATATGCGAGGGCATGTAGGTGAGCTGACCCTGTAAAAGATTGTAGCTGAGGGCCTGTTTGTGAGCTGACCCTCTAATAGGTTGTAGTTGAGGTTCTGCAGGTTAGCTGACCCTATAAAACATTATATGCGAGGGCATGCAGGTGAGCTGACCCTGTAAAAAATTATAGGTGAGGGCCCGCAGTTGAGCTGACCCTGTAAAAAATTATATGCAAGGGCCTGCCGGTGAGCTGACCCTTTAAAACATTGTATGAGAGGGCCTGTGGGTGAGCTGACCCTGTAAAACATTGTAGGTGAGCTAGTGAGCTGACCCTCTAAAAATTTATATACAAGGGACTGCAGGTGAGCTGACCCTGTATAACATTATATGCAAGGGCCTGCAGGTGAGCTGACCCTGTAAAAAATGTGTTGGTGAGCGCCTTCTGGTGAGCTGACTCTCTAAAAAGTTGTAGACGAGGGCCTGTAGGTGAGCTGACCCGGTAAAAGATTGTAGGTGAGGGCCTACTGATGAGCTGACCCTCTAAAAAAATTATATGTGAGGGCCTGCAGGTGAGCTGACCCTGTAAAATATTATATGAGAGGGCCTGCAGGTGAGCTGACCCTGTAAAATATTATATGTGAGGGCCTGCAGGTGAGCTGACCCAGTAAAACATTATATGCGAGGGCTTTGCCTATGAAGACTGGACTTGGTGGAAGACAGGATGGTGCTTAACTGACTGGAAGCATTATCTGCATCTGCTGCAATCCAACCGACCACCTGGTCGCACTGGTCTGTCTTCAAGAGTGGTGTCCTGCACCGCCCTGCAAACTGGGACATGAAGCTAGTTATCGTGGATGATTGTTTTTCTTGTGCTCTGGCAGCAGGCACAGTTTCAACTCGCCCAGCGCCACGGCCTCTGCGTGCACCATCAGCTTCACAGCCACTTCCGAGTCCCTTACTGCTCGCCTTCTTTATATTAAATGTTATATATGCTTGAAAGTATGTCACACGTACAGTAGTGTAGGATTTGGAAGTGTGTATTTGGGATGTGGAAACGTCACACAGGAGATATCCTGCAGATAATGTCAATGCTGTCACAAGCGGCTAATAAAAAATCGCAGGGAATGTCACAGGAGGAAACGTAATAAAGGAGAGGTACCACCGGTAATGTCACTGTTTGCAGCGTCTACGGAAAAAGTACACTGTATGTTAATTTTCTTGTAAATTCTTTTTTTATTTTGAAAAATTTAAGGTTACAAACATGCGCTAATAATATATATTGCTGCTGCCACACACAGTGGTCCTTAAAAGGATTTTTGGGTCTCTGTTTTTCTAATCAAAATAGTCCAATATCACTCCCTACACTATCTGTCCCTTCCTATGCACAGTTCTCCCTCACTATATAGCACCTGATGACGCCTTCCGGCCAGCCAATCACTGTAATGCCAGTAACCAACATGGCTACGGCATTACAGTGAGGGCAGCCAAGAAACATGCGGAGAGGAGACTCGAGCATTGCACTCGAGCACACGCACTATTTGGCCGAATACCGCCATGTGCTGAGCATAATGATGCTCGAGTCGAACTGGTGTTCGGCCGAGCATGCTCGCTCAATACTACCAACTACTTCAAGGTTTGATTCAAATAGTGTTTGTCAGATTCATACTTCTATCAAATCATTCTATCATGAAAAATATCCAAGCAAAAGGAACTCGTCTCAGATATTTCCTCACAGAATATTCTCTTTCTCTCTTATGGTGGAATCTGTTCCCATTTTTGATCCTAAAGTGATGGACAGAAGAACAGATCTTCTGAACAAAGTATGAATTAAGTAGGGTCAAATTATTGATGGATTGTGTGCTGCATAATTAACTTTCTGACTTTATTCCACCTTGGATAAATAATAATGCCACAGGATAAATAATAATGCCAGACATTAGATCTCATTTATCTCACTAATTTTACTGACATATCTTAATGTGCTTACAGCAGACACTTTTTTTATGTCTATATGCAGTTATTTCTCTACCTGGTACAAAAAGTATAAATTGCAGCTCCTATGCCCCAATGCAAAATCATTATAAACCCCACCATATGGAGACTAGTAATAAACATGACCCCCATATGTCAAATATATTACTGGTCTCTTCAAAAGGAAAAGAGAAAGAGACCTTGTCAGTCCTCTTGGGCTCTTGGGCCCAAGTACTGTCACATTGTCTGCACACCCTAAAGTTATTATTGGTCTCTGTTAGAGTTGAGTGAACACCTGGAAGCTCGGGATCGCCGGGTTTGGCCGAACTTCATAAAAAAGTTCGGGTTCGGGATCCAAACTTGACCTCAAACCCGAACCCTATTGAAGTCAATGGGGACCCAAACTGGGGGGCACTAAAATGGCTCTAAAAAAGTCCAGGAAAGGGCTAGAGGGCTGCAAAAGGAGCAAAACGTGGGTTGGTGTGCTGCAAACAAATGTGGATAGGGAAATGACGTAAAATAAAATAAATAAAAATTACACATTTTAATCCTGACATAAGAGCAGGAGGTCCATATGGACTAGGAGGTTGAGGAGGCGGTGAATGTGGCATTGTAGGTGGACGTGGTGGTGTAGGTGAATTTGGCGGTGTAGGTAGAAGCGGCAGTGGAGGAGGTGGAGGCAGCCAACAAGTTTTATTTTTATTTATTTATTTATTCTTTTTTTTTAAATTTAATTTGGGTACACCACAAAATGCTGGCATCTTCCATTGTATGCATTTTTTTTGATGTTGATTGCCATCAGCAATGGACTACAAGTGCAGGATATGCTCCCCTATATACATGCACAACTGCATATGGGTTTGAGCATATCCTGCCTGTTTAACAGCACATCACGTTTTCTAATGGTTTGTATATTTTTATGTTTGGAGGTGTATAAACTCCAATTTAAATGTGCCTGCTTTTAAACTACAGGCTACATTTAGGTGCACCTGTTAGGCCCTGGGCCATATTAGCCAGTCTCTGGTGGGGCTCACAGGCACCTCCCACCTCCCATTGCAAGCATGGCTACATGCTGGAGGTTACTGGAAAGCTGTTAGTCAGGCCTTATCCTCCCGTAATTCGCCCACTGGCCCCTGGTATCGTCCATACGGCACAGGTAGGTGAGTGGTGAGAGACCTTAGCACGGTCCCCGAGCTTAAGACATGTCCTCCTAGTAGGATATGTCGAACTAACCTCTTAATTTTAACATCAGTGTGAGGGTTTAGTATTACCGCAGAGTGCACCTGTCTTTGCTATTGTTAAGTTTTTGATTGTTCTCCACATCCACATAATCGTTACCTTATGTAGGATGGTTATTGTGTTACTTGTAGTCCGTTGCTGGCATCTTCCATTGTATGCATTTCTTTGCTGTTGATTGTTGACTACAAGTGCAGGATATGCTCTCCTATATACATGCACAACTGAATATGGGTTTGAGCATATCCTGCCTGTTTAACACCACATCACGTTTTCTAAGGGCACAGATCCCCCAACAATCGGTAGTACGCCACCTCATTTACTGAATAATTTTTGGCAAGTCAGGTATATAGTACAGCAGGAACACCAACGCAGGCCGATCTGGGGTACTTTATGGGCCACAATTATGTTTTTTTTTCAACCTCAAGTGGAATTTACTGATTTTATTTGATTTGCAGTACAAGGTTAAAAGGTACTTTATAGGAAAAAAAGGGGATTTTTCAACCCCAGTGAAACAGATTAATTAACAGATTATTTTTTACTATCTGGTCGCCTGTGCAGGCAGAGGACAGAATTTATTTCAACAAAATATATGCTTTCATCAACCCCAGTGAAACTGATGGATGCAAATTATATTCTTTCACTAACACTAGTAACGAGAAGGACACAAATTTACTATGTGCCAAAAATTACATGTTTTTCCACCCACAATGTGTCAGTGGAATTTACTTGATGGATCTTATTTGATTTGCAGTACAAGGCAAAAAGGTACTTTATAGGAAAAAAATGAGGATTTTTTCAACCCCAGTGAAACAAATGAATTAACAGATTATTTTTCACTATCACATTGCCTGTGCAGGCAGAGGATGGAATTTATTTCAACCAAATTTGGCCCCTTTCACATGAGCGAGTCTTCCGCTCAGATGCATTGCGTGACGTGAACGTATAGCACCCGCACTGAATACTGATCTATTCATTTCAATGGGTCTGTTTACATGAGCGTTGTTTTTCACGCATCACTTCTGCGTTGCGTGAAAATCGCAGCATGTTCTAAATTCTGCGTTTTTCACGCAGCTCTGGCTCCATAGAAGTAAATGGGGCTGCATGAAAAATGCATTGCATCCTAAAGCAAGTGCGGGTGCAATGCATTTTTTACTTATGGTTGCTAGGAGATGTTGTTTGTAAACCTTCAGTTTTATATCACGCGTGTGAAAAGCACATCAAAACGCACCCTCGCGATAAAAACTGAATAACTGAACGCAATTGCAGGCAAAAATGAACTCATCCGCAACGCATCTGTACCTAATCCGGACACGCTGGTGTTAAAGAGGCCTATATGTTTTCTTCAACCCCAGTGAAACAGATGAATTAGCAAATTATTTTTCACTATCAGATCACCTGTGCAGGCAGAGGACGGAATTTATTTCAACAAAATACTGTATATGCTTTCTTCAACCCCAGTGAAACTGACGGATGCACATGAAATTCTTTCACTAGCAGTATTACCAAGGCCACAAAATAACTTTTTGCTAAAAATAACGTGTTTTTTCCACCCACAATGTCTCAGTGGAATTTACAGATTTTATTTGATTTGCAGTACAAGGCAATATGGTACTTTATAGGAGAAAAAAGAGGATATTTTCAGTATCCATTTTGCTGAGCATGCAGAAAAGGCACTTATGATAAAAAAAAATAATAATAATATAAAATTCACCGAAATGGATAGATTTAAAGATTATTTTTTTCACTATCACAAATGTACTTTTTAGCACACACAAAAAAAAAAATGCCCAGAATCTGATGGATTTATAGAATTAATGACAAGTATATATGCAGCACAGGGGTACTTTACAGAACAAAATTGTTGTAGCATCCCCAAGTCAGAGCAATGTGTGGGACTAACCTGGGGAATGCCAGTGATGGAGAGGCCGGCACGCTGTTCCTCTGGGGCACTCTCTGGGTTCTCGAGGGCCACAGCCAGGTGCAATGTGAGGTGCCCTTGGTGTTGTAGATTAACGTGCCTATGGCTAAGTCCCTGATGTTTCGTGACGCCAGTGCCAGTAAACGGTGGCACACCGTATTTATAGTGGGAATAATGGAGGAGTCTCTGTACCTTTAAATAACGGGAAACTTTACTTAACGTAGTTGCAGACAGATGTACAGTCATAGAAGTGGTTCAAGCAATAAATCACAGTCCCAAAGAGCCATTCTTCGAAACAGGCCTCTTAAGATACGGGTTTTAACCTTACTAGTAATGCAGCAACACACTTCAGGCAAACTGTCCTCGCTCTCCAGGGATACTTGTCCTGCTTGCAGCTTGACTAAGGAGGCAACTCTTCTCCACTAGTACTAGGGTCTGGACTGCTCCTCCTAGGGCATGAATCTTCCTAGGTTGGACCCCCACAGGCGATAGGGCCTGGGCTGACTTCAGCGGGTACAAGGCTTGGGCTTTGCCTTCACAGGCACAAGGCCTGAGCTGGACTTCACAGACTCATGGCCTGCACTTGTCTTAGGCACAGTCTAAACTGTCTTTCCCTTCCCTGACTGGGCCTTATATAAACTAGGGCTCCCTAGCTCCCTCTAGTGACTAGAGCTGGAATGACACCCCTAGCAGGCCTGCACATGGCACATTTCACAGTAACAGGGAAATACACAGTATTGCATTACATGAAGATGTATTACACCAATCTCCTCAATTCCTGAGGGGAACAACAACACACAAGTGACCCTTCTGTAGTGACGGGCATTACAGCTCCCGTACACTACATTGTCACCCCCTAGGTCCTTAAAATCACAAACAGAGTAACAGTATTATTTTTGCCTTCCCCAGCCAGATATGCAGTGCAGGTGCACTTAAAAATGGGTAAATTTTGCCAAATGACGTAAAAAGACCGGATTCAGTTACTGTCCATGGCACATATGCAGCTGTAAGTGCACGTCGCTTGCACAAAATGGCCGCCAACACCAACCACTCACAGAAGAAAAAACTGTCTTTGTCACTGGCCTCATAAAAAAAACACTGCTATTGCACCTACAAGATTAAAAAAGGTTGAAGATCGCTGATTGAACAAAATTCTGATATCAAATATTATCAGCAAAGCTTGATTCCTATTCTCTCCCTGAGAGCACCAGCAGCAACCTGTCCCAACACTAAGAGCAGCAGAGTAACGTGCGGCGTTATGTGACTCCAGCTTATATAGAGGCTGGGTCACATGCTGCACTTAGCTTCTAAGGGCAAAGTAGTTAGATGCTTGTTGATTGGCAGCCAAGCAGCTTTTCAACGAGCGCCATTAAGGAAATGTTCTGGTTCGGGTGCCAAAAATCCCAAAATTCGGTACGCTCAACTCATACCGGGTTCGGGATCCGAACTCGACCCGAACTTCACCCCAAACCCGAACCCCATTGAAGTCAATGGGGACCCAAACTTTTGGGCACTTAAATGGCTGTAAAATAGCCCTGGAAAGGGCTAGAGGGCTGCAAAAGGCAGCAAAATGTAGGCAAATGCCCTGCAAACATATGTGAACAGGGAAATGACTTAAAATAAAATACAGAAAAATAATAAACATTCTAAACTTGAGCCCAAGTGAGTGACAGTGGCACCTGTCACCCAGCAAACAGAGGACATGGCAGCAACGCCACCACATCTGTCAATGTCACCAAGCATCTCCACCAAATCCCATGGAAGTGTCCAGCTATCAGCTGTCCATCTCCAACACTGGAGAGAAAAAGAAATAGAAAGAGGAAGTACCCCCCTATGCATGGTTCTGAATGCCTTATTTCAAACTTCCTGGTCCTTTAAAATGCTGTCATTCTGTTTGGTGGACAGTTTTAAAAACCTTATGGCGGTGGATATCCCACAGTACGTGTATCCCAGCCACCGCTACTTTTGCAGGCGAGCCATCCCTTCCCTGCACAACCAAGTGGCGGACAAAATCAAGTGTGCACTGGGCAACGCTATCTGTGGCAACGTCCATATAACCAACAACACAGTGGGTAAATGTAGCAGCTGGTCCAAAGGCGGATAGCATTTTTGAGAATGTCCTTCCGCCCCCGAGGATTGCTGGGCATTACTCTTTGTATCCTGTTACCTCCTCCTCCTCCTCCTCCTACTCGGCTTCCTTAGCATTGGCGAAATGTGGAAAAGCTTTGTCATCACGCCACAACAACCTGCACCACCAGCAGATCTGAAACGTCTTAGCAGGAAGCAGCATTTCAGCAACATGGTGGAAGAGTACACGTACTTACTGATGGGTTTGCCCAGGGGCGTAGCTACAGGGAAGCGTGGGAAGCACACTGTTTTGGGTCCCTGACCTAGAAGGGGCCCATCCAGGAGGAGGAGGACGAAAAGACTTTGTCAGGGCCTCCTCAACAGTATTATACAATGAAATTAGATACAATGGCAGTATAGACAGTGTAGAAAGCGGATGGAAAATAAACCCAAACAGCCTCACAACCTACACACTCAACACCCCCCCCCCCCTTTCATTCAAACCATTAACAAACTATTTACAAATTTACTAAAAAACATATTAAAATAACTATAAGGCAGCTAAACTAACCATATAAAAAAACAAAACTACTGTATATACACGCCTTATCCTTAACTTAAGGCCAACCAAATACAAGTGGCTCAGAGGGTGGGTATCTGCACCAACATAGACCCTGGCCTGGAACACAATTGTCCAGCCAGGGCACAGTTCTGGAGGATGAGGAAGAGGAGTAGGAGGAACGCTGGGGGATACAGAGGACACAGACGATATACAGTTGTGTTCAAAATTATTCAACCCCCAATGCTGTAAAGGGTTTTAGGGAATTTAGCGTACATTTGTAATTGTGTTCAGAATGAAATCTTACAAGGACTTTTTAAAGAACCAAATGCAACTAAAATGACATCAATTGTTTTTGTAATACAGTATTAAATGTTTTGTTTGTGATTTCTTCATTGACACAATTATTCAACCCCTTAAAGACTACCACTCTTAAGAACAGAGGTTCATTCAAGTGTTTTCGATCAGGTATTGAAAACACCTCTGGATGTCAAGGAGCAGCAATCAAGCATAATAAGCACCAATTCGGCAGATTTTAAATGACTGTGATACTCAGCTCCTTCTAGACATTTACTGGTGTGTTTACAAACATGGTGAAGTCAAGAGAATGGTCCAGGAAGACAAGAGAAGAGGTGATTTCTCTTCACAGGAAGGGCAAAGGCTATAAGAAGATTGCAAAGATGTTAAACATACCAAGAGACACCATAGGAAGCATCATTCGCAAATTCAAGGCAAAGGGCACTGTTGAAACTCTACCTGGTCGTGGCAGAAAGAAGATGCTGACTTCGACTGCTGTGCGCTACCTGAAGCGCAAAGTGGAAAAAAGTTCCCGTGTGACTGCTGAGGAACTGAAAAAAGATTTGTCAGATGCGGGTACTGAAGTTTCAGCTCAGACAATAAGGCGCACACTGCGTAATGAAGGCCTCCATGCCAGAACTCCCAGGCGCACCCCCTTGCTGTCTCCAAAGAATAAGAAGAGTCGACTGCAGTATGCCAAAAGTCATGTGGACAAACCACAAAAGTTTTGGGATAGTGTTCTGTGGACTGATGAAACAAAATTAAAACTGTTTGGGCCCATGGATCAACGCTATGTTTGGAGGAGGTCTATGAAAAAAAGAACACCTTGCCTACTGTGAAGCATGGCGGGGGGTCAATCATGCTTTGGGGCCGTTTTGCTTCTACAGGTACAGGGAAGCTTCAGCGTGTGCAAGGTACCATGAATTCTCTTCAGTACCAGGAGATATTGGATGAAAATGTGATGCAGTCCATCACAAACCTGAGGCTTGGGAGATGTTGGACCTTTCAACAGAACAATGATCCCAAGCATACCTACAAGTCCACTAGAGCATGGTTGCAGATTAAAGGCTGGAACATTTTGAAGTGGCCATCGCAGTCACCAGACTTAAATCCGATTGAGAACCTCTGGTGGGACTTAAAGAAAGCAGTTGCAGCGCGCAAGCCTAAGAATGTGACTGAACTGGAGGCTTTTGCCCATGAAGAATGGGCGAAGATACCCGTAGATTGCTGCAAGACACTTGTGTCAAGCTATGCTTCACGTTTAAAAGCTGTTATAACTTGAAAAGGATGTTGTACTAAGTACTAAGATTGAATGTCACTTGGGGGTTGAATAAAACTGATAATGATGTGAGCACAGAAAAGACATTTGTGGTTATTTCATAATAAATGTTATGTTATATTTGTCTGACTTACAAGTGCCTCTTTGATTTAATTGTAAAAATGACTGAAATGATCAAAATCAATGCCAAACTGGCCAAAACACTCAATTTCAGTGGGGGTTGAATAATTTTGAACACAACTGTAACTCCCTCAAAGTTGATAGCTTGTCCTTGCCTCTGGGCAGCCTGGCAGACATGAGTGACTACATGCTGCAGTGCCTGTGCAACGACCGGCCAGTTACTGCCACATTCTAACTTTTGCTAACTACTGGGTGGCCACCCTGCTACATCCCCGTTACACAGACAACGCGCCATCCTTAATTCCCTCACTGGAGTGCAGTGGAAGCACAAGGTGAAGGCAGAGGAGGAGGAGGAAGAATTTGCCAATGCAGCTGGGTCACTAGCAACACCTCAGAAGGCACGGTTAGCAAGAGCAAAATGTGGAAAAGCTTTGTCATCACGCCACAACAACCTGCACCACCAGCAGATCTGGAACATCTTAGCAGGAGGCAGAATTTCAGCAACATGGTGGAACAGTACACGTACTGACTGATGGGTCTGCCTAAGGGAATAGCTACAGGGGAAGCATGGGAAGCAATTGCTTTGGGCCGTGACCTAGAAAGGGCCCATCCAGGAGGATGAGGAGGACTAACAGTATTATACAATGAAATTATTTACAGTGGCAGTATAGACAGTGTAGAAAGTGAATGGAACAGCTGCTGGGCCTGGTCTGAGAGAGCGATCTTTAGTAGCCACAGGCATAGCGGAATTAAAGGAAGAGGTTTGAGCAAAAAGTACTGGGGGAGGGGGGCCCCATTCAAAAATTTGCTGAGGTGCCCAATTATTTCTAGCTACGCCACTGGATCTCCCCCATTCAACTTCTGGGTCATCAAATTGGGCACATGTCCTGAGGTTGCCCCTTACGCCTTGGAGGTGCTGGCCTACCCTGCAGCCACTGTATTGTCTGAACGTGTGTTTAGTATGGCTGGTGGCATTATCACAGACAAGCGCAGCCGCCTGTCCGCAGACAATGTGGGCAAGCTTTTGTTTATTAAAAAGAACCAGGCATTGATCCCACAGGACTTGTTTGTACCTTATGCATAATAGACATGTATAACGGCCTCACCCAACCACTGTTATACTACCGTGCACTTACACTTTGTTGTAGAAGGAGTTGGTCATCAGCCTGCCAGCCAATGATCAGCGCTGGCAGGCTGATCACTTTTAAAAAATCGAATGAAAAGCCATCTAACACATTATATTTATAAATATAATGTGTTAAATGGCTTCTGTGCTCTCTGCTGGGTCCTTTTCGTCGGTTGGTCCCAGCAGAGAGCACACATTACAGTGAGTACACCAAGCACACACACAAGTAGCCACAGATCCCCCTCCCATCACCCCAATTAACCCCTTTATCACAACTGTCAATCACTAGTGAAAGGGAAAAAAGTGATCAGTGTAAACTGTCACTTTTTTTTCCCACTAGTATTGACTGTTAGGTTTAGTTTAGTTTTTAGGCCCCTTTAGGTAGTCAGTTAGTGCCCACCGCACCACATTCACTGATTAGCATAGCGCTAATCAGCATTGGTACTTTATAGTATCTGAAAGTGATCAGAACTGATCACAGTCAGATCTATAATAGTATTAGTGTCACCGTAGTCACCCTCCACCCAAAACGCAGTGTTTGCCCGATCGGTCGCCCACACGTGCGTTCACCCACACCCGCCCCGCCGCAGTGACAATATATATATTTTATCACTGCACAATCACTACACAAGCACTGCGGCGATAAAAAAATCAGTTTTGATATTTTTTATTAATCGCAGCGTCTTCCTGTACTTCTCTAGCCTCCCATTTGTAAGACAGGCTTACTTTTTTTCTTGGGTAGTCTCAGGGAATACCCCCTAAATTTAGTTGTCCAAATGCCAAGGAAGGGGTACTCTTCTGAAGAGGCCTACAGGCTTCTGACCAAGTCGGATGAGGAATGGGAACCCTCATCTGACGAATCCAGCGGATCAGAATATGAACCTGTAGAAAGCAGTGGCAGTCTGACCCAAAGTTCAAATGATGAGGTTCAGGTCCTTGATACCACCAGGCGTACCCGGCCCCGTGTTGCTAGACCACAGGTTGTGCAGGATCCGCTTCAAGGGCAGCAGAGTGGGGCTGGCGCTGTCGGATTACGTGGTGAGGCATACACCAGCAGCGCAGCCCATCCTGGACCTAGTACCAGCACTACCGTAGAACATGGTGAAGTGACGAGCACCAAAAGGGCAGTTAAAGCTGGTACGGTGGCACGTGCAGTAGTTCCCCCGTCGCTCATGGGAGGGGTGGACTAAAATGACCAGATGTTGGCTCCTTATTTACTCTCCCGCAGGACCAGATGCTGGTATAAGAAGGTGTCTGTATACCTAATTCAATTGTCTATGTATAATAGTTTTGTTCTCAACAGTAAGGCTGGGAGAACAGGATCCTTCCTCAAATTTCAGGAAGAGATCATCGAGAACCTCCTGTATCCAGGAGGTTCCGTGGCCCCAACCACCAGTTTAGTGAGCCGTCTACACGAGCCACATTTCCCCAATGTCGTTGCTGGTACCTCAACCCAACTGTCACCCCGAAAAAGATGTTGTGTCTGTAGCAGGAGTGGAATAAGGCGTGACACCCGCTATTTCTGTCCTTAATGCCCTGACCACCCTGCCCTATGCTGAGGGGAGTGTTTCCAGAAGTACCACACTCAGGTACACTTAGGAATGTAGGGAGCGCAGGACACAGGTAGATTTTACACAAGAGTCTCTCAGGATACTAGTTTTTGAGAGACCCTAACACACAGGGGTGCTAGTATGCTACTGCAGATATGTGAAACGGTAGAAACCTCTCCTTTCACTTGGGATAAAGTGCATAATGTACTTCGCACCATCTCTGTGCGATTTACACTTTACACATTGTAACATGGAAAAGGAGAGGTTTCTGCTAGGAAAAAAAAAAGTGAAAAGTAAAAACAAAAAAAAATTAAACAGGTAGCAAGAAAAAGAAATCGTGAGTTAGTTTAGGTTTTAAAAGTTTTATGATGTTTAGGTTTTATAAAGTTTGTAACGTTCAAATTTATGAGCCTGCTGATTGTTTTTTTTTTTTTTTTTACTAACTATCCTTTACTTCCCAGCTGGACCAACCGACGAAAACGCTGCAGCACTGATGTGCATTCTGAGAGAAGCATTGCGCTGTTGTCAGATTACATGTGAAGTCGGTGTATGCGGCGCTGCAGGACGAGATTTCTTCTCCGCAGTACAGGTACGTTTGCCCAGGCATATGAGATGAGGAGAGGTATTGGAGTTCATATGCTTTGGCAAACACTTTGTATCAAAAATCTGGCAAAGATGTCTTCCTCCACAACGATCGATTGATCGATGTGAATGGAGAAATCACGCTTGCCAGGACATAGGAGCTGAAGTGGGTATGGATGTTTGGGCGGAGCCCCTATGACCTGGCAATCGAGAGGCCCCTCTTTCTTTCTTTCTTGCATCTTTTTTGGCAAAAATGTTTTCATCCACATTGATCGATGCGAATGAAGAAATCTGTACCGTTCATTTTTTCTTTCAGCCCAGAGGCTGAACGGAAAAAAATAAATCTCATTACCCATATGCTCAATATAAGGAGAATAGCAGAAACTCCTAATGCTGGCCATACATGTAATGATTGTGGAGATCCTCAAATGCCAGCGTAGTACAAACACCTCACATGTGACCCCATTTTGGAAAGAAGACACCCCAAGGTATTCGCTGAGGGGCATATTGAGTCCATGAAAGATAGAATTTCTTGTCACAAGTTAGCGGAAAGATCGACTTTGTGAGGGAAAAAAAAAGTCAATTACCGCTAACTTGTGCCAAAAAAAATAATCTTCTATGAACTTACCATGCCCCTCTCGGAATGCCTTGGGGTGTCTTCTTTCCAAAATTGGGTCACATATGGGTTATTTATACTGCCCTGGCATTTTAGGGGCCCTAAAGTCGGTAATCAAAATGCCTAAAAATGCCCTCCTAAAATTTACACATTGGAATTAGCGCCCCTTTGCATATCTTGGCTGAAAACAAGTGTCACTCATGTGGTATCGACGTACTCAGGAGAAGTAGGGCATTGTGGTTTGGGGTGTATTTTTACATATACCCATGCTGGGTGAGAAGAATATCTCTGTAAATTGACAACTTTGTATAAAAAAATGGAAAAAGTTGTCATTTACAGAGATATTTTTCAAACACAGTATGGGTATATGTAAAAATACACCCCAAAACACATTGCCCTACTTCTCCTGCGTACGGCAATACCACATGAGTTGGGATGAGTGAACCAGAACTAGATAGTTCGGGTTCGTACCGGATTCTGGGGTGTTCGGGACCCGGACCCGAACATTTTCAAACAAGTTTGGGTTCGGGTCCGTTGTTTGGCGATTTCTTCCTGATTTCTGAAGGGCTGCACAGCAGCCAATCAGCTAGCGTTTTACTTCTTGCCCTAAGAAGCCATCACAGCCATGCCTACTAATGGCATGGCTGTGATTGGCCAAGTGCAGCATGTGACCCAGCCTCTATTTAAGCTGGAGTCACGCAGCGCCGCAAGTCACACTGCTCTGATTAGTGTAGGGAGAGGAAGCAGCTTCTGTGAGTGAGAGATTAGGCAGGGAAAAGTCAGCAAAAACACCTAATGAAGTGATAGATCTACAGCTGTGAATCATTCAACTTCTGCTAGTTAATTGCTCACTGGTTTTTTGGCTACACAGAACGTTTTTCAGTCACTTCTGTCCATTAATCCATCAATCCTAGGTTTTTTTTTTTGCTATATCCTACATCAGGGGCTTGGCTGTTCTTATTGTCACCCCTAGAAACTCAGAAAATAGAAATGTCTATATTTTATTAAGGGGTTAAATTCAATTGCCAAAATAGCAATCCCCTAAATCCGGTGTTCCAGCTGTGGCTAGCCAAGTGTAATACTGTCTGCTGTCTGGCAAAGGATACATTTTTTTCTGTGGTGAAATTCAATTTCCAAAATAGCAATCCCCAAAATCTGGTGTCCCAGCAGTGGCTGGCCAAGTTTAATAGTGTCCGGTAAAGGATAGATAATTTTCTGGGGTGAAATTCAATTGCAAAAATAGCAATACCATAAATCAGTGGATTCATCTGTGGCTGGCCAAGTTTAATAGTGTCCGGCAAAGGATATTTTTTTTTTTCTGCAGTGAAATTCAATTGCCAAAATAGCAATACCGCAAATCTGGTGTCCCAGCAGTGACTGGACAAGTTTAATAGTATCCGTCAAAGGATTTATTATTTTCTGCAGTGAAATTCAGTTGACAAAATAGAAATAAAGTAAATCAGGTGTTCCAGCTGTGACTAGTTAAGTTTAATAGTATCCGTCAAAGGATAGATTTTGTTATGGGGTGAAATATAATTGCCAAAATAGCAATATCCTGAATCTGGTGTTCCAGCTGTGACTGGACAATTTCCCTAGTGTCCGCCAAAGGATATATTATTTTCTGGGGTGAAATACAATTTCAAAAAAAGAAATACAGTAAATCTGGTGTTCCAGCTGTGGCTGGACAAGTTTAATAGTGTCCGGCAAAGAATATATTTTTCTGGGGTGAAATTCAATTGCCAAAAAGCAATCCCTAAATCCGGTGTTCCAGCTGTGGCTAGCCAAGTGTAATACTGTCTGCTGTCTGGCAAAGGATACATTTTTCTGGGTGAAATTCATTCCAAATAATCCCTAAAGTCCGCTGGACAAGTTTAATAGTATCCGTCAAAGGATTTATTATTTTCTGCAGTGAAATTCAGTTGACAAAATAGAAATAAAGTAAATCAGGTGTTCCAGCTGTGACTAGTTAAGTTTAATAGTATCCGTCAAAGGATAGATTTTGTTATGGGGTGAAATATAATTGCCAAAATAGCAATATCCTGAATCTGGTGTTCCAGCTGTGACTGGACAATTTCCCTAGTGTCCGCCAAAGGATATATTATTTTCTGGGGTGAAATACAATTTCAAAAAAAGAAATACAGTAAATCTGGTGTTCCAGCTGTGGCTGGACAAGTTTAATAGTGTCCGGCAAAGAATATATTTTTTTCTGGGGTGAAATTCAATTGCCAAAAAAGCAATCCCCTAAATCCGGTGTTCCAGCTGTGGCTAGCCAAGTGTAATACTGTCTGCTGTCTGGCAAAGGATACATTTTTTTCTGTGGTGAAATTCAATTTCCAAAATAGCAATCCCCTAAATCTGGTGTCCCAGCAGTGGCTGGCCAAGTTTAATAGTGTCCGGTAAAGGATAGATAATTTTCTGGGGTGAAATTCAATTGCAAAAATAGCAATACCATAAATCAGTGGATTCATCTGTGGCTGGCCAAGTTTAATAGTGTCCAGCAAAGGATATATTTTTTTTCTGCAGTGAAATTCAATTGCCAAAATAGCAATACCGCAAATCTGGTGTCCCAGCAGTGGCTGGACAAGTTTTATAGTATCCGTCAAAGGATTTATTATTTTCTGCAGTGAAATTCAGTTGACAAAATAGAAATACAGTAAATCAGGTGTTCCAGCTGTGACTAGACAAGTTTAATAGTATCCTTCAAAGGATAGATTTTGTTATGGGGTGAAATATAATTGCCAAAATAGCAATATCCTGAATCTGGTGTTCCAGCTGTGACTGGACAATTTCCCTAGTGTCCGCCAAAGGATACATTATTTTCTGGGGGGAAATACAGTTGCAAAAATAGAAATAGAGTAAATCTAGTGTTCCAGCTGTGGCTGGACAAGTTTAATAGAGTCCGGCAAAGGGTATATATTTTTTCTGGGGTGAAATTCAATTGCCAAAATAGCAATACCCTGAATCTGGTGTTTCAGCTGTGACTGGACAATTTCCCTAGTGTCCGCCAAAGGATATATTATTTTCTGGGGGGAAATACAGTTGCAAAAATAGAAATAGAGTAAATATAGTGTTCCAGCTGTGGCTGGACAAGTTTAATAGAGTCCGGCAAAGGATATATTTTTTTTCTGGGGTGAAATTCAATTGTCAAAATAGCAATACCGTAAATCTGGTGTCCCAGCAGTGGCTGGCAAAGTTTAATAGTGTCCGGCAAAGGACATATTTTATTCTGTGGTGAAATTCAATTGCCCAAATAGCAATACTATAAATCAGTGGTTTCAGCTGTGGCTGGCCAAGTTTAATAATATCCGCCAAAGGATAGATTTTGTTCTGGGGTGAAATTCAATTGCCAAAATAGCAATACCCTGAATCTGTTGTTCCTGCTGTGACTGGACAATTTCCCTAGTGTCCGTCAAAGGATATATTATTTTCTGGGGTGAAATTCAATTGCCAAAAAAGCAATATAGTAAATCTGGTGTCCCAGCAGTAGCTGGCCAAGTTTAATAATGTCAGTCAAAGGATAGATAATTTTCTGGGGTGAAATTCAATTGCCAAAATAGCAATACCCTGAATCTGTTGTTCCTGCTGTGACTGGACAATTTCCCTAGTGTCCGTCAAAGGATATATTATTTTCTGGGGTGAAATTCAATTGCCAAAAAAGCAATATAGTAAATCTGGTGTCCCAGCAGTGGCTGGCCAAGTTTAATAATGTCCGTCAAAGGATAGATAATTTTCTGGGGTGAAATTCAATTGCCAAAATAGCAATACCGCAAATCTGGTGTCCCAGCAGTGGCTGGACAAGTTTAATAGTATCCGTCAAAGGATTTATTATTTTCTGCGGTGAAATTCAGTGGCCAAAATAGAAATACAGTAAATCTGGTGTTCCAGCTGTTACTGGACAAGTTTAATAGTATCCGTTAAAGGATAGATTTTGTTATGGGGTTAAATTTAATTTCCAAAATAGCAATATTCTGAATCTGGTGTTCCAGCTGTGACTGGACAATTTCTCTAGTGTCCGCCAAAGGATATATTATTTTCTGGGGTGAAATACAGTTACAAAAATAGAAATACAGTAAATCTGGTGTTCCAGCTGTGGCTAGACAGGTTTAATAGTGTCCGGCAAAGAAAATATTTTTTTCTGGGGTGAAATTCAATTGCCAAAATAGCAATACCGTAAATCTGGTTTCCCAGCAGTGTTTGGCCAAGTTTAATAGTGTCCGTCAAAGGATTTATTATTTTCTGCGGTGAAATTCAGTTGCCAAAATAGAAATTCTGTAAATCTGGTGTTCCAGCTGTTGCAGGCCTAGTTTATTTTTGTCCGTAAAAGGGTATGTTTTTTTCTGGGGTGAAATTTAATTGCCAAA
The DNA here is from genome assembly GCA_033119425.1 of Bufotes viridis. Taxonomy (NCBI): domain Eukaryota; kingdom Metazoa; phylum Chordata; class Amphibia; order Anura; family Bufonidae; genus Bufotes; species Bufotes viridis. The sequence continues at coordinate 157,798,067 of CM065594.1, forward strand.
ATAGCAACCCAAAGTTGAATAAACCTCTCCTCCGTCTGGGTGCCAGTGGCCTAAATATCGTAAAGTGGTCTGTTCCATTGGTGGGTGACATTAAGCCTGATTCTCTGCTATGCGACCTCTCTCCTCTGTCTTGGTGCCGGGGCCTAAATATCTGAAAGTGGCCTGTTCCATTGGTGGGTGACATGAAGCCTGATTCTCTGCTATGCGACCTCTCTCCTCTGTCTTGGTGCCGTGGCCTAAATATCTGAAAGTGGCCTGTTCCAGTGGTGGGTGACATGAAGCCTGATTCTCTGCTATGGGACCTCTCTCCTCTGTCTGGGTGCTGGGGCCTGGATAAGTAAAAGTGGCCTTTTCATTGGTGGGTGACATGAAGCCTCATTCTCTGCTATGCCACCTCTATATTCTGTCTGGGTGCTGGGGCCTAAATAATTGAAAGTGGTTGATTTTATTATTTTTTTTGTAAATTCTTTATTTAAGTTTTCACATAAACATTATAACAAAATATGTCAGCTGACAGAAAAGTCGGAAAATCCGACACACAATGAGCGATCAAATGTCCTAAATTGAGGCATAACATTGAGTTGTGAACAAAAGAGGTCAGCTATGAGAATCAAAGATTTGCTCAACAAAGATGGGGGGAAGGGCAGAAACAAGAAATAGGAAGGTAAGTAGGGGAGGGGAGGGGGTCGACAAGCCCCTCTCTCACGTCGTGGATAGTAGTACACGGCATTCAGCTGAATCGTGAAATTCAATCCAGTGGCACCAGGTTTTAATGAATTGCTTCTCAGTGTGTTTTATGGATGAGGTAAGATCTTCCATTCTCAAGGTCTCCTGTATTTTGTTAATCCACATAGGTACAGTGGGAGCAGAAGATTGTCTCCACAGACACGGGATACAGGCTCTCGCTGCATTGACCATATGTCTAACCACAGACTTTTTATACGTAGATAAGGGGATCTCGCACTGGTGGAGTAGGAACAAAGCAGGCGATTTGGGCAGGGTATACAAAGTGAATTTGGAGGTGATGTTCCAGACGGGATCCCAGAAATTCGAGAGGACTGGACATTCCCAGAAAATATGGAGGATAGTGCCCCTTGCTTGAGTACATCTCCAGCACAGAGGGGAGACTGAAGGAAAGATACTATTTAGTCTGGTGGGGACCCTGTACCAATGGGACAGGAGTTTAAACCCAGCCTCTTGGACATTACTGGCTATAGAAGTTTTGTGTACACAGGTATACAGTCTCAGCCTCTGTTCTGGTGAAAAAGTGGTATTCAGATCAGCCTCCCATTGGGAGATATATGTGGGCGTAGGTTGGTTTGGCGGAGAAATTAACAAGGAATACATCCTGGAGAGGGTATGACTGGTGTCTCCTATGTGGTCACAGATGAGTTCAAAGCCCGTTCTATCGCGGTCAAACATCGAAACTGGGGGCAAAGAGGTCAGGAAATGGGTGAGCTGACGAGATTGCCAGGGGTTCAGGGACGGAGTCCCCGCCATATCCGTGAGCTGACGGGGGGTGAGCCAAGTATTCGCTGCAGTCAAGTGAAGTGCCCTAAAGTAGTCACGACAGAGTAGTTCCCGGAATGGGCCACGTTCTACCCCAGGTGGAAATCGAGGGTTACCCAAAATAGGGAACATTGGCGTAGGGGAGGGTGAAATACCAGGACGTTCCCGCACATACGCGAAGGCTGTCAAGGTGGGGCCTATGGTCGGATGTGTACGCGCCACCAGAGGTGTATGAGTATCTAGCCAGGGAGTAGTAGCCAATGGAGTAGGGAGGAAAGACTGCTCAATTGTAACCCATTGCTTGTATGTCGCGTTACGACACCAGTCTATAATTCTGGACAGGTGAGAGGCTCTGTTTTAGGAAATAAAATCGGGTAATCCCAAACCCCCTTCAAGTTTAGGACGGAATAGAAGTGACCTAGCAATTCTAGAGGGTTTACCCGCCCAAATGAAGTGTGTTAGCATTTTCAGGAGACTATGGAAAAACAATCTAGGGATGTGAATTGGCATGGCTTGAAAGTGATATAGGATCCTCGGAAGGATGTTCATCTTGAATATGGAGACCCTACCAAACCAAGAAAACGTGTGACCGTGCCAACGGTCCAGGTCCGCTTTTATGAGTCGGAGAAGTGGCGGGTAGTTAGCCTGATATAGATCTGAGAGGGTGGAGGTTAGATGTATCCTGAGGTATTTGAGTGAGGATTTCGCCCATTTAAACGGAAAGTTAACGGATAGGGATGTTACCAGATCCGCAGGGAGGGAAACATTAAGGGCTTCTGATTTCTGATAATTGATTTTGAAATTTGAGAGGGCTGAATATGTTTTGAGTTCCCGTAGCAGGTTCGGTAGAGTAATCCGCGGTTGGTTAAAAAAAAAGAGTAGATCATCCGCGTAAGCGTCAACTTTATGTGAAGAACCCTGGATCTGTAGACCCGAGATATCTCGGTTCGCCCTAATACGGCACAAGAGAGGCTCCAGACAGAGTACGAAAATCAGAGGGGAGAGGGGACAGCCCTGTCTCGTGCCATTACGAATCGCGAAGGGAGAAGAAAACTGACCGTTTACTTTGACCATCGCCATCGGATTGGAATAGAGATTGCTTATTCTAGCCATCATCTTTTCCCCCAATCCAATATATTGTAGGGTCTCCAACATGAAATTCCAGTTAACCCTATTGAACGCTTTTTCGGCGTCGGTAGAGAGTAATAAGGTTGGAATCTTAGAGGAGACGGCTTTATAGATCATATTAATCGCTCTAATGGTATTATCTCGGGCTTCCCTGAGGGGTAAAAAGCCGGTTTGGTCTAGATTGATCAATTTCTGGAGGTGAGGCAAGAGGCGTGTGGCCATGATTTTAGAAAACAGTTTCAGATCAACATTGATCAGGGAGATGGGACGAAAGCTCTGACACAAAGTCAGATCTTTCCCTTCTTTAGGAACTACAGTGATGTGCGCTCAGAGAGTATCAGCGGGTAAAGTACGGGCCCTATCAAATGAGTGGAAGGCAGATAAAAAATGAGAGGAAAGGATGTCTCCAAACCGCTTGTAATATGACAGCGGGAGTCCATCTGGCCCCGGGGCCTTCCCGGTCTGGGAATCTTTAATAGCTGCCTGCAACTCAGTCGGAGATATGGGGGCTTCCAACGAAGAGATCGCCTCCGCAGGAAGGGTAGGTAGACCCGATGATTCAAGGTAGGCTGTCATGGGGAGTAATGACGCATGAGAGGAAGCTGGGCTGTGAGATTCTAAATTATAAAGGGAACGATAATATGTTTGGAAGGTGTCTGCTATGTCTCGTGGGAGGGAACGTTTAACACCAGAGGGATCATATACATGGGGCACATAAGAGCTTAACCTAACTTTGCGTAATGCACGAGCCAGAGTTCTGCCCGGTTTGTTACCGTGTTCGTAGTAGTGTCTACGACATTTAACCAGGGTCGCCTTCGCTTTGGAGATGCATAATGAGCGGACCTGGTCACGAAGCTGCGTGAGTTCAGCACCCACTTGAGCATCCAATGTCCGCTTATGCTGCTGCTCCAACACATGAATGCGCGATAGCAAAAAATTAATACGAGCCGCCCTTTCTTTTTTCTGTCTAGAGCCAATTTTAATGAACGTACCTCTAATGAAGCACTTATGGGCTTCCCAAATAGTAAGGGGATCACTCTCTTGTGGCGTATTATATGTGAAATAATCAGTCAGGTCTCTCCGTATCTCAGATGTAGCCTGTATATCCTGCAGGAATGACTCATTCAACTGCCAGTGCCAGGCTCTGGCCTGGAAGGATGGGAAGCTGAGTGACAAGGATATCATGGCGTGGTCGGAGAAAGTTAAGGAGTCTATCTCTGCCCCAGTGAGGATGTCTAATCTAGCGTGTTTGATCAGGAAGTAATCTAGTCTAGAGTAAGAGTCATGAGGGTGACAATAAAATGTATAGTCTCGAGAGGATGGGTGTAAGATACGCCAGGTATCAGCCAGTTGATGTGAATAAAGAAGATCTTTCAATTTAGAGAGCGCGGAGTGAGGTAGCGAGACCCGACCCTTATAGAAGTCCGCTCGGGGGTCCAGAACTAGATTGAGATCCCCTCCCAGTATTAGGATGCCTTCAGAAAAATCCTCCAGAGCTCTAACAGCTTTTGTTAAGAAGCTCACTTGGCCTACATTTGGGGCATAGATAGTGGCCATCGTGACCAATGTTCCTGCTAATTTACCCTTAACAAATAAATACCTGCCAGCTCCATCAGTGCTTGACTCCACAAAATCCCAAGAGATCGCTCCAGAGATGAGTAACGATACCCCTTTTACCTTGGCATCTGGAGAAGTACTGTGATAAACATAGGGAAAATGTCGGTCAGAGAGTTTCGGAATAGACGAGGAACGGAAGTGTGTTTTTTGAATGAAAGCCACCTGAGCTCTCTTTTTCCAGAGGAGACGCAAGAGGGAAGACCTTTTCTCCGGAAGGTTGAGACCCTGCACATTGAGGGAGACCAATAAAACATTAGACATGGTATATAGCTAGGAGTTAAGAGTCTAGTTCCTCAAAATACTGGTTGATTTTATTATTAATTCATTTCCCTATACACATTTGTTTGCAGGGGATTTATCTGCATTTTGCTGCCTTTTGCAGCCCTCTAGCCCTTTCCTGGGATATTTTACAGCCTTTTTAGTGCACAAAAGTTTGGGTCCCCATTGACTTCAATGGGGTTCGGGTTCGGGTGAAGTTCAGGTCGAGTTCGGATCCCGAACCTGAACATTCTCATGACATTCGGCCGAACTTCTCGAGCCAGAACATCCAGGTGTTTGCTCAACTCTATACTCTACATTACAGACCAAAACACTGTCCTTGCGGGTGTGGCTGTTAGTGATGTCGCAAACATAAAATTTTCAGTTCGCGAACAGCGAACGCGAACTTCCGCAAATGTTCGCGAACGGGCGAACCGGGCGAACCGCCATAGACTTCAATTGGCAGGCGAATTTTAAAACCCACAGAGACTCTTTCTGGCCACAATAGTGATGAGAAAGTTGTTTCAAGGGGTCTAACACCTGGAATGTGGCATGCCGGAGGGGGATCTATGGCAAAACTCCCATGGAAAATTACGTAGTGGACGCAGAGTCGGGTTTTAATCCATAAAGGGCATAAATCAACTAACATTCCTAAATTGTTTGGAATAACGTGCTTTAAAACATCCAGTGTGTGTATACGATCAGGTATGATGTTGTATCGATCAGGTAGTGTAGGGGTTACGCCCGCTTCACTGACATTGACAGACCAAACTCCCTTTTAATGCACCGTAAACAGTTCATTTGCACAACCGCAAACTCCCCATTTGCACAAGGTTGGATACCAAGCTAGCCACGTCCCGGTGATGTCATTGAAGGTTTCTTCCTCCACCCAGCCACATACAACACCAAGGGTCCCCAAAAGATGAATTGAATTGATTTTTCGAACGGTGAGATGGTTAAATAAACGCTGGCTCCCTCCACTCTGTTTTTAAACCACGGTGACTGCGCTCTGCGCCGTGCAATTTACTGTCACACCCGATATGAGTGGTATTTTCTGTAGTACTATTCTCATCAGTTTAATCCCTCTAACGTCCCCAATCTGGGGGCCATTTATTGAATAGATTTTTCGAACGGGAGATGGTTAAAAAACGCTGGCTCCCTCCACTCTGTTTTAAACCACGGTCACTGCGTCTGCGCCGTGCAATTTACTGTCACACCCGATATGAGTTGTATTTTGGTAGTACTATTCTCATCAGTTTAATCCTCTAACGTCCCCAATCTGGGTGCCATTTATTGAATAGATTTTTCGAACGGGAGATGGTTAAAAACGCTGGCTCCCTCCACTCTGTTTTAATCCACGGTCACTGCGTCTGCGCCGTGCAATTTACTGTCACACCCGATATGAGTTGTATTTTCTGTAGTACTATTCTCATCAGTTTAATCCTCTAACGTCCCCAATCTGGGTGCCATTTATTGAATAGATTTTTCGAACGGGGAGATGGTTAAAAAAAGCTGGCTCCCTCCACTCTGTTTTAAACCACGGTCACTGCGTCTGCGCCGTGCAATTTACTGTCACACCCGATATGAGTGGTATTTTCTGTAGTACTATTCTCATCAGTTTAATCCTCTAACGTCCCCGACTCCCAATCTGAGGGCCATTTATTAAATAGATTTTTTGAACGGGAGATGGTTAAAAAACGCTGGCTCCCTCCACTGATATGAGTGGTATTTTCTGTAGTATTATTCTCATCAGTTTAATCCCTGTTACGTCCCATATCAGGGATTGCCTTTGTAGAAAAAAATTTAGGCCGGGTACCTTCGACTGCCTTCACAGTGACAGACCAAACTCTCATACACTAAACTGAATTGATTTCAGGAACCGGGAGATGGAAAAAGCAGCTTGGTCGGTCCTCTTACTCCCAAATTGGGGCACTGCGCGTGCACAGAGCAATGTGCTGTGACACCCTATATGAGTGGTGTCTTAACTAGTACTATTGCTATCAGTTTAATCCTGTTACGGACCCTATCCGGTCGAATTGATTAACCATTGTCGAATCCCCATTGACATCCCCTTATAAGCTGTGTAAAGCATATTTTTTAGTTTGGTTTTTGAACTGCTGCATCCTTTCTGACTTTCGGTAATTTGGTAACATTTCTGCCACTTTCTGCTTATACCGGGGGTCTAGTAGCGTGGCCACCCGATCGCTTTTGGTCTGACCATAATGAAGCAACGGCCTTATCATCTGGGGTGTGGCAACATTGCCAACACACTTATAGAGGTGATGATGATTGCTTCATTGTGATACATAAGCCCCTTCACCACAACAAGGTAACGATCACGAAGGGGAATTGACACTTGTATGTGCCTTTTTTTTTTGGTTTGTTTTTGCAGCCACAGTGCTGCACCATAGGACAGAAAAATTATGCATGTACACATGCCTAAAAAATAATGGCACTGTTGCAGCCGCTATTGTAGCAGCGGCCGGAAAAATTTATGTTTTCCAGGCAGAAAAGTGACTAAAACATTGCGGCTTGAACCCTAGTTGGTGGTGGAGAATTCACGAAAGTCATCCGGTATGCAGACATTAAATACAGCAGCGTAGGGACCATTTTGAGGCCATGGCATGTAATCAGGCCTTTTGTTAGTCAAACGTATCCCCCACTGTCAGTCCCTTCGGGATCCATGCCTCATTCATCTTTATGAAGGTGAGGTAATCAACACTTTTTGACCGAGGCGACTTCTCTTGTCAGTGACAATGCCTCCTGCTGCACTGAAGGTCCTTTCTGACAGGACACTTGAAGCAGGGCAGGCCAGAAGTTCTATCGCAAACTGGGATAGCTCAGGCCACAGGTCAAGCCTGCACACCCAGTAGTGAAGGGGTTCATTGCTCCTCAGAGTGTCGATATCTGCTGTTAAGGCGAGGTAGTCTGCTACCTGTCGGTCGAGTCGTTCTCTAAGGCTGATCCCGAAGGGCTGTGGCGATGAGTAGGACTGAAAAAGCTCCGCATGTCCTCCATCAACAACACATCTGTAAATCGTCCAGTCCTTGCCGCTGTGGTAGGAGGAGGATTACACTCACCTCTTCCCCTGTTAGATTCCCGTTGTGCTGTGACATCCCCTTATAAGCTGTGTAAAGCATATTTTTTAGTTTGGTTTTGAACTGCTGCATCCTTTCCGACTTTCGGTAATTTGGTAACATTTCTGCCACTTTCTGCTTATACCGGGGGTCTAGTAGCGTGGCCACCCAGTACAGATCGTTCTCCTTTATCCTTTTTATACGTGGGTCCCTCAACAGACATGACAGCATGAAAGACCCCATTTGAACAAGGTTGGATGCAGAGCTACTCATTTCCCGTTCCTCGTCCTCACTGATGTCATTGACGGTCTGTTCTTCCCCCCAGCCACGTTCAACACCATGGGTCCCAGATAGGTGACAACAACGAGCACCCTGGTGGTTGGTCTTCCTCCTCCTCAAAGCCGCCACATTCCTCCTCTGACACCTCTTCCTCATACTCCTCTTCCAGCGTTGCTGCAGGTCCGGCAAGCGATGATGACAAGGCTGTTTCTGGTGGTGATGGTGACCACAACTCTTCCTCTTCCTCTTCACGCTCATCTACAGCCTGATCCAGAACTCTTCGCAGGGCACGCTCCAGGAAGAAAACAAATGGGATGAGGTCGCTGATGGTGCCTTCGGTGCGACTGACTAGGTTTGTCACCTCCTCAAAAGGACGCATAAGCCTACAGGCATTGCGCATGAGTGTCCAGTAACGTGGCAAAGATTCCCAGCTCCGCAGAGGCTGTCCTAGCACCCCGGTCATACAAATACTCGTTGACGGCTTTTTCTTGTTGGAGCAGGCGGTCGAACATTAGGAGTGTTGAATTCCAACGTGTCGGGCTGTCGCATATCAAGCGCCTTACTGGCATGTTGTTTCGCCGCTGAATATCGGAAAAGTGCGCCATGGCCGTGTAGGAACGCCTGAAATGGCCACACACCTTCCTGGCCTGCTTGAGGACGTCCTGTAAGCCTGGGTACTTAGACACAAAACGTTGTACGATGAGATTCAACACATGTGCCATGCACGGCACATGTGACAACTTGCCCAAATTTAATGCCGCCAACAGATTGCTTCCATTGTCACACACCACTTTGCCGATCTCCAGTTGGTGCGGGTCAGCCACTGATCCACCTGTGCGTTCAGGGCGGACAGGAGTGCTGGTCCTGTGTGGCTCTCTGCTTTCAGGCAAGTCAACCCTAAGATAGCGTGACACTGTCGTATCCGGGATGTGGAATAGCCCCTGGGGAGCTGGGGAATCAGTTGATGTGCAGCCAGACGCCGCAGCAGAAGAGGACTCAGCCGAGGAGGATATTGAAGAGGATGGAGTAGGAGTAGAGGAGGTGGCAGTAGGTCTGCCTGCAAGTCGTGGTGGTGTCACCAACTCCGCTGCGGAGCCACGCATTCCATGCTTGTCAGCCGTCAGCAGGTTGACCCAATGCGCAGTATACGTGATATACCTGCCCTGACCGTGCTTTGCAGACCAGGTATCAGTGGTCAGATGGACCCTTGCCCCAACACTGTATGCCAGAGATGCCATGACTTCCTTTTCAATGACATGGTAGAGGTTTGGGATTGCCTTTTTGAAAAAAATTTCGTCCGGGTACCTTCCACTGTGGTGTCCCAATAGCGACAAATTTTTTGAAGGCCTCAGACTCTACCAGCTGGTATGGTAAAAAGCTGGCGGGCTAAGAGTTCCGTCAAGCCAGCTGTCAGTCGCCGGGCAAGGGGTGACTTTGTGACATTGGCTTCTTATGCTCAAACATGTCCTTGACAGACACCTGACTGTGGGCAGATGAGCAGGAACTGCTGAAGGTGAGAGATGGAGTGGCGGGTGGTTGAGAGGGGGCAGGGAGGACAGCAGTGGTTGACGTGGCTGAAGATGCTGGACCAGGAGGAGCATGGTGGCTTTGAGTTTGTGTGCTGCTTGTACTCATGTGTTGATCCCATAGGCGTTTGTGATGTGAGATCATGTGCCTTCGCAAAGCAGTTGTACCAAGGTGGGTGTTGGACTTCCCACGACTCAGTTTCTTTTGGCACAGGTTGCAAATGGCATTGCTTTTATCAGAGGCAGACACACAAAAAAATGCCACACTGCTGAGCTTTGCAATGACGGCATTCTAGTGGTGGCAACAGCATGCGTTGACTGGCGTGCTGTCTGGCTGACCCCAGGTGCCGATACATGCTGTCTGACTGTGCCACTAACTCCTTGCGATGACCTCCCCTGCTTCCAACTCGTCTCCTCATTCTCTCTGTCTCCCCTTCAGAACTTTCCCCCTCTTCTTCTCTTCGAGCAGGCACCCACGTGGCATCCGTGGACACATCGTCATCATCAACCGCTTCACTTGTATCTGACACCTCAGCAAAGGAAGCAGCAGCGGGTACAACATCATCATCATCATCACACTGTACGTCCATGTGTGTAATCCTGCCTGACTGACACATATCCCCGTAATCTACATCATCTGGCAATAATGGTTGCGCATCACTAATTGCATCCAACTGATGTGTAAATAACTCCTCTGACGGATCAAGTGAAGCGGCTGTGGTGGCTGTGGTGGTAGTGGTGGTGGTGGCGACGGGCGGATGCGTGGTAACTTGAGAGCAGGTGACCGAAGCTGAGCTGGAGGAGGATGGTGCGTCAAGGTTCTTAGCGGAAGCTGTTGAAGATTGGGTGTCCTGTCTAAGCCAGTCAACTACGTCCTCTGAATTTTTCGGGTTCAGGGTGCGTGGCCTCTGAAAACTGGGCATTATTCCAGGGACAGTGGAAATCACAGCACCACGACCACGACGGCCCCTGCGGGGTGGCCTGCCTCTGCCTGTCATTTTTTTTAGATAAGTGGTACTACGCGTGCTAGGTACTGTGCCACCCGGTATCAGTGGTTGGCACTGGCAGTGGGCACACTACAGTCAGTGGAAGAGGGCCTGACACACACTGGCAGCAGGCAAGCAACTGAATTTAGACTACTGTCTAAAAATTAAATGCCTAATTTATCGGCAAGCTACTGTGCCACCCGGTATCAGTGGTTGGCACTGGCATTGGGCACACTACAGTCAGTGGAAGAGGGCCTGACACACACTGGCAGCAGGCAAGCAACTGAATTTAGACTACTGTCTAAAAATTAAATGCCTTATTTATCGGCAAGCTACTGTGCCACCCGGTATCAGTGGTTGGCACTGGCAGTGGGCACACTACAGTCAGTGGAAGAGGGCCTGACACACACTGGCAGCAGGCAAGCAACTGAATTTAGACTACTGTCTAAAAATTAAATGCCTTATTTGATCGGCAAAGCTACTGTGCCACCCGGTATCAGTGGTTGGCACTGGCAGTGGGCACACTACAGTCAGTGGAAGTCGGCCTGACACACACTAGCAGCAGGCAAGCAGCTGAATTTAGACTACTGTCTAAAAATTAAATGCCTTATTTATCGGCAAAGCTACTGTGCCAGCCGGTATCAGTGGTTGGCACTGGCAGTGGGCACACTACAGTCAGTGGAAGTCAGCCTGACACACACTAGCAGTCAGGCAACTGAAATTACACTAAAGTGTAAAAATTAAATGCCTTTTTATTGATGCAAAGTACTGTGCCACACGGGATGACAGGGGTGGGCACTGGCAGTGGGCACACTACAGTCAGTTGAAGTCGGCCTGACACACACTAGCAGCAGGCAAGCAGCTGAAATTACACTAAAGTGTAAAAATTAAATGCCTTTTTATGCAAAGTCCTGTGCCAGCCGGTATGAGTGGTGGACACTGGCAGTGGGCACACTACAGTCAGTGGAAGTCAGCCTGACACACACTGGCAGGCAACTAACCTTAGATTAAAGTGTAAAAATTAAGTGCCTTTTTTAAGCAAAGTCCTGTGCCACACGGGATGACAGGGGTGGGCACTGGCAGTGGGCACACTACAGTCAGTTGAAGTCGGCCTGACACACACTAGCAGCAGGCAAGCAGCTGAAATTACACTAAAGTGTAAAAATTAAATGCCTTTTTATGCAAAGTCCTGTGCCAGCCGGTATGAGTGGTGGGCACTGGCAGTGGGCACACTACAGTCAGTGGAAGTCAGCCTGACACACACTGGCAGGCAACTAACCTTAGATTAAAGTGTAAAAATTAAATGCCTTTTTTGATGCAAAGTCCTGTACCACACGGAATGACAGGGGTGAGCACTGGCAGTGGGCACACTACAGTCTGTGGGCCTGCAGCTCCTCACACACAGGCAGGCCAGGCAACTGCAATATGTATATAAAGGGAAAAAAAAGCAGACTAATGTTGCAGCCCTAAAAGGGCTTTTGGGGTGCTGTCAGGACGCTGTCCTTACAGCAGAGATCAGATGAGTCTTTCAGGACTGGAGTGGACACTGAATTCACTAGCCTAGCTATCAATTTCCCAATTAAATCAGCAGCAATTACACTCTCCCTCCTCTCACTAAGACTGCAGCTTCAGAATGAATCTAAAATGGATGCTGTGCAGGAGGTGGGAGGGTCTGGGAGGGAGGGTATGCTGCTGATTGGCTGGAATGTGTCTGCTGACTGTGAGGTACAGGATCAAAGTTTGCTCAATGATGATGTATAGGGGGCGGACCGAACATCGCATATGTTCGCCCGGCAGAGGCGAACGCGAACAAGCTATGTTCGCCGGGAACTGTTCGCCGGCGGATAGTTCGGGCCATCTCTAGTGGCTGTATTCCGGCATACTCTGCTCATTCATTGTGTATAGGATCCTCTAGCACATCATGTGGTCATACTGCACATATATGTTATTAAAATATTCCCTTTTATCTGTTCTTCTAGACTTTCCTAATTAGTGTAATGACATAATCATCGCGTCAGTGTTAAGTGCAACATGGACCCATCCTGATGTGTAGAATCTTCTCCTACGACACTAACAGTCTAACACTGCTGATAAATAGAGTGGTCCATTAGCCATATACTGAACAACAAACAAAAACTGTACAACAAACAAAAAACATGGCAGTAACAATTCTCTTCAAATATACACAACTATAAATAAGAGGGTACAAAATGAAAGTTACCCCTTAAATATTTGACAAAAAAGTACCATATATTTAAAGACAGCGAGACATCTATAACTATGTAAGTAGGGATGAGCGAACCCGAACTGTACAGTTCGGGTTCGTACTAAATTTTGGAGTGTTCGGCATACGGATATGGACCCGAACAGTTTCAAAAAAGTTTGGGTTCAGGTTCGTTGTTCGGCGATTTCTTCCCGCTTTCTGAAGGGCTGCACAGCAGCCAATAAGCTAGCGCTTTACTACTTGCCCTAGGAAGCAATCACAGCCATGCCTACTAATGGCATGGCTGTGTTGGCCAAGTGCAGCATGTGACCGAGCCTCTATTTAAGCTGGTAATTAGTGTAGGTATAGGACGCTAGCTGCTGTGAGGGCGAGATTAGGCAGGGAAAAGTCAGCAAAAACACTTAATGAAGTGATCGATCTACAGCTGTGAATCATTCAACTTCTGCTAGTTAATTGTTCGCTGCTTTTAGGCTACACAGAGTGTTTTTCTGTCACTTTATTCTGGGGTAATCGGCGGCCATTTTGTGTCTTGTGGTGCACCAGCACAAGCTTCCATCAAGTCCATCAATCCATCAATACTAGTTTTTTTGTTTTTTTTTGCTATATCCTACATCAGGGGCTTGTCTGTGCTTATTATCACCCCTAGAAACTCAGGATAGAAATTTCTATATTTTATTGAGTTGTTAAATTCAATTGCCAAAATAGCAATCCCCTAAATCTGGTGTTCCAGCTGTGGCTAGCCAAGTGTAATACTGTCTGCTGTCTGGCAAAGGATATATTTTTTTCTGTGGTGAAATTCAATTGCCAATATAGCAATCCCCTAAATCTGGTGTCCCAACAGTGGCTGGCCACGTTTAATAATGTCCGGCACAGGATTGATTTTGTTCTGGGGTGAAACTCAATTGCCAAAATATCAATAACGTAAATCAGTGGTTTCAGCTGTGGCTGGCCAAGTTTAATAGTGTCCAGCAAAGGATATATTTTTTCTGGGGTGAAAGTCAATTGCCAAAATAGCAATACCATAAATCAGTGGCTATAGCTGTGGCTGGCCAAGTTTAATAGTGTCCGACAAAGGATATATTTTGTTCTGGGGTGAAATTTAATTTCCAAAATAGCAATACCAGTAAATCAGTGGTTTCAGCTGTGGCTGGACAAATTTAATAGTGTCCGGCAAAGGATACATTTTTTCTTTGGTGAAACTCAATTGCCAAAATAGCAATACCATAAATCATTGGTTTCAGCTGTGGCTGAACAAGTTTAATAGTGTCCGACAAAGAATATATTTTGTTCTGGGGTGAAATTTAATTTCCAAAATAGCAATACCGTAAATCAGTGGTTTCAGCTGTGGCTGGACAAATTTAATAGTGTCCGGCAAAGGATACATTTTTTCTTTGGTGAAACTCAATTGCCAAAATAGCAATACCATAAATCATTGGTTTCAGCTGTGGCTGGCCAAGTTTAATAGTGTCCGGCAAAGGATATATTTTGTTCTGCGGTGAAGTTCAGTTGCAAATATAGAAATACCGTAAATCTGGTATTCTAGCTGTGACTGGACAAGTTTCATAGTGTCCGTCAAAGGATATATTATTTTCTGGGGTGAAATTCAGTTGCAAAAATAGCAATACCGTAAATCTGGTGTTCCAGCTGTAACTGGACAAGTTTCATAGTGTACGTCACAGGATATATTATTTTCTGTGGTGAAATTCAGTTGCAAAAATAGAAATACCATAAATATGGCGTTTCAGCTGTGACTGGACAAGTTTAATAGTGTCCGTCAAAGGACATATAATTTTCTGGGGTGAAATTCAATTGCCAAAATAGCAATAACGTAAATCAGTGGTTTCAGCTGTGGCTGGCCAAGTTTAATAGTGTCCGGCAAAGGGTAGATTTTGTTCTGGGGTGAAATTATATTGCCAAAATAGCAATTCCTAAATCTGGAGTCCCAGCAGTGGCTGGCCAAGTTTAATAGTGTCCGGCAAAGGATAGATTTTGTTCTGGCGTGAAATTCAATTGCCAAAATAGCAATACTGTTAATCAGTGGTTCCAGCTGTGTCTGGCCAAGTTTAATACTGTCCGGCAAAGGATAGATTTTAACCACCTCAGCCCCCCTAGCTTAAGCACTCTTAATGACCAGACCACTTTTTACAATTCTGCACTACACTACTTTCACAGTTTATTGCTCAGTCATACAACTTACCACCCAAATGAATTTTACCTCCTTTTCTTCTCACTAATAGAGCTTTCATTTGGTGGTATTTCATTGCTGCTGACATTTTTTTGATATAAATAAAAAATGACCGAAATTTTTGCCAAAAAATGACATTTTTCACTTTCTGTTGAATTTTTTTCAAATAAAACTACATTTCTATATGAATTTTTCTCTAAATTTATTGTTCTACATGTCTTTGATTTAAAAAAAATCCAATAAGTGTATATTTATTGGTTTGGGTAAAAGTTATAGTGTTTACAAACTATGGTGCAAAAAAGTGATTTTCCGCACTTTGACTTTCTGAGCACCTGTCCTGTTTCCTGACGTACTACAATGCCCAGACAGTAGAAACACCCCACAAATGACCAAATGACCCCAAAGTAGACACCTTAAGGTATTAGCTCTTGGGCATAGTGAGTTCATGGAAGTTTTTATTGTTTATCAAAAGTTAGCGGAAATTGATTTTTTTTTTCTTACAAAGTCTCATATTCCTTTAACTTGTGACAAAAAATAAAATTTTACATGAACTCACCATACCCCTCACAAAATACCTTGGGGTGTCTTCTTTCTAAAATGGGGTCACTTGTGGGGTATTTATACTATCCTGGCATTTTAGGGGTCTCAAAAGCGTGAGAAGAAGTCTGGAATCCAAATGCGTAAAAATGCTCTGTGAAATCCTAAAGGTACTCATTGGAATTTGGGTCCCTTTGCGCATCTTGGCTGCAAAAATTGTCACTTATTTGGTATCGTCGTACTTAGAAGAAGAAGGGCAATGTATTTTGGGGTGTATTTTTACATATACCCATACTGTGTGTGAAAATACAGTTCCTTCTCAAAAAATTAGCATATTGTGATAAAGTTCATTATTTTCTGTAATGTACTGATAAACATTAGACTTTCATATATTTTAGATTCATTACACACAACTGAAGTAGTTCAAGCCTTTTATTGTTTTAATATTGATGATTTTGGCATACAGCTCATGAAAACCCAAAATTCCTATCTCAAAAAATTAGCATATCATGAAAAGGTTCTCTAAACGAGCTATTAACCTAATCATCTGAATCAACTAATTAACTCTAAACACCTGCAAAAGATTCCTGAGGCTTTTAAAAACTCCCAGCCTGGTTCATTACTCAAAACCGCAATCATGGGTAAGACTGCCGACCTGACTGCTGTCCAGAAGGCCATCATTGACACCCTCAAGCAAGAGGGTAAGACACAGAAAGAAATTTCTGAACGAATAGGCTGTTCCCAGAGTGCTGTATCAAGGCACCTCAGTGGGAAGTCTGAGAGAAGGAAAAAGTTTGGCAGAAAACGCTGCACAACAAGAAGAGGTGACCGGACCCTGAGGAAGATTGTGGAGAAGGACCGATTCCAGACCTTGGGGACCTGCGGAAGCAGTGGACTGAGTCTGGAGTAGAAACATCCAGAGCCACCGTGTACAGGCGTGTGCAGGAAATGGGCTACAGATGCCGCATTCCCCAGGTCAAGCCACTTTTGAACCAGAAACAGCGGCAGAAGCGTCTGACCTGGGCTACAGAGAAGCAGCACTGGACTGTTGCTCAGTGGTCCAAAGTACTTTTTCGGATGAAAACAAATTTTGCATGTAATTGTAAATCAAGGTGCCAGAGTCTGGAGGAAGAATGGGGAGAGGGAAATGCCAAAATGCCTGAAGTCCAGTGTCAAGTACACACAGTCAATGATGGTCTGGGGTGCCATGTCAGCTGCTGGTGTTGGTCCACTGTGTTTTATCAAGGGCAGGGTCAATGCAGCTAGCTATCAGGAGATTTTGGAACACTTCATGCTTCCATCTGCTGAAAAGCTTTATGGAGATTTCATTTTTCAGCACGACCTGGCACCTGCTCACAGTGCCAAAACCACTGGTAAATGGTTTACTGACCATGGTATTACTGTGCTCAATTGGCCTGCCAACTCTCCGGACCTGAACCCCATAGAGCAGGCATCCTCAAAGTGCGGCCCTCCAGCTGTTGCAAAACTACAACTCCCAGCATGCCCGAACAGTCTACAGGTATCAGCCTACAGCAGGGCATTGTGGGAGTTGTAGTTTACAACAGCTGGAGGGCCGCAGTTTGAGGATGCCTGCCATAGAGAATCTGTCGGATATTGGGAAGAGAAAGTTGAGAGACACAAGACCCAACACTCTGGATGAGCTTAAGGCCGCTATCGAAGCATCCTGGGCCTCCATAACACCTCAGCAGTGCCACAGGCTGATTGCCTCCATGCCACGCCGCATTGAAGCAGTCATTTCTGCAAAAGGATTCCCAACCAAGTATTGAGTGCATAACTGAACATAACTATTTGAAGGTTGACTTTTTTGTATTAAAAACAGAGATGAAATATTGGTCGGATGAAATATGCTAATTTTTTGAGATAGGAATTTGGGGTTTTCATGAGCTGTATGCCAAAATCATCAACATTAAAACAATAAAAGGCTTGAACTACTTCAGTTGTGTGTAATGAATCCAAAATATATAAAAGTCTAATGTTTATCAGTACATTACAGAAAATAATGAACTTTATCACAATATGCTAATTTTTTTAGAAGGACCTGTATCTCTGTAAATGACAACTTTTAACATTTTTTTTATACAAAGTTGTCAATTTACAGAGATATTTCTCTCATCCAGCATGGGTATATGTAAAAATACACCCCAAAACATAATTCTCTACTTCTCCTGAGTACGGCAATACCACATGAGTGACACTTTTTGCAGCCAAGATACGCAAAGGGGCCCTAATTCCAAGGAGTACCTTTAGGATTTCACAGGGCATTTTTACGCATTTGTATTCAAAACTACTTCTAACGTCTTAGGGGCCCTAAAATGCCAGGGCAGTATCAATACCCCACAAGTGACCCCATTTTAGAAGGAAGACACCCCAAGGTATTCCGTGAGGGGCATGGCGAGTTCATAGATTTTTTTGGCACAAGTTAGCGGAAATTGATTTGTTTTATTTGTTCTATTTTTTTTTTTCTTTCAAAGTCTCATATTCCACTAACTTGTGACAAAAATAAAATTTTACATGAACTCACCATACCCCTCACAAAATACCTTGGGGTGTCTTCTTTCTAAAATGGGGTCACTTGTGGGGTATTTATACTATCCTGGCATTTTAGGGGTCTCAAAAGCGTGAGAAGAAGTCTGGAATCCAAATGCGTAAAAATGCCCTGTGAAATCCTAAAGGTACTCATTGGAATTTGGGTCCCTTTGCGCATCTTGGCTGCAAAAATTGTCACTTATTTGGTATCGTCGTACTTAGAAGAAGAAGGGCAATGTATTTTGGGGTGTATTTTTACATATACCCATACTGTGTGTGAAAAATATCTCTGTAAAGGACAACTTTTAACATTTTTTTATACAAAGTTGTCAATTTACAGAGATATTTCTCTCATCCAGCATGGATATATGTAAAAATACACCCCAAAACACAATTCCTACTTCTCCTGAGTACGGCAATACCACATGAGTGACACTTTTTGCAGCCAAGGTGCGCAAAGGGGTCCTAATTCCAAGGAGTACCTTTAGGATTTCACAGGGCATTTTTAGGCATTTGGATTCCAAACTACTTCTCACGCCTTAGGGGCCACTAAAATGCCAGGGCAGTATAAATACTCCAAAAGTGACCACATTTTAGAAAGAAGACACCCCAAGGTATTCAGAGAGTGGCATGGCGAGTTCATAGAAGAATTTTTTTTGGCACAAGTTAGCGGAAATAGATTTTTATTTTTATTTTTTTTCTTACAAAGTCTCATATTCCACTAATTTGTGACAAAAAATAAAATTTTAAATGAACTCACCATACCCCTCATGAAATACCTTGGGGTATCTTCTTTCTAAAATGGGGTCACTTGTGGGGTATTTATACTGCCCTGGCATTTTAGGGGTCTCTAAAGCGTGAGAAGAAGTCTGGAATCCAAATGCCTAAAAATGCCCTTTGAAATCCAAAAGGTACTCATTGGAATTTGGGTCCCTTTGCGCATCTTGGCTGCAAAAAAGTGTCACTCATGTGTAGAGTTGAGCGAACACCTGGATGTTCGAGCTCGAGAAGTTCGGCCGAACTTCCCGAAAATGTTCGGGTTCGGGATCCGAACTCGACCCGAACTTCATCCTGTGCCCGAACCCCTTAGAAGTCATTGGGGACCCGAACTTTAGGGCACTAAAAAGGCTGTAAAATAGTCCAGGAAAGGGCTAGAGGGCTGCAAAAGGCAGCAAAATGTAAGTAAATCCCCTGCAAACAAATGTGGATAGGGAAATGAATTAAAATAAAATAAATAAAAATCAAGCAATATCAATTGGAGAGAGGTCCCATAGCAGAGAATCAGGCTTCAAGTCCCCCACCAATGGAGAAGGCCACTTTCAGTTATTTAGGCCCCAGCACCCGGACAGAGGACAGAGGTCGCATAGCAGAGAGTCAGGCGTCATATCACCCACCAATG
Source organism: Bufotes viridis (assembly GCA_033119425.1). NCBI lineage: Eukaryota > Metazoa > Chordata > Amphibia > Anura > Bufonidae > Bufotes > Bufotes viridis. Next base: position 157,817,339 of record CM065594.1, read on the forward strand.
GAGAAGGCCACTTTTCGATAATTTGGCCCCCGCACCCAGATGGAGGAAAGAGGTCTCTTAGCAGAGAATCAGGGTTCATGCCACCCAGCAATAGAGAAGGCCACTTCCAGACATTTAGCCCACGGCAGCCAGACAGAGGACAGAGGTCGCATAGCAGAGAATCAGGCGTCATGTCACCCACCACTGGAACAGGCCACTTTCAGATAATTAGGCCCCTGGCACCTAGACGGAGGAGAGGTTCATTCAACTTTTGGTTGCACCGCAATATAATGGTAAAATTAAAAACAGAGGATTCAATAAAGAAGTGCCCCGGAGTACAAGTTACGCTGTAGCGCAGACAGGCGAGCAGCGGCAGGATGTGTACGCCGGAAGCGCGCACAGACAGCCCGCACTTTATGCAGGAGCTCTGACATGTCGGGATAGTTGTGAATGAACTTCTGCACCAACAAATTCAGCACATGCGCCAGGCAAGGGATGTGCGTCAAACCGGCTAGTCACAGAGCTGTGACGAGATTTTGCCTATTATCACAAACCACCAGGCCGGGCTTGAGGCCCACCGGCAGCAACCACTGGTCAGTCAGTTGTTCAATACCCCGCCACAACTCCTGCGCGGAGTGGGGCCTGTCCCCCAAACATATGAGTTTCAGAACGGCCTGCTGACGTTTACCCCGGGCTGTGCTGAAGTTGGTGGTGAAGGTGTGTGGCTGACTGGATGAGCAGGTGGAAGCAGAGTTGGGGGAAGCTGTGTAGGAGGAGAAGGTGCCCTGCGATCCTTGGCGGCGGAAGAACTCTCCGCCTGGGGCCCAGCCGCCACTACATTTACCCAGTGTGCAGTTAGGGAGATATAGCATCCCTGGCCATGCTTACTGGTCCACGTATCTGTGGTTAGGTGGACCTTCCCACAGATGGCGTTGCGCAGTGCACACTTGATTTTATCGGATACTTGGTTGTGCAGGGAAGGCACGGCTGTCTTGGAGAAGTAGTGGCGGCTGGGAACAACATACTGTGGGACAGCCATGGCCATTAGCTGTTTGCAACTGTCTGTGTCCACCAGCCTGAATGACAGCATTGTAAAGGCCAGTAGTTTAGAAATGCTGGCATTCAGGCCCAGGGCTCGAGGGTGGCTAGGTGGGAAGATGGGTGTGGCTCATGGGGGCTAGGTGTGAGATGGAGAGCTGAAGGCTGCTGTGTGACATGGTTGAGATGCTCGGTGACGCAGGTAGTGGTGTCGGTGGCACATCCTCTGTTTGGTGGGCGGCAGGTGCCAACATTCCTCCCAAGGCGGAGGAAGAGGCCGAGGCAGCAGCAGAAGAGGGAGCAGGGGAGCCTGAGTGAGTTCCTTGCTTTTAAGGTGTTTACTCCACTGCAGTTCATGCTTTGCATGTAGATGCCTGGTCATGCAGGTTGTGCTAAGGTTCAGAACGTTAATGCCTCGCTTCAGGCTTTGATGGCAGAGCATGCAAACTATTAGGGTCTTGTCGTCAGCACATTGTTTAAAGAAGTGCCATGCCAGGGAACTCCTTGAAGCTGCCTTTGGGGTGCTCGGTCCTGTAATAGAAAACCGGGTCCCTTCTGTTACCGTTGAATCTTCGTGAAGTACTATTAGCTCTTTTAGATATAAGGGAACTTGCAAGTGGAAACAGCCAGCAACAATGAAATAAGACGAGTGGACAGTTTGTTTGATTCCATAGAAATTCTGTCCTCTCGTAGCATGGGTTACACTTCTTATTGGGCAAACTCCGCCTTCCATGGCACATGGCAGCCCAATCGTATTACAGATAGGCAGGTACAATCCACCTTGTGCCTTAACTAATAGGTATACATTTCAGATTTGGACATCACCTGAGAGTGCTGGTGGGTGTAGCTCAAACATGCTAATGTGACCTGCTGGCCACACCCACCACCATGCCCAAGAAATGTGCAAATGCCTTCAAATGAATTAGCCTGTTTCAAAATGGATATTGTCCTGTTAAACAGCATCCATTCTAATCCAGTGCGAGTCTCCTCTAACCCAAAGTGAACCACTGTTAGACATGTTTCATCAGGGGTGATCAATCCATGAACATCAGTCCCACCAACCAATGTTTCATGCTGGGGCCCCAATGGTTCAGCGAGATCGGCATAAGTTTGCTGTACCCCACTGTTGGTGATGAAAATCCGCTGGTAGCTTTCTATAAGAACATTGCTTTCAGAGCCAGCAGCCATTAGATCCCCTTCAAACCAACAGGGGCGATTTTCACATAAGGGAGAAGGAGCTCGAGTGCTGATCTATAGAATTTCCCTGGCACTATCCTGACCCGATCACGCTCACTTATGACTGTAATCTGGTCAGACTTTACACAGGGAGGCATATACAAAATAAACCTACATAGCATTCCTAAGCTAAAGAGAAAGTCCACTATAGTCATCCTATGCTAATAAAAAATTTCCACGACAGTCCCTGGTGGCGGTGGCCAGTAGCAGAGGAACTCTATTGCTGGCGGCTGTTCTGCTTTTGCCCCCTGCTCCCTCTTTTGCTACGCTGTTGGCTCAGTCTCACCACTGCCTCTTCCTCTGAACTATTAAAGTCAGTGGCACGACCTTCATTCCATGTGGGGTCTAGGACCTCATTGTCCCCTGCATTGTCTTCCACACAGTCTTCCTACCTGAAACTCCTGTTCGGTCTGCACACTGCAGAAAGACGCAGCAGTTGGCACCTGTGTTTCGTCATCATCAGATACGTGCTGACTCTGCTGAGGTGGTATTCCCATGGCCTTATCAGGAAACATAAATGGTTGTGTGTCAGTGCATTCTATGTATTCCACCGCTGGGGAAGGGCTAGGTGGATGCCCTTGGGAAACCCTGCCAGCAGATTCTTCAAACAGCATAAGAGACTGCTGCATAACTTGAGGCTCTGACAGGTTCCCTGATATGCATGGGGGTGATGTGACAGACTGATGGGCTTGGTTTTCAGGTGCCACCTGTGCGCTTTCTGCAGAAGACTGGGTGGGAGATAATGTTGTGAACGTGCTGGATCCACTGTCGGCCACCCAATTGACTAGCGCCTGTACCTGCTCAGGCCTTACCATCCTTAGAACACCATTGGGCCCCACCAAATATTGCTGTAAATTCTGGCGGGTACTGGAACCTGAGGTAGTTGGTTCACTAGGACGTGTGGCTGTGGCAGAATGGCCATGTCCTCTCCCAGCACCAGAGGGTCCAATAACACCACCACAACCGCATCCGCGTCCCATACTAGATGTTTTCCTCATTGTTACCGTTCACCAAGCACCACAATAAGAAAAAAAATATTTGGCTCAATGAATTGATTTCAAATTCAGGCCTTTTTTTAAAGGCACTAAACACTATCTGCCTATTTATTTATGTAGCGTATTACACTAATCCAGGCACAGCATTAACCACTGATTTTACGGACAGATTTACACTTGGAGATGCACAGCAGCATGTGAAAAAATATATAGGATTATGCTTTCAGCAGTTCCATTTTTACACCCTTTAACGGACAGAAATACACGTGGAGATGCACGGTAGCATGTGAAGTTATTGAGGATGACCCTCTTAGCACTTGTATATACACCTAGAGTGTAATATACTCTTTTGTGGACAGAAATACACTATGAGATGCACAATAGTGCGTGCAGATTTACAAGATTATGCTTTCAGCAATTGTAATGTAACACTTTTTGTAATATACCCTTTTACGGAAAGAAATATACTTGAAAATGCACTCTAAGTGTAATTTATCCTTTACGGACAGATTTACTATTGGCCTACAACAGCTGGGACACCAGATTCAGGGTATTGCTATATTGGCATTTGAATTTCACCCCAGAACAAAATCTATCCTTTGACGGATACTATTAAACTTGTCCAGTCACAGCTGGAACACCAGATTTACTGTATTTCTATTTTTGCATCTGTATTTCACCCCAGAAAATAATATATCCTTTGACGGACACTAGGGAAATTGTCCAGTCACAGCTGGAACACCAGATTCAGGGTATTGCTATTTTGGCAATTGAATTTCACCCCAGAACAAAATCTATCTTTTGACGGATACTATTAAACTTGTCCAGTCACTGCTGGAACACCAGATTTACTGTATTTCTATTTTGGCAACTGAATTTCACCGCAGAAAATAATATATCCTTTGACGGACACTATTAAACTTGGCCAGCCACTGCTGGAACACCAGATTTACGGTATTGCTATTTTGGCAATTGAATTTCACCCCAGAAAAAATAAATCCTTTGCCGGACACTAATAAACTTATCCAATCACAGCTGGAACACCAGATTTACTGTATTTATATTTTTGCAACTGTATTTCACCCCAGAAAATAATATATCCTTTGACGGACACTATTAAACTTGGCCAGCCCCTGCTGGACTACTAGATTTATGGTATTGCTATTTTGGCAATTGAATTTCAGCCCAGAACAAAATCAATCTTTTGACGGATACTATTAAACTTGTCCAGTCACAGCTGAAACACCAGACTTACTGAATTTCTATTTTGGCAACTGAATTTTACCGCAGAAAATAATAAATCCTTTGACGGACACTATTAAACTTGGCCAGCCACTGCTGGGACATCAGATTTACGGTATTGCTATTTTGGCAATTTAATTTCACCCCAGAACAAAATATATCCTTTGCCGGACAATATTAAACTTAGCCAGCCACAGCTGAAACCACTGATTTATGGTATTGCTATTTTGGCAATTGAATTTCACCCCAGAAAAAATAAATCCTTTGCCGTACACTATTAAAGCTGGCCAGCCACAGCTGGAACACCAGATTCAGGGTATTGCTCTATTGGCAAGTGAATTTCACCCCAGAACAAAATCTATCATTTGCCGGACACTATTAAACTTGGCCAGCCACAGCTGAAACCACTGATTTATGGTATTGCTATTTTGGCAATTGAATTTCACCCCAGAACAAAATATATCTTTTGCAGGACACTATTAAACTTGGCCAGCCACAGCTGAAACCACTGATTTATGGTATTGCTATTTTGGAAATTAAATTTTACCCCAGAAAAAATATACCCTATTACGGACAGATTTAAACTAGGCCTGCAACAGCTAGTACACCAGATTCAGGGTCTTGCTATTTTGGCAATTAAATTTCACACAAGAAAAAAATATACCCTTTTAGGGACAGATTTAAACGAAACCTGCAACAGCTTGAACAACAGTTTTACTGTATTTCTATTTTTGCAACTGAATTTCACTGCAGAAAATAATATATCCTATGACGGACACTATGAAACTTGTCCAGCCACTGCTGGGACACCAGATTTACGGTATTGCCATTTTGGCAATTGAATGTCACCCCATAAAAAAATATATCCTTTGCTCTACACTATTTAACTTGGCCAGCCACTGCTTGGACACCAGTTTTACGGCATTGCTATTTTGGCAATTGAATTTCACCTCAGAACAAAATATATCCTTTTCCGTACACTATTAAACTTGGTCAGCCACAGCTGAAACCACTGATTTATGGTATTGCTATATTGGCAATTGAATTTCACCCCAGAAAAAAATATATCCTTTGCCGGACACTATTAAACTTGACCAGCCACAGCTGAAACCACTGATTTATGGTATTGCTATTTTGGCAATTGTATTTTACCCCAGAAAAAAAAATATCCTTTTCCGGACACTATTAAACTTGGCCAGCCACAGCTGAAACCACTGATTTATGGTATTGCTATTTTGGCAATTAAATTTAACCCCAGAAAAAAAAAATATACCCTGTTACAGACAGATTTAAACTAGGCCTGCAACAGCTGGAACACCAGATTAAGGGTATTGCTATTTTGGCGATTAAATTTTACCTCAGAAAAAAATATACCCTTTTCCGAACAGATTTAAATGAAGCCTGCAACCGCTAGAACAACAGTTTTACTGTATTTCTAGTTTTGCAACTGAATTTCACCGCAGAAAATAATATATCCTATGACGGACACTATGAAACTTGTCCAGCCACTGCTGGGACACCAGATTTACTGTTTTGCTATTTTGGGAATTGAATGTCACAGCATAAAAAAATATATCCTTTGCCGTACACTATTAAACTTGGCCAGCCACTGCTGGGACACCAGATTTAGGGGATTGCTATTTTGGCAATCAAATTTCAACACAGAAAAAAATATACCCTGTTACGGACAGATTTAAACTAAGCCTGCAACAGCTGGAAAACCAGATTCAGGAATTGTTATTTTGGCAATTGAATTTCACCCCAGAACAAAATATATCCTTTGCAGGACACTATTAAACTTGGCCAGCCACAGCTGAAACCACTGATTTATGGTATTGCTATTTTGGCTATTGAATTTCACCCCAGAACAAAATATATCCTTTGCCGGACACTAACATACTTTGCAAGCCACTGCTGGGACACCAGATTTAGGGGATTGCTATTTTTGCAATGGAATTTCACCACAGAAAATTATCTATCCTTTGCCAGACAGCAGACAGTATTACACTTGGCTAGCCATAGCTGTTACACCATATTTAGGGGATTGCTATTTCGGCAATTGAATTTAACCTATTAATAAAATATAGAAATTTCTATCCTGAGTTTCTAGGGGTGACAATAAGCACAGCCAAGCCCCTAATGTAGCATATAGCAAAAAAAACACTAATATTAATGGATTGATGGACTTGGTGGCAGCTTGTTCTGGTGCACCACATGTCACAAAATGTCCGCCGATCACCCCAGAAAAAAGTGACAGAAAAACGCTCTGTGCAGCCTAAAAAGCAGTGAGCAATGAACTAGCAGAAGTTGAATCATTCACAGCTGTAGATCGATCACTTCATTAGGTGTTTTTGCTGACTTTTCCTGCCTAATCTTGCCCTCACAGAAGCTGCGTCCTCTCCTACACTAATCAGAGCAGTGTGACGTGCGGCGCTTGGGGCAAGAAGTAAACGCTAGCTGATGGGCTGCTGTGCAGCCCTTCAGAAAGCGGGAAGAAATCGTCGAACATCGGATCCGAACCCGAACTTTTTGAAAATGTTCGGGTCGGGTCCGTGTCCGTGTCTCGAACACTCCAAAATTTGGTACAAACCCGAACTATGCTCGCACTGTTCGCTCAACACTAATTATCTCTCCTCCACCAAACCTACCCAACTTTCCAGATGGCATAATGCGCTCAGATAGGTAACATTCTCCTGGTCTTTGCCAAACCTGGACTCATCCATCAAACTGCCAGATACATTTCCACTACTTCAGAGACCTATAATGGTGTGTTTTAAACCACTGTTTCTGACACTTGCCATTACTGCACTGAGTCAACAGAGTGTTGGCAACTTTTATATACTATGTGCCTTAGCCCTCAGCAACTATGTTCTTTAACTTTATGTGGTCTGCCATTTAGTGACTGAGTTGCTGTCGTTTCTAAATGCTTACACTTAAAATAGTACCACTCAAAGTTGATTGTGGAATATTTATAAGGAAAGAAATTTCAAGAACTAATGGTGCAATTGTGGAATGTTATTACAGTACCATGCTTAAAATTGGGGATCTCTTTATACCACTCTGAATTTAATGATTAAGTAGTGTGTCCAATACTTCTGTCCATAAAGGGCATATAAAATGCAATAATCACTTGTAAACCTATGATAAAGTGAAAAAGTGCATAAACATGATGTTAATTTGATATTGAACGCCATCAAGTTTACCAAGTATCCAAAGAAACATTTAAAGTGTAGGTGTCTAAAATAGTGTGATGCTGTAACTAGGAACCTTATCATTGTATCACAAGCAGCTTCCTCAGGGATTTGTTAGCACATATTTTATAAACCATAAATACATTTCAGGAATCACAGAAATAAACGTGGCCTAAATGGGTGGGACTGCTCCAAACCCCAAACACTGTGGCGTGTTTATAACTGGGGGGGCAGTTCCTCCGCATGTGGTTCGCAGCGAACGGCTATCCCCAGCAAAAATTGCATACAATGGAGGATACCAGCGCGAACCACAAGCACCACACAAACATCCTACACAAAATAAAACATGTGCGGATGAAAATATATAAACACATAACTCACAGAAAAAGATGCACCACATGGATAAGCAACTGACAACACTGGCTAATCCCTCACTCTGGTGTTAAAAGCTGAGAGATTCGCCAATATTTCCAATCAGGAACATATCGGAGCCCCTTTAAGCACCACTTCACGGTATCTCAGCATGACATGGGGTCCTACCACTAGATTACCTATGGTGTGTGAACAAGGTCTGAACAGGTATTAAGCAGCCTACAGCCCCCTCCCACTCACCTGCATTGCAGGACCAACAATGCAATGGGGAACAAATGAGGCCGCAAGCTACACCTACAACAGACCATGTGACACCGGCTTCCAGGTGCAACATAATGTTTACCAGCCATATGCAATGGCACATTCAATACATATAAAACAAGAATCACAGAAATAAACGTAGCTTAAATGGGTGGGACTGCTCCAAACCCCAAACACTGTGGCGTGTTTCTAACTGGGGGGCAGTTCCTCCGCATGTGGTTCGCATCGAACGGCTATCCCCAGCAAAAATTGCATACAATGGAGGATACCGGCGCGAACCACAAGCACCACACAAACATCCTACACAAAATAAAACATGTGTGGATGAAAATATATAAACACATAACTCACAGAAAAAAGATGCACCACATAGATAAGCAACTGACAACACTGGCTAATCCCTCACTCTGGTGTTAAAAGCTGAGAGATTCGCCAATATTTCCAATCAGGAACATATCGGAGCCCCTTTAAGCACCACTTCACGGTATCTCAGCATGACATGGGGTCCTACCACATTCCAGGTGCAACAGAATGTTTACCAGCCATATGCAAGGGCACATTCAATGCATATAAAACAAGAATCACAGAAATAAACGTGGCCTAAATGGGTGGGACTGCTCCAAACCCCAAACACTGTGGCGTGTTTCTAACTGGGGGATGGGGCACTGTTTTATATGTATTGAATGTGCCATTGCATATGGCTGGTAAACATTCTGTTGCACCTGGAAGCCGGTGTCACATGGTCTGTTGTAGGTGTAGCTTGCGGCCTCATTTGTTCCCCATTGCATTGTTGGTCCTGCAATGCAGGTGAGTGGGAAGGGACTGTAGGCTGCTTAATACCTGTTCAGACCTTGTTCACACACCATAGGTAGTCTAGTGGTAGGACCCCATGTCATGCTGAGATACCGTGAAGTGGTGCTTAAAGGGGCTCCGATATGTTCCTGATTGGAAATATTGGCGAATCACTCAGCTTTTAACACCAGAGTGAGGGATTAGCCAGTGTTGTCAGTTGCTTATCCATGTGGTGCATCTTTTTTTCTGTGAGTTATAAATACATTTCATCTACAGTATAGAACATTAATAATAAAATGAAATGTTAAATTGTTTGTTATGGTTTTAGTAAATTTGAGCAGTTTCCTGTATGTGCACAAATCAGTTATAGTTGGCTGCGATGCATATATTGTACAGACTTGCCAGTGGAACTAAAAGGTAAGCCTGATTACCTGCATGCTGATGAATTACTGTAGCGAAAGTCACCCTGCCTTCAAAATCCTTTTCTCAAGGAGCACCATAAAAAAAGAGCTTAATTTGCATGCGTGAACCAAGCTTTCCATCAGTTAGCTATCACGCTAGACATCCACCTGAAAGCTGACAGGTTCATTACTTATCAAAAGTAACATTTCCAGAGCATGCATCCAGCATCCTGGGTCTCATTTACTTGATTATCTGTTATTGCACAAGTCAAGTAAGTAATTATTCTCACCAGGTTGGCCAACTGGGCATATCAACCTGTAGAAAATAATTGTATTGCTCCATTTTATCTGGGCTACAAACGTTTTACAAACACCATTAGGGCAGATTTTAGGAATCCATCATGCAAATGCTCTCATACCCAGCAGATGATACACACATTCTGTGAGCCTGCAGCCTAAAATGATTGAATTCTAGTCAAACATCTGTATCATTCTGGTATGCCAGCCTCATTGATTCTTTGTGATACAGAATGAGCACAGGGTGACAAGAAGATTTTTATTACTGTGAAAGAAAAATGAAGCAAAGGAAGTCTTTCTTTAACTCCTACAAGCAAATAATCCTATTTAAGTTCATAATAGCATGAGATCCTACCTCAGGATATTTCTAACCTCAGAAAATGTGAAGATATGAAGCAAAGGCTGTACTTAGGGGCATAACAAAACCCGGAATGGGCTTCATTCCTCCCATCCCCATCCCCATCTAGGTACTCTACCATTTCTTTTTATTTCCAACCATACTTGAATTGCTTATGTGTCTAATCATTTTTATTTATTTTTTACATGGAGAGATTAGGAATAGTGTTGAAGCGAACAGTTCGAGCATCGTTCAGGTTCGTACCGAATTTTGGGGTGTCCGGGACACGGACCCGAACCCGGACATTTTCAAAAAAGTTTGGGTTCGGGTTCATTGTTCGTCGATTACTTTCTGCTTTCTGAAGGGCTGCACAGCAGCCAATCAGCTAGCGTTTTACTTCTTGCCCTAAGAGCCCATCACAGCCATGCCTACTAATGGCATGGCTGTGATTGGCCAAGTGCAGCATGTGACCCAGCCTCTATTTAAGCTGGAGTCACGTAGCGTCGCACGTCACACTGCTCTGATTAGTGTAGGGAGAGGACGCAACTTCTGTTAGGGCGAGATTAGGCAGGGTAAAGTCAGCAACAGCACATAATGAACGGATCGATCTACAGCTGTGAATGATTTAACTTCTGCTAGTTACTTGCTCACTGGTTTTTAGACTGCACAGAGTGTTTTTCTGTCACTTATTTTCTGTGTTGATCTGCGGCCATTTTGTGACTTGTGGTGCACCAGAACAAGCTGCCACCAAGTCCATCAATCCATCAATACTAGTTTTTTTTTTTGCTATATACTACATCAGGGGCTTGGCTGTGCTAATTGTCACCCCTAGAATCTCAGGATAGCAATTTCTATATTTTATTAAGGGGTTAAATACAATTGCCCAAATACCAATCCCCTAAATCTGGTGTTCCAGCTTTGGCTAGACAAGAATAATACTGTCTGCTGTCTGGCAAAGGATAGATTATTTTCTGTGGTGAAATTCAATTGCCAAAATAGCAATACCATAAATCAGTGGTTTCAGCTGTGGCTGGCAAAATATAATAGTGTCCGCCAAAACATATATTTTGTTCTGGGGTGAAATTCAATTGCCAAAATAGCAATACCCTGAATCTGGTGTCCCAGCTGTTGCAGGCCAGATTTCATAGTGTCTTGCAAAACATATATTTTGTTCTGGGGTGAAATTAATCTGCCAAAATAGCAATACCCTGAATCTGGTGTCCCCGCTGTTGCAGGCCAGGATTCATAGTGTCCGCAAAAACATATATTTTGTTCTGGGGTGAAATTCAATTGCCAAAATAGCAATACCATAAATCAGTGGTTTCAGCTGTGGCTGGCAAAGTATAATAGTGTCCGCCAAAACATATATTTTGTTCTGGGGTGAAATTCAAGGATAGTACTGTTTTATGAAGGGGCAGGTGTTCTGTTCCGCAAAAATATGGAATGCACACGGATGTCACCCATATTTTTGCGGACTTCAAAATATATGCGGTTGTGTGCATAAGCCCTAAGTGCTAAGCGTGTAAAATGCAAATATTTTTTGTGCAAAAATTCAGTGCTCCTAAACTTCCAACTTTTCTGCTCCATAAAACTGGCAAGGAGCATTAATAAATTCCCCTTACAGATACATAACAGGCTCTACGTACTTCATTACTGGACCCCTTTGACTACAGATGCTATTGCGGTTATATGTTCTGCCTATTTGGAAGTTATTCCACTGACTATACCCATGTGTCTTCATTACAGTGTCAGTCTGGCACTGGTTTTCTGCACTTCCAAGAAGTTACATGAGTGACAACTCAAATTTAACTTCCTCATCCTGTGTCAGTGAGTAGCACAGGAAAAAATACAATCCAGAAAAAAATTACTCATTAAAATAAGACTAGAAAGGGTAACATTTTCTTTATCTGTATGACCCGGCGGATGTGCTTGATTTCTTGTTTGTCAGTTGAAGGCTGCAGAGATAGCTTCTAGGGTTCATAAAGATAATTATGGATCATGAGAAATGACAACTTATACATAGCTTTGCATTCCACAGCTAAGGATAATAATTCTGTGTGCAGATGGTATAAAGAAAAGTATCTACAAACCTTGCCATTTGCTGGAAGATAAATAAAAGATCAGGCATATGTTAACCTGATTGGAAAAATATCATATAATGACTTACAGTAATGGAGTATGTGTATTTCGCAGTGCTAACAAGTAGTAAATTGGTTAATAAGCACAGAACTAATGAGATCTATGTAAAGCTTCATGCACATTGCCTTAGTACAGCTCCATTTTGAATAAGAACTGTGTCTGTGTTTTAACCACTTCAGCCACTGTGAAGCACCTGTAAATCACAGTGACTGAAGGAATGTATGGAGCGGGCTGCTGCACTAAACCCACTTCATATGCAGCGGGTGCCAGCTGTATAATTAAGTAGGCCTGCTAAGCTGAGCACAAGGTATAGCTCAGCAGGCAGAGTGGCAGATCCCGTTCACTGTAGTAGATTTATATTATGAGTAGAGATGAGCGAACACCTGGAAGTTCGGCTGAACTTCCCGAACATGTTCGGGTTCGGGATCCGAAACTCGACCCGAACTTTATCTCGAACCCAAACCCCATTGAAGTCAATGGTGATCCGAACTTTTAGGCACTAAAAAGGCTGTAAAATAGTCCAGGAACGGGCTAGAGGGCTGCCAAAGGCAGAAAAATGTAGGTAAATCCCCTGCAAAAAAATGTGGATAGGGAAATGAATTAAAATAAAATAAAATAAATAAAATTTAACCAATATCAATTGGAGAGAGGTCCTACAGCAAGGAATCATGCGTCATATCAACCACCACCGGAGAAGGCCACTCTCAGTTATTTCAGCCCAGCACCCAGACAGAGGAGAGAGGTCCCACAGCAAGGAATCATGCGTCATATCACCCACCACTAGAGAAGGCCACTCTCAGTTATTTTGGCCCAGCACCCAGACAGAGGAGAGAGGTCCCACAGCAAGGAATCATGCGTCATATCAACCACCACCGGAGAAGGCCACTCTCAGTTATTTCGGCCCCACCACCCAGACAGAGGAGAGGTTCATTCAACTTTGGGTTGCACCGCAAGATCATGGTAAAGTTAAAAAATGAGGATTCAATAAAGAAGTTCCCCGAGTACAAGAATACATGGTTGAGGGGAGGCAGTAATAAATGTCTATTCTGCACAAGAGAGGGACAGGTCCTGTGGGATCCATGCCTGGTTTATTTTTATGAACGTCAGCTTGTCCACGTTGGCTGTGGACAGGCGGCTGCGTTTGTCAGTAATGACGCCCCTGCCTTGCTGAATACACGTTCAAACAAAACGCTGGCCGCCGGGCAGGCCAGAACCTCCAAGGCATAAAATGCTAACTCTGGCCACGTGGACAATTTGGAAACCCAGAAGATGAATGGGGCCGAACCATCACTCAGTACGTGGAGGGACGTACTGTTCAACCATGTTAGTGAAATGCTGCCTCCTGCTAACATGTTCCGTATCAGGTGGTGGTGCAGTTAGCTGTGGCGTGGTCACAAAACTTTTCCACATCTCTGCCATGCTAACCCTGCCCTCAGAGGAGCTGGCCGTGAAACAGCTGTGTTGGCGACCTCTCGCTCCTCCTCTGCCTTCACCTTGGGCTTCCACTTGTTCCCCTGTGACATTTGGGAATGCTCTCAGTAGCGCGTCTACCAACGTGCGCTTGTACTCACGCATCTTCCTATCACGCTCCAGTGCAGGAAGTAAGGTGGGCACATTGTCTTTGTACCGGGGATCCAGCAGGGTGGCAACCCAGTAGTCCGAACACGTTAAAATGTGGGCAACTCTGCTGTCATTGCGCAGTCACTGCAGCATGTAGTCGCTCATGTGTGCCTCACTGCCCAGAGGTAAGGACAAGCTGTCTTCTGTAGGAGGCGTATCGTCATCGTCCTCCGTTTCCCCCCAGCCACGCACCAGTGATGGGCCCTTACTAGATGTTTTCCTCATTGTGACCGTTCACCACAATAACAAAAAAATTATTTGGCCCAATGTATTGAATTCAAATTCAGGCCTTTTTTTACAGGCACCTAACACTATCTGGCAATCTATTTATGTACCATATTACACTAATCCAGGCACAGCAATAACCACAGATTTAGGGGAATATTAATTGTAGGCCTATTATTTAGGCCCTGGATGAAAGGTATCCTTTCACGGACAGGTTTACACTTGGAGATGCACAGCAGCGTGTGAAAAAATATACAGGATTATGCTTTCAGCATTTGCATTTTAACACTTTGTGTAATATATCCTTTAACAGAAAGAAATACACTTAGAGATGCAAAACAGTGTGTGCAAATGTAGAGGATTATGCTGTCTTTTAACACTTACTGTAATATACCCTTTAACGAAAAGAAATACACTTGGAGATGCACACTGAGTGTAATATACCCTTTTACGGACAGATTTACACTTGGCCTGCAACAGCTGGAACACCAGATTTTGGGTATTGTTATTTTGGCAATTGAATTTCACCCCAGAAAATTATATATCCTTTGACGGACACTATGAAACTTGTCCAGTCACAGCTGGAACACCAGATTTACGGTATTTCTATTTTTGCAACTGAATTTCACCCCAGAACAAAAGCTATCCTTTGCCACAGCTGAAACCACTGATTTACGGTATTGCTATTTTGGTAATTGAATTTCACCCCAGAAAATTATCTATCCTTTGCCGGACACTATTAAACTTGGCCAAAAATTATATCCTAAGTTTCTAGGGGTGACAATAAGCATAGCCAATCCCCTGATGTAGAATATAGCAAAAAAAAAAAAAAACCCTACTATTGATGGATTAATGGACTTGGTGGCAGCTTGTTCTGGTGCACCACAAGTCACAAAATGGCCTCCGATCACCCCCAAAAAAATTCACAGAAAAACGCTCTGGGCAGCCTAAAAACAATGAGCAATTAACTAGCAGAAGTTGAATGATTCAGAGCTGTAGATCGATTACTTCATTAAGTGTTTTTGCTGAGTTAATCCCTGCCTAATCTCGCCCTAACAGCAGCTGCATCCTATCCCTACACTAATCAGAGCAGAGTGACGTGCGGCGTGACGTGACTCCAGCTTAAATAAAGGCTGGGTCACATGCGGAATGGCTGTGATGGCCTCTTGGGGCAAGTAGTATGACACTTGTTGATTTGCTGCTTTGCAGGCTTTCAAAATGCGCCCTAGAAATCACCCGAACAACGAACCTGAATCCGAACTTTTAAGTAAATGAACTATAGATTCTGGGTTTGCTCATCCCTATTCAAAAGTGAATAACTCTAATTTTGACAATCTTTCAGGGTATAGTAGTTCCCTCATTCCAGTTACTACTTTAGTTGCCCTTCTCTGAACCCTCTATAGCTCTGCTATGTCTGCCTTGTTCACAGGAGACCAGAACTGCACACAGTACTCCATGTGTGGTCTGACCAGTGATTTGTAAAGTGGTAGGACTATGTTCT
This sequence comes from Bufotes viridis, assembly GCA_033119425.1. Lineage (NCBI taxonomy): Eukaryota > Metazoa > Chordata > Amphibia > Anura > Bufonidae > Bufotes > Bufotes viridis. Next base: position 157,832,965 of record CM065594.1, read on the forward strand.
CATTGCGGGCATCTATGCCCTTTTGATGCAACCCATTATCTTATTGGCCTTGGCAGCAGTTGCCTGACACTGTTTTTTACAGCTTAGTTTGCTGTTCACTAAAATTCCTAGCTCCTTTTCCATGTCAGTGTTACTCAGTGTTTTACCATTTAGTATGTATGGGTGACTTGCATTATTCCTTCCCATGTGCATAACCTTACATTTGTCAGTGTTGAACCTCATCTGCCAATTCTTTGCCCAAGCCTCCAATCTATCCAGATCCATCTGTAGCAGTATACTGTCCTCCTCCGTGTCAATTACTTTACACAGTTTAGTGTCATCTGCAAAATTGATATTGTACTGTGCAAGCCTTCTACAAGATCATTAATTTATATATTGAAGAGGATAGGGCGCAGTACTGACCCCTGAGGTACTCCACTAGTGACAGTGACCCAATCTGAGTGTGTACCATTAATAACCACCCTCTGTTTTCTATTACTGAGACAGTTACTTACCTACATGCAGACATTGTCTCCCAGTCCAAGCATTCTCATTTTATATACTAACCTTTTATGCAGTACAGTGTCAAATGCTTTGGAGAAGTCCAGATATACGACATCCATTGATTCGCCACTGTCAAGTCTAGAACTTATTTGCTTATTTTCATTGAGGTGCTCCAAGATAGCATCTCTTAGAAAATCTTCAAACAGTTTACCCACAACGGATGTTAAATTTACCGGCCTATAGTTTCAGGGCTCTGTTTTCTGACCATTTCTAAATATTGCCACCACATTTGCTATGTGCCAATCCTGTGGAACACCTATCAGTATAGAGTCCTTAAATATCAGAAATAAGGGTCTGGCTATGACATTACGTAATTCTCTTAGGATGTGGGGGTGTATGCCATCTGGTCCTGGCGATTTGTCTATTTTAATCTTTTTTGGACGCTGCTGTACTTTTTCCTGCGTCAGACAGGGCACTTTTAATGGGGAATTTACTTTTACATTCTGCATTTCATCTGACAGTTTATTTTCTTCAGTGAATACAGTGGAGAAATAATATTTAATAGGTTTGCTTTCTCCTCATCGCTCTCTGCAACATCCCCCCCCCCTTACCATGTAAAGGGCCGACACCTTCAGGTTTATACTTTTTACTATTTGTATAATTGGAGAACATTTTAGGGTTAGTATTGCTCTCTTCGGTCTCTATTTTGGTGCTTTTATTTGTTTTCAACATATCCTATTTTTTTCCTTATAGTTTTTCAGTGCTTCCTCGCTATCCTCCTGTTTTAGTGATTTAAATGCTTTCTTTTTGTCATTTATATCTTTCTTTACAGTTCTATTTATCCACATTGGTGTCTTCTTGTTCCTTATCCTTTTATTCCTATAAGGTATGTACCTCTCACAATTAGATTTTAGGATGCTTTTAAAAATATCCTGTTTTGTGGCTGTATTTTTATTTTTTGATATTGCCAAGAACCTGTTTCCTTTATGAGATGTACAGGTTTCTTTTTCCAAGTCTATATCTGGGTAGTTAAAGTCCCTCATAATAACAACTTCATTATGAGTTTCTGCCTCGTCTATCTTGTTTACTTGTAGATTTTGTGTGGACTCTGGAATATTAGGCGGCTTATAATAAACTCCTATTAGTAATTTATTATTGTTTTTGAATCCATGTCCCGAATTTCTAACCACAGTGTTCATGTCCCTCACTTATACCTTGGTACCGAATGTTTTTTTTACAGTAAAAATCAATTTCTGAAGTTATTATGCGAAGTCTCGCGAGACTTCATAAGTAATAACTTTGGCTCATCAGAGCCAATACATTCTAATACTGTACGGAGCACTCACTCCCTAAGTCTTTGAAACAAAGTTTTTGCGAATATACTTGGGATGTTTAATCCGAAGTCGATTCACTCATCCCTAGTAATGACCAATCTCATTGGCAAAATTTGAATGTTTTATCCATGATCACCAGCATTTTGTTAATAATTGAAGTGCACTGATAACTGATGACTTTTTCACAAAAAGAAAAAGCTATTATCCTAGCAGAAACATCATCCAAATTTATGAACTTGTACAGTACCTAACATTAATAAAATGAATGTCATCTCAACAGAGGTGCAGTAGAGTTTTCACTTGAACATAGTTGTTTTACAGCCAGAGACATTGTTTATTATGACATTTTATGTGGTTATAAATTTGTGTGTGTTTGGTCAAGTACTATGATTTATACTGATTTATTTTGGTTCTCAGTTTGGAAACTGCAAAAATATAAAATTACAAGAATATGATCAAGGACAGAACAAAAGTGAGGGTTGAATGTAATTGTGAAGAGCAGAATAAAGAAAACTCATTAGCATTATGTTTGAGATTTACGATGGCTTTCAAAATTTAACAGAAAGGTAAGGTAGTATCTTAAAAAACATCAAACCATTTAAGACTTGAACATTAAAGTCTCTTCACTGTAATTTTATAAGAAAATTCTTAATTATTCAACTAATAAATTGACCAAGTTAGGACATGATCTGTTGCTGACAAAGACTAAACCCCATACATTTTTATTAATTGAACTGTACACAAACAGTTCTGTGTAGCCTCAGTTTATATGCATTCTAAAATTAATGGTTATAACATGGTAATATTTAAAAGTGTAAAGCTGACAACGGCGAAGGTGGAGGGAAATTATTGACTATATTTTTTCTTGACATAAGAAATAGCTACAGATATGCACTGCCAAGCTACTTTTCTGAAACCACCAGTAGATTTCAGATCTATATCCACTCCTATAATATAATATATAAGGTCAATGGGCACCTTTGCACTGATGCATGTACTTCTTTGCAAAATGCAAGATTGAGAAACTTTCTAAATAGTCTCCATTAAAAAAAATTATAACAGTCTGTGGATATCCTTCACCTAGCTGCTGCTGAGTCTAACATAAAAACATCAGAACTCTGTTTCTATTTTTTCTGATCTAAGGGAGGTACTAACTAATATAGGCTGTAGCTAGGTGAAATCGGGAAATCTATTTTAAACAGGTGTCCCCTCTTATTTTTCTTTCTCTGAGCTGTTTGGTGAAGCTGGGCAGTCATTGTTTCCTTTGAAGAGGGACACCAAGGGACACTTAGATACAGGGGAATCAGTAGATAGATACAGAGACATATAGGGACATAGACCCAGCATATGTGTCCCTCTAATATCACTATTCTATCCTCCTCTACTCTCTGTTGTCTTCACTTCAGTATACCTTATACTATGTCATGCTAACTCGTGGTTGCATCTCTCCTGGTGCGACCTTTGTGGTTACGAATTTTTGAAATCAATGTATATGGGCTTATATCTTTTAAATAATTATTTATTAAATGCTAAGTTTTAATTGCGGTCACCTACCCTATGTGAATTACTATTTTGAATGCAGTCACCGATGAGAATATAAGGCTTTGACTATAGCAACCTGGTCATGTGATTTTCTTTACTGTAGCTAGGGGTCAAAGCAAACACAAACACAGTTTGCAGAAGTATTGTAGCAACATCACTAGGAAAGACACCCTACATGTGCAAGTTGCAAACTATATATCAGTGGGGTCTGAAAATTAAGATTGCAGACTAAAATTAAGTCCAACTTTTTTTTTTAAATCAAGGTAACTGCAAACATATAAAAACGTATTTTTTTTCAATGTTAAAGGTGTCCATAACCTTCAGGCTTCTATCCTGACAGCGTTCACAACATGGGACTTTAAGGTGTTGGATCTTAACATAGTGGGCTTATAGGAAAGAAAAAAGCTCACCTAAGAGAAATCGCAGTCCATAAATCTAATTTTACTTGTTTTTAAAATGAACAAAATGTGACACGCTCCTTCTTTTTTGTGGAGCTGCGGAATGGATATGTGGTGTCATGTCTGCATTTTTTGTGGATCAATTGCGGAAAAAAAAATATTTATTGTGTGAATGAGGCGTAATATTCAGGGTTAGGGATGAGCAAATTTCATATTTTGAAGTTCAAGTTCGCATTCGGGAATATGCTGAATTGCGTTATGGATAGTGGCTTGGCTCAAGCATCGCTATACTTGGCACAACGCGTGTGCACGAGTCAGTGTATTTAAATCTAATTTAGCCTCTATTTTTATGCAGAAGATCGCTGTACAGTGAGGGAATCCCTCAGTGTGAGTCTGTGGCTTAGGAGTCCCTGCTCTTACTCCATATATAGTTATGTCCATATATGGAGTCAGTGCTTGGGGACACCCAGTGTATTTAAATCTAATTTAGCCTTATTTCAGAAAAGTTTCTGCTGAGATTTGAACTCATGACCTTCTGCATTAGAGGCAAGCATCTTAACCACTGCACTAGCTACATAGCAACTTACTTAAATAAATAAATTAAATATAATAATATATATAATCAGGATATGGTCATATATATCTATTGCGATACATATTATAATGTTGTAATAAAAAAATACTTACGGTTCACAGTGAATGCAATCCTATCCAATATTGGCCATGTCAGGTATCAAGAAATTAAAAAGAAAGTTTGAAAACATATCCCGGCGTGTGGTATCCCTTCGCCTGCATATGATGACGCTGGGGTAGTATTATTAGTCACAGAAGATTCCAAGAGGTATGCAGTCGCATCTCCAACCTAATTTATTTCACAGTAATATTGCAAGAAATTTGAGGCACTCTCCAACCGCTACTCTTTGGACTTAATTCTACTAAATATTGTGTATTTGCAGCATGAATTAACGATCTTAAATTCCGAATTATGTGATATGGAGGTCAGTCTTCAATACCTCATGACCAGTGATGATTTTGCTAAATATATGGAGGACTCTTCTGCTCAGCTGAAATTGTTCCAGGCTGAATCTGAGGAAAATAAACAAGCTAAATGGCACAGAGATACCGAGGACTACAAGAAGGGTAACGTCTATATCTGGCAAACAGAGAAATTAAGCTATACCCAACAGAGAGATAATAGAAAAGGAAGGAAGAATGCACAGACCCCTTATTGAGGATAAGGTTTTTTAAACACCACTCCGCTGACAAAAGAAAACACGACGTCGCTTCAGGAGAGGTGGTCACAGACACCGAAAGTATGGGCAAGCTACGCAGCAACAGGAATCGACCCTCAGTGAACAGGGCACACTCTATGAAGAAAAAAATTACTGTGGTTAACCTGTCTTCCAAAGAACTAATTCCTTCACAAGTGAGTGTTTTGTCTAAAGGATTTTCGTTTTGCCCCAGTTCACATGTGAACTGGTTTGAACTTGAATCTGACTTGCATTCCTTTTTTTGCCGCATCAAGCTAAAACTTTGGTTTAGTGACCAGGAGAGGATTGTGAGACCACAGACCAGTGATTTCACGCTGGGGTCCCTCAATCTATTCCAAAAAAGTGATTTTTCACCTGTAATTCATGAACCTGCGGTTGAAGCTTACATCAGTGCTGTTAAGCGGAGTATGTCTGATCTCAGGTCCTCCTGTCAGAGGGACCTTGATTTCAGACATCCTAACGACCATTATGGAGGTAGATGCACTTGAGTCTCTTAGGTCCGACCGCACCCTAAACCCTAAAACCAGCCGATAAGGGGGGTGCGGTCATTGTCATGGACACCAACAAATACATTCAAGAAATAATGAGGCAATTGGGGGACCAAGAAGTCTATAAAGTGTTGGATTCCAGTTGGTTGAGATTACAGGGATTATATGCAAATGTTTAACTGAAGCAATGTTTGCGGGCACTATCGACAGGGATCTATGTGATTATCTTGAGGTGGCACATCCTGTCAGTCCTGTGATATATGTGCTACCCAAGATCCACAAGACCCTGGTTAATCCCCCGGGACATCCTATTGTCTCAGGTTTGGATTCCATTTTGAGTAACATAGCTGTTTTTTTGGATAAAGTTCTGTGCCATTTCTCAGTGGGGGCTAGTTCTTATATACAAGACACATCAGACTTCTTGGTCAAACTTGGGGATATTGAATTGGTACACCCCTCCCCGGTGTTGCTTGCCTCATTTGATGTAACCTTACTGTACACTTTGATTGTACATGAGAGAGGTATTTTGGCTGTTAAAAAAATGCTTAAGTTGTCATCCTTTACCTCTCCTGCATCAGACTTTATAATCACCTTGTTGAATATCATTTTACATCACAATTATTTCCTTTTTCAGGATGTTTTTTATTTGCAGAAACGTGGTGTGGCCATGGGGTCTCATGTGGCCCCCACGTATGCAAATATATTTATGCGGTGTTTTGAGGAAGATGTTGTCTATCTATCCCACCACTTCAGACATGTTCTGAGGTGGTTAAGATATATAGACGACATCTTCCTCATATGGAGTGGCAATAAGACTCAATTGAAGGATTTCCACTCTATATAGTGAAGGCACGTTTCATACTGAATTGTACACGAAGCCCACAGACACTAATTAGGGATGAACGAACCCGAACTGTATAGTTCGGGTTCGTAACGAAATTTGGGGTGTTTGTGGCACGGACCCGAACACAAACGGTTACGTAAAAGTTCGGGTTCGTTGTTCGGCAATTTCTTCCCGCTTTCTGAAGGGCTGCACAACAGCCAATCAGCTAGCGTTTTACTGCTTGCCCTAAGAAGCCGATACAGCCATGCCTACTAATGGCATGACTGTGATTGGTCAAGTGCAGCATGTGACCCAGCCTCTATTTAAGCTGGAGTCACGTCGCGCCACATGTCACTCTGCTCTGATTAGTGTAGGGATAGGATGCAGCTGCTGTTAGGGCGAGATTAGGCAGGGATTAACTCAGCAAAAACACTTAATGAAGTCATCGGTCTACAGCTCTGAATCATTACACTACTGCTAGTTAATTGCTCACTGTTTTCAGACTTCCGAGAGCGTTGTTTCTGTCACTTTTTTGTGGGGTGATCGGCAGCCATTTTGTGTCTTGTGGTGCGCCAGCACAATCTGCCACCAAGTCTATTAATCCATCACTAGTAGTTTTTTTTATTTTTTTGCTATATTCTACATCAGGGGCTTGGCTGTGCTTATTGTCACCCCTAGAAACTCAGGATAAAAATTTCTATATTTTATTGAGAGGTGAAATTCACTTAAAAAATTGCAATCCCCTAAATCTGGTGTTCCAGCTGTTACTGGACAAGTTTAATAGTGTCCGGCAAAGGATATATTTTGTTCTGGGGTGAAATTCAATTGCCAAAATAGCAATACCGTAAATCAGTGGTTTCAGCAGTGGCTGGCCAAGTATAATAGTGTCCGGCAATGAATAGATTTTTTCTGGGGTGAAATTCAACTGCCAAAAAGCAATACCATAAATCAGTGGTTTCAGCAGTGGCTGGCCAAGTTTAATAGTTTCCAGCAACAGATATATTTTGTTCTAGGGTGAAATTCAATTGCAAAAATAGCAATACTGTAAATCAGTGGTTTCAGCTGTGGCTGGTCAAGTTTAATATTGTCCGGCAAAGTAAATATTTTGTTCTGGGGTGAAATTTAATTGTCAAAATAGCAATACTGTAAATCTGGTGTTCCAGCTATGGCTGGACAAATTTAATACCATCCGGCAAAGGATAGATATTTTTCTGGGGTGAAATTCAATTGCCAAAATAGCAATTCCTAAATCTGGTTTCCAGCAGTGGCTGGCCAAGTTTAATAGTGTCCGGCAAAGTATAGATAATTTTTGGGGTGAACTTCAATTAACAAAATAGCAATACTGTAAATCAGTGGTTTCAGCTGTGGCTGGCCAAGTTTAATAGTGTCCGGAAAAGGATAGATTTTGTTCTGGGGTGAAAATCAATTGCTAAAAATAAAATACTGTAAATCTGGTGTTCCAGCTGTGACTGGAAAAGTTTTATAGTGTCCGGCAAAGGATAGATTTATTTCTGGGGTGAAATTCAAATGCCAAAATAGCAATACCATAAATCAGTGGTTCAGCAGTTGCTGGCCAAGTTTATAAGTGTCCGGCAAAGGATACATTTTGTTCTGGGGTGAAATTAAATTGCCAAAATAGCAATCCCTTTAATCTGGTGTCCCAGCAGTGGCTGGCCAAGTTTAATAGTGTCCAGCAAAGGATATATTTTGTTCTGGGGTTAAATTCAGTTGCAAAAATAGAAATACCTTAAATCTGTTGTTCCAGCTGTGACTGGACAAGTTTCATAGTGTCCGACAAAGTATAGCTTTTGTTTTGGGTTGAAATTCAATTACCAAAATAGCAATACCAGTAAATCTGGTGTTCCAGCTGTGACTGGATAAGTTTCATAGTGTCCGTCAAAGGATATATTATTTTCTGGGGTGAAATTTAATTGCCAAAATAGCAATACCCAAAATCTGGTGTTCCAGCTGTTGCAGGCCAAGTGTAAATCTGTCCGTAAAGGGTATATTACACTCAGCGTGCATCTCCAAGTGTATTTCTTTTCGTTAAAGGGTATATTACAGTAAGTGTTAAAATACAGCATAATCCTCTACATTTGCACACACTGTTTTGCATCTCTGAGTGTATTTATTTCCGTTAAAGGGTATATTACACAAAGTGTTAAAATACAAGTGCTGAAAGACTAATCCTATATATTTTTCACACGCTACTGTGCATCTCCAAGTGTTAATCTCTCCGTAAAAGGATACCTTTCATCCAGGGCCTAAATACTAGGCCTACAATTGATATTCCCCTAAATCTGTGGTTACTGCTGTGCCTGGATTAGTGTAATATGGTATTTAAATAGATAGCCAGATAGTGTTAGGTGCGTGTAAAAAAGGCCTGAATTTGAATTCAATACATTGTGCCAAATATTTTTTTCTTATTGTGGTGAACGGTAACAATGAGGAAAATATCTAGTAAGATAAGCGGACGCGGACATGGTCGTGGTGTTGTTAGTGGACCCTCTGGTGCTGGGAGAGGACGTGGCCGTTCTGTCACAGCCACGCGTCCTAGTGAACCAACTACCTCAGGTTCCAGTACCCTCCAGAATTTACAGCGATATTTGGTGGGGCCCAATCTAAGGATGGTAAGGCCTGAGCAAGTACAGGCGCTAGTCAATTTTGTGGCCGACAGTGGATCCAGCACGTTCACAACATTTTCTCCCACCCAGTCTTCTGCATAAAGCGCACAGGTGGCGCCTGAAAACCAAGCCAATCAGTCTGTCACATCACCCCCATGCATATCAGGGAAACTGTCTGAGCCTCAAGTTATGCAGCAGTCTCTTATACTGTTTGAAAACTCTGCTGGCAGGGTTTCCCAAGGGAATCCACCTAGTCCTTCCCCAGTGGTGGAAGACATAGAATGCACTGATGCACAACCACTTATGTTTCCTGATGATGAGGACATGGTAATGCAAAGCATGAACTGCAGTGGAGTAAACACCTTAAAAACAATGAACTCACTAAGGCTCCCCTGCTCTCTCTTCTGCTGCTGCCTCGGCCTCTTCCTCTGCCTCGGGAGGAATGTTGGCACCTGCCGTCCACCAAACAGAGGATGTGCCACCAACACCACCACCTCCGTCACCAAGCATCTCCACCATGTCACACGGCAGCGTTCAGCTCTCCATCTCACAAACCTTGGAGAGAAAGCGTAAATTCCCACCTACCCAAATTCAAGCCCTGGGCCTGAATGCCAGCATTTTTAAACTACTGGCCTTTGAAATGCTGTCATTCAGGTTGGTGGACACAGACAGCTTCAAACAGCTGATGGCGATGGCTGTCCCACAGTATGTTGTTCCCAGCCGCCACTACTTCTCCAAGAGAGCCGTGCCTTCCCTGCACAACCACGTCCCCGATAAAATCAAGTGTGCCCTGCGCAACGCCATCTGTGGCAAGGTCCACCTAACCACAGATACGTGGGCCAGTAAGCATGACCAGGACGCTATATCTCCCTAACTGCACACTGGGTAAATGTAGTGGTGGCTGAGCCCCAGGCGGAGAGTTTTTGGTGCACATCCTTCTGCCGTCAAGTATCGCAGGGCATCATTCTATGCCTCCTGTAGCCTCCTCCTCCTACTCAACTTCCTCCTCCTCTTCTTCCACCTGCTCATCCAGTCAGCCACACACCTTCACCACCACCTTTAGCACAGCCCGGGTAAATGTCAGCAAGCCGTTCTGAAACTCATATGTTTGGTGGACAGGCCCCACTCCACGCAGGAGTTGTGGCGGGGTATTGAACAACAGACCAATGATTTTTTTCTGCCGGTGGGCCTCAAACCCAGCCTGGTGGTGTGCGATAATGGGCAAAATCTCGTCACAGCTCTGGGACTAGCCGGTTTGACGCACATCCCTTGTCTGGCGCATGTGCTGAATTTGGTGGTGCAGAAGTTCATTCACAACTAACCCGACATGTCAGAGCTTCTGCATAAAGTGCGGACCATCTGTTCGCGCTTCCGGCGTTCACATCCTGCCGCTGCTCGCCTGTCTGCGCTACAGCGTAACTTCGGCCTTCCCGCTCACCGCCTCATATGCGACGTGCCCACCAGGTAGAACTCCACCTTGCACATGCTGGAGAGACTGTGCGAGCAGCAGCAGGCCATAGTAGAGTTTCAGCTGCAGCAGCACCACTTCACCACCAATGACTGGGCCTCCATGCGAGACCTTTGTGCCCTGTTGCGCTGTTTTGAGTACTCCACCAACATGGCCAGTGGCGATGACGCCATTATCAGCGCTACAATACCACTTCTATGTCTCCTTAAGAAAACACTTAGGACGATGATGGAAGAGGAGGTGACCCAGGAGGAGCAGTAAGATGGGTCATTTTTAGAACTTTCAGGCCAGTCTCTTAGAAGTGGCTCAGAGTGAGGTTTTTGCAAATGCAGAGGCCAGGTACAAATGTGGCCAGCCAGGGCCCACTACTGGAGGACGAGGAGGATGAGGATGAGGAGGTGGAGGAGGATGAGGATAAAGCATCTCGGGCACCCAAAGCAGCTCGGGTCCATCACTGGTGCGTGGCTGTGGGGAAACGAAGGACGATGACGATACGCCTCCCACAGAGGACAGCTTGTCCTTACCCCTGGGCAGTCTGGCCCACATGAGCGACTACATGCTGCAGTGCTTGCGCAATGACAGCAGAGTTGCCCACATTTTAACGTGTGCGGACTACTGGGTTGCCACCCTGCTGGGTCCCCGGTACAAAGACAATGTGCCCACCTTACTTCCTGCACTGGAGCGTGATAGTAAGATTCGTGAGTACAAGCACACGTTGGTAGATGCGCTACTGAGAGCATTCCCAAATTTCACAGGGGAACAAGTCGAAGCCCAAGGCGAAGGCAGAGGAGGAGCGAGAGGTTGCTAACGCAACTGTGTCACTGCCAGCTCCTCTGAGGGCAGGGGTTAGCATGGCAGAGATGTGGAAAAGTTTTGTCACCACGCCACAGCTAACTGCACCACCACCTGATATGGAACGTGTTAGCAGGAGGCAGCATTTCACTAACATGGTGGAACAGAACTTTTGCACACCCCTCCACGTACTGACTGATGGTTCGGCCCCATTTAACTTCTGGGTCTCTAAATTGTGCACGTGGCCAGAGCTAGCCTTTATGCCTTGGAGGTGCTAGCCTGCCCGGCGGCCAGCGTTTTCTGAACGTGTATTCAGTACGGCAGGTGACGTCATTACTGACAAACGCAGCCGCCTGTCCACAGCCAACGTGGACAAGCTGACGTTTATAAAAATAAACTAGGCATGGATCCCACAGGACCTGTCCATTCCTTGTGCAGAATAGACATTTATAACTACCTCCCTTAACCATATATTCTTGTACTCCAGGGCACTTCTTTATTGAATCCTCTTTTTAATTTTACTGTGTATTTTGCAGTGCAAACCCAAAGTTGAATGAACCTCTCATCCGTCTGCGTGCCAGGGTCCTAAATATATGAAAGTGGCCTTCTTCATTGGTGGGTGACATGAAGCCTGTGTCTCTGCTTTGGGACCTCTCTCCTCTGTCTGGGTGATGGGGCCTAAATAACTTAAAGTGGCCTTTTCCTTTGTTGGGTGACATGATGCCTCTTTTGCTGCTATGGGACCTCTCTCTTCTGTCTCGGTGTCAGGGGCCTAACTTTCACCTACTTACTTGCTGTCTTCGTGGCAGACATTTAACTCTTTTACTGTCTAATGACCGCGCCATTGTCCTTGTGTCAGGGGCTTATATGTCGTTTAATCATTTGTTGTCTTGGTGGGAGATATTAAACTCTTTTTACTGTCTAATGACCGCCCCATTGTCTGGGTGTCAGGGGCCTAAATTTCACGTACTTGCTTGCCGTATTGGTGGCAGACATTTAACACTTTTACTGCCTAATGACCGCCCCATTGTCTGGGTGTCAGGGGCCTATATGTCGTTTAATCATTTGTTGTCTTGGTAGGAGATATTAAACTTTTTACTGTCTAATGACCGCCCCATTGTCTGGGTGTTAGGGGCCTAAATTTCACGTACTTGCTTGCTGTCTTGGTGCAGACATTTAACACTTTTTACTGTTTAATGAACGCCCCATTGTCTGGAGTGCCAGGGCCTATATGTCATTTAATCATTTGTCTTGGTGGGAGATATTAAACTCTTTTACTGTCTAATGACCCCCCATTGTCTGGGTGTCAGTGGCCTATATTTCATTTAATTGCTTGCTGTCTGGGTGAGAGACATTAAACTCTTTTTACTGTCAAATTGCCTCTTCTCTGTCTGGGTGTCAGGGCCTACATAAATGATAATGGCCTGTTCCATTGCAGGTTGACCTGAGGCCTGTGTTGCTGTTATGGGACCGCTCTCCTCTTTGCGGGTGCCATGTCCCTGAGTCTGTGAATGAGGCCTGTGGCACTGCAGGCAGACATGAACATCAACTCCCATAGCATTTCCACCTGATGCCACCCCAACCTCCTATTCCACCTCCTCCTCCTTCAAGTTGGCAATTGATATTGGTTAATTTTTATTTATTTTATTTTATTTTAAGTCATTTCCCTATCCACATTTGTTTACAGGGGATTTACCTACATTTTGCTGCCCTTTTCATCCCTCTAGCCCTTTCGTGGGCTATTTTACAGCCTTTTTAGTGCCCAAAAGTTCAGGTCCCCATTGACTTCAATAGGGTTCGGGTTCAGGATGATGTTTGGGTCAAGTTCTGATTCTGAACCCGAACATTTTCGGGAAGTTCGGACGAACTTCTCGAACCCGAACATCCTGGTGTTCGCTCAACTCTAACACTAATACCTTTCTATGTTACAATAGTTCCCATCCTAGGAAAATGATCCAGTCGCTTCCCTTCTCCCAATTTCTCAGGGTAAAACCTATAGTGACTGACCAGAGTAAACTTAACCCGGCTTTGGATTCTATGGCAACTAAATTCCTAGACAGGGGTTATCCCCGTCAGCTGTTGGCAGCACATATGGATAGGGTACGCAGCCTTGACAGGAAAGATATGTTGTCTAAACTGAGAATTATTCGGAAATCTTATAGAATTCCGTTTGTCTCTGTTTACAGTGAATTAAGTCCCTCCACCAACAAAATCATCCGGAAACATTGGGGGATATTGGGTTCTTGTTTCCACAACATCCCTGAGTTTAAACACCCACAGTTGTTTTCGTACCGGCGCTCTAGGAACCTGCGAGATCAGCTGGTGAAGGCTGACATTGGTTACAAGGCGGGCATTAGACAGACCACCTTGACACAGCCTGGGCTGGTCCCTGCCTAAGCTGTGTCGATTGCAAATATATCCGAAAGGTTAACAAGTTCATACATCCATCCAGAGGCATGACATATGATAACATGTTCCATCTAACTTGTGAATCAAGTTTTGTTATATATGTGTTGTCTTGCCCGTGTAACCTAATATATGTGGGTGAGACATCCACTGAGTTGAAAACCCGCCTCAACAATCACCGGTACAGTATCAGAAAGAAAACGCCTTGATCTGCTGGTATCTAAACATTTTGTTAAGGCTGGGCACAAGGAGAATGATCTCAAATGTTGGATCCTTGACCACATACCCCTACCCAGACGGGACAGCAATAAACTCAAGTTACTAAAACACAGGGAGCTACAGTGGATACATAGATTGGGCAGTCTCAGGCCCAATGGTTTGAACGTCGAATATAATTTTGGGGATATTATATGAAGTATGGTTTGCCCGGGTGGAATTATGTCCACACGACCCTACGGATGGCCCCCCTGGGTAGCCATGTGATTTATGGTGGCCCTCAGGATTGTAACCTGAGTGGTAGGGTAACAACCCTGTGATGGGGATTGTCCCTGCCTGTCAGCGGCAATACACTCGATAACAAGGCAGGTCCATGGTAGCACCAACGTTGGCATACAGAGAATGGGCAGTTTACCAATAGTCAAAATGGCGCGTATGCCCCTGAATTTTACTGGGCGCGCGCATAGCACTTCACATATCGAGGATGGGGAACAGAGCAGTAGCCGAGGAAAGAGCATGCTCCGGTTATTACCTCTGACGCATGACGTACTCAGCTGCTTGCGCGCCACCTGAATGGAACTCCTCTGAGCAGGCGCACTTAAATGTACACAACGCCAAGATGATATCGTGTGCCTCACTCGACTGGTGTGATTGCACTTTCTGTCTTTGGCTCCTCCCCCTGAGTTTTAAAGAGGACCTTTCACCTGAAAATGCATGTAAAAATAAAGATATACCCTTACTTGTCTGCCCCCCGTAGTGCTTTTTCAGCTCTTCTTTTTTCAATATGTGCCCCCGTTTGTCAGTGGTGCCCTCGCAATATTTCCGGGTCTGCAAAAGTTCTCCTGGGCGTGTCTGTCTTCTTCCTGGCACGGAGCGAATCCAATCAGCGAGCTCCGCTCTTAGCCAGAAAGAAGAAGCTCCAGTTCTCGCGAGATTCACGAGAACTGGAGCGATTTCATCTATCCTGCTGCTGCCTCCAACGCTGCTCGCCGCAGGAATCCGAGATGGCACCAGCTCAGGATGGATGAAATCGCTCCAGTTCTCACGAGAACTGGAGCTTCTTCTCCCTGGCTAAGAGCGGAGCGCTGATTGATGCGCTCCGTGCCAGGGAGAAGACGGACACGCCCATGAGAACTTTTGCAGGCCCGTCTGGTTGAGCCGAATGGCTCATTAGCATACAAGGTGGGAAATATTGCGGGGGCACTGCGAACAAACGGGGGCATATATTGAAAAAGGAGAGCTGAATAAGCACCACGGGGCAGGCAAGTAAGGGAATATCTTTATTTTGACATGCATTTTCAGGTGAAAGGTCCTCTTTAAGTTATTTTTATCCTCTGACATGGCCATTATTGGATAGGATTGCAATCACTGTGAACCGTAAAGTTTTTAATATTACAACATTATAATATGTATCGTAATAGATATATGTGACCATGTCCTGATTATAATTTGTATTTTGCACATATTTCATGCACTTTATTTGCAATTATAATGTATGTTGTTTTGGTCAACACCCACTGATCTGATTGGGTCACATGATTTTGATGTGGATTGCTTCACCTATATATACTCACCATTTGTATATGTTCTTTGCTTGAAATAGGCTCTAGCACTGAGCCGAAAAGTTGCACCGTATGGGTGAAAAAGGAGTTTTTGTTCACTTTTACAGAAGTTCATTTTCTGGACTATTATTGGGGTAAGAAGCCTATTCCCTTAAGAACGTGCACCCAATCTCTCACTGAGGAGCCAGTGCCGCCATTTTTCTTCTATATAAATTATATATATATCTATATATCTATATATATATATATATATATATATATATATATATATATATATATATATATATATATATATATATATATATATATCAAAGAAATCCAGCAGCACTCAAAATAAGGACGGGTGCAATCCTTCACTGACAACTGACCATGTTGCCACAGCAATACAAATCAAGAATTGAACAGCACTCAAATATGGTGAAACAAACCGTGGACCGGCTTTATTTTGCAGCGTTCAATTGCACAATGCAGTCTTTCTCAAGCTTGAGAAAGACTGCATTGTGCAGCTGAAACGTTGCAAGGGAATAAGCTGGTCCACCGTTAGTTTCACCATATTTGGAGTGCTGCTCATTTGGACTATATATATATATATATATATATATATATATATATATATTGTAAGAGAGCGCAAGGGTCCGTCATTGACGGAAGGTACGTGTCACCGAGGTTCCTGGCCTCGGTGAGATAAGAGCCTGGTTTGTATGTCAAGAGCAGATAGTGCTGTTTGACATTTTGGTATTTTAGCATGGCTGCAAAGCTGATCCGGGCCGGCTCTTACTGGGAGCACCTAAAGTGTAGGGTGGGTGGTTGCTCCCCACGTTCCAGGTTTTGAAGGCTTGCATAAAGCCCAGCCAAGCAATGTCAGGTGGGTGGATTATCCTCTATCTGCCAGTGACGCTGTGGAATCTCTGAGTGCTGGGAGTGAGAGTCTGCATGCAGGCCTGCACCTGGACTTTCCTGTGGCTGAGCTGTCAGCTGGGTGTGAACAAATGCCAAAACCTTACAGGTGAACTATGCTGTGTTATTATTTTTGCCATGTGTGAACAAGCACCAAGACTTTGTTTTTCCTGAGTGTGAATAAAACACTACTGCTTGCTTCAAAGAACTGTGTACTTGCCTATGTACTGCGTCCGCAAGCCTGTCTACAGAGCAAATCCCACAAATATATATATATATATATATATATATATATATATATATATATATATAATCTCAAAGAGAAGCAGCAGCACAGTTGAAGGTGTGAAAAGGGTGCAAGATCCTCTTGGGAACAAGGCAAAAATTCCAGGTATATATAATCCAAAAATGCAGCACTCCAGCATATGAAAAATAAGTGTCCTCTTTATTCCCCAGGCAATGTTTTGGTCTTCTCAATGAGACCTTTGTCAAGCAATACAACAGTATAACAAAGGGGCTTATATACCCCAAATCCTTCAGTGCAATCAAATCACATGACATAGTAAAATTATCTCATGGCGTACAGGTTTAAAAGTGTTATTCTCATAAAAACTTTAACATACATAGTGAAGTGCATCAATAATATACATAATTAGTGTACATCATGACATGATTATACATGATTATAACATGGTGTTGTATCTTCATAGTGCAGTGCAATTTCCAGCCTGTGTGGTGGAAACATATACCCATGCAATTAAGCTAGGTGTGAAAAGAGTTAATACCAAAAAATTTGCAAAGAAATCGAATCTCCTGTCAACATACCATTGGTGGTTAAATGTGGCCACATGGAACTGGGGTCCCTAAATCTGAAATATGCACGTGCAGTGACCTGAGCGCTCATCTGAACAACCCCTCCGTGTGCAGATGCTGGCACCCGCTGCCCACGTGACTGGAGGAGTGGCTAAACCGGCCGCATCTCAGTGAGGGGAGTGTAGATGCGCGTCATATGGCACCCTAGGCAAATCAGTTTCAGGGGCTTGTCTGGAATTTCTTCTGCCCCCACTTATGTCGTACAGGAGAGCTCGAATTTACGTAACAAATTAGTCAAAACTGATGTGAAATCTAAGGCCTTGAAACAGACACATTTTGGCACCAAGAGATATGGGTGTTTCCCTGTATCAACTGTGTCAACTGTAGCTATATGCTCAAAGGTGATAAGTTAATACATCTGACTCTGAACACAGAACATGTGATCAAATATTTCTTGACGTGATACTTCCTTTGTGATTTATGTACTTTCTTGTCCCTGCAATCTCCTCTATGTGGAGGAGACTACACTTCAACTCAAAACACGGATTCATTATCACAGTTATACAATATGACAAAAAGGAAGGATCAGGAGATTTATTTGCAAAATAGCTTTTCAATTTGTTAGTGATTTTATATTTTTTTGCATTTTAGCACAGCTGCGTCATGCAGTCTCTGTGTGTGTCTAGGCCAAGCCTTTGATTTTAACTCTTTGCACACCCAGCTTAATTGCGTGGGTATATGTTTCCACCACACTGCTCTATGAAGATACAAGACTATGTTATAATCACGTCATGATGTACACTAATTATGTATATTATTGATGCACTTCACTATGTATGTTAAAGTTTTATGAGTATAACACTTTTAAACCTGTACACCATGGGTTAATTTTACTATGTCATGTGATTTGATTGCACTGAAGGATTTGGGGTATATAAGCCCCTTTGTTACACTGTTGTATTGCTTGACAAAGGTCTCAATGAGAAGACCGAAACGTTGCCTGTTGAATAAAAAGGGTCACTTATTTTTCATATGCTGGAGTGCTGCCTCGTCCAAATATATATATATATATAAAATATAGTGCCTGGTTTAATGCTTGGGTTCTCCCATTGACTTCCATTGTGCTCGGGTGCTTGGTAGAGCACCCTAGCATCCCAAAGTGTTCTACTCGAGCACACGAGCACTTTGGTGCTCGATCAACACTAGTTATGTATTCCGTTACCACGGACCATAATGGAATGCCTTTAGAGGCATTCCGTCATAATAGAAGTTTATGGCCTGCATAACGGATCCGTCCAGTTTCCTATATGCAGGAGTGAACTCCAGCATAACGAAAACTGGACGGATCTGTTATGCAGGCCATAGACTTTTATTCTGACGGAATGAATAACGGAATGCCTCTAAAGCCATAACGCAATTCAGCATATGCCCCAACCCGAACATGAACTCGAAATTCAAAATATTAAGTTCATTCATCCCTACTAGGGGTCACTGCCTATAACATAAAATTTATTTTACTTGTTGAAGTGAATCTGACACTCTTTCAAAACATTATTTTCCCCTCCACCACGACAGCACCAAGAGAGAGGATCCACCCCCAGGGACGGAAACCTACAGAAATAATAAGGTGGAGCCTCTCTACTCCTTCAGTGATTTCCTGTCCCTGGAGTGGGAAACCTACAGTTTTTACTTTTCAGGTCCTTGCTTCAGTCTGGTGTGGAGATTCCTAGGATTTTTGGCCTAGAGGGCTGACGGTCACTGCCGGGTCCATTACGCTGCTGGGCAGGTTGGCAGGGTCCTAGGGTATAGAGACGCTCCAGGGGCTCTCTTACCTTGCGGCAGGCATGTGGGCACTCATACAGGGTAAGCTCTGCCCCATGTTGCGCTATTTGGAAAGCACAAGCGCTTCTTGGCACTGTCTTGGCGGGCATCCTTGAGGCAAGGCTCTGCCCGGCCTCTCTTACTTCAGCGTCCACTTCCGGGTTCGACAGGCTGGGGTGGAGCCGGTGACGCGAGGCGGAGTACGCAATGACGTCAGTTGTTATTTAATGCAGACAGTGATGGGGAACAGAGCGGAGCAAGGCTCTGTATCCCCTCTGGTAGAGCTGCTGGAAAGGCATTGCAGCTGCATGCAGTGCCAGAGTTTTCCGCTGAAAGTGACATGGCGGCTCACTTACCGGTACTTGTGATGCTCCTTTGGTAAGTGAACCATATATGGATAGATGGTCTAACCAGCCCTTTGTGTTATCTTTTTCCAGCCAAAATCTAAGGAAACGCTGGCAAAAAGAAAAACAAAGAATGTGCATTATGCAAGATATCACTGTCCTCCTCTTATGAAAATAAGTTATGTCAGGGATGCATTGACAGAACCATTTCAGAGCAATTTCCGTCCTTGTTGGAGAATATAAAATCTCTTATTAGAACAGAGGTGAAAAGCACTTTAAAACCCTCTAAGACAGGCATGTCCAAACTCCGGCCCTCCAGATGTTGCAAAACTACAACTCCCATCATTCCTGGACAACCTACAGCTATCAACCTACAGAAGGGCATGATGGGAGTTGTAGTTCTGCAACACCTAGAGGGCCAGAGTTTGGACATGCCTGCTCTAAGAGGTTTAAAAGTATAGATAAGGCTAGATCCTCACGTCATGAAGCTTCTCAGGAATTCACTTCTGGAGATTCGGACAGCGCTCAGGATTCCTCTTATTCCAACATCTCATCTGATGACGACGTGATGGGAAGATCCTTCTTTTCGCCAGAAGATACGGATAGACTATTGAAAGTGATAAAATCAACTATGAATATTGAAGATATTAAGGAAGACAAGTCCGTTGCTGACTCTTTATTTGAAGGGTTGCAAGAAAGGAAAGGGCGTTGTTTTCCAGTACATGATAGCATAACGGCTTTAATTTAAAAAGAATGGGAAAAGCCAGGTAGAAAGGTTTTCGCCACCAGGTCCTTTAAGCGCAAGTATCACTTTGAGGAAGAAATTTGTTCTTCCTCAAAGTGATTGATGTGGCTATATCTAAAGTTTCTAAGAAATCCTCACTTCCCTTTGAGGATACTGGTGCGCTTAAAGACCCCTTAGATAAGAAAGCAGAGTCCTTCCTTAAGGGTACATGGGAGGCATCAACCCTTTCTTTTCGTCCAGCTATTGCAGCCACAGTTACAGCGAGAACATTAGCCCTGTGGTTGCAACAAATAGAAGTGCAGCTTAAGGATAAATGCCCAAGAGAACAGATAATCTCCTCCCTTCCGACTTTACAAAAAGCGGCGGATTTCCTCACAGATGTCTCTGTGGACGCAGTGAAGTTTAGCGCCCAGTTGGCATCCTTGACAAATTCTGCCAGAAGAGCTCTCTGGCTTAAAAGCTGGAGCGGTGGAGATGTGGCCTCGAAGCAAAGGTTGTGTGGTATCCCGTGTCAGGGAGAATTTTTATTTGGCCCACAGCTAGATGACCTTTTGGAGAAGGCAGCTGACAGGAAGAAAAGATTCCCGGTGGCTAATGCACCGACAGTGTTTGGATCTAGAAATAGACAATCCTTTCGCCCCTTTAGAAATAATGCAGGAAGGAAGTCCTTTCGAGACAAGGATCAGAGATTCAGATCTAAAAACCAGGGGGGAAGGGGATTCCTTTTTGGAAATTTCTCTGCAACAAATAAAAAACCAAACCAACAATGACGCCAGGTTAAATGTGTGAGGCAGGTTGAAACTGTTCACCGCGAACTGTGAAAAGATCGCAGGACCTTGGATTCTAGACATTGTTCGAGAAGGTCTAAAGCCAGAGTTTCTATCACTGCCTCCTCCAAGGTTCGTTACTACAAAAAATTATTGTGTAAAAGGTTATTTTCCTAAAATAAAAGAAGTTTTGGACCTTATAGAGAAAGATGTCTTGATTCCGGTTCCCCTAGAAGATCTGTATACAGGGTTTTTTTCGAGACTGTTTTTGGTTCCCAAACCAGACGGTTCTTATCGTACAATAATCAATCTGAGGGATTTGAACAGATTCCTGGTGTTCAAAGGGTTCAAAATGGAAACCATCAGGAGTGCTGTGAATCTACTCTTTCCTCATTGTTTCATGGCGGTTTTAGACCTAAAGGACGCCTATTTTCATGTTCCAATGCACCGGGAATTTCAGAAATACCTCAGAGTGGCAATTCAGATGGATGGTCAAATTTGCCAATTCCAGTTTCGGGCTCTCCCATTCAGCCTGTCTATGGCCCCCAGGATATTCACAAAAGTGGTTGCAGAAATGATATCCTTCGTCAGGCTCAAAAACATTCTGGTCGTGCCATACCTGGACAACTTTTTAATCATTGCGAAATCCAAACACAGTTGCACTCAAGCTGTTCAAACAGTAATACAAATATGTGGGGAGCTAGGTTGGATAGTAAATTACAAGAAATCAAAATTAAATCCTCTGAGAAGACAGAAGTTCCTAGGTTTAATTCTAGATTCAGACACGCAAAAGGTATACCTCCCAGAAGAGAAAATTGCAAAGGTGTGGAATCAAGTCAGTTGTCTATCTTCCAACTCCCTAACCCTTCGGAAAGGGATGTCTGTGCTGGAGTGGGCTCAACTACATACTCGCCAGCTACAGACGGAGATTTTATCAGCATTCAAGAAATCCAGAGGGGCTCTAGACGTGAAAGATATCACAAACAACGCTAAAGAACTTATCCTGGTGGCTGGACGAAAACAACCTGGTTCAAGGGGTGCCATGGTCTTACCCGGACCCAGTGGTCCTGACCACAGACACGAGTCCCTGGGGTTGGGGAGGTCATATCCAAGGGTTCAGCTTCCAGGGCCCATGGTCCACATATCAGAAGACCTTTTCATCCAACAGGAAAGAGTTGGTGGCAGTAAGGATGGCGGTTCAAGCTTCAAGATCCCTTCTTGGGACGGGTCATTTGAGAATTCTTTCGGACAACCGGACAACAGTGGCATATGTGAATCATCAAGGGGGAACATGATCGTCTACCCTAGGTTGGGAAGCAAAGAAACTGCTGGAATCTCTAGAAAGCCAAGTATGTCATGTCTCAGCTCTTTACATCAAGGGCAAAGAATATGTGCAAGCAGACTATCTGAGTCGATATCCGTTAAGACAGGGGGAATGGTCCCTGAACGAGGCAGTATTCGATCAGATCATAAGAGCATGGGGAATACCAGTGATAGACCTATTTGCGTCCAGTCAGAACAAGAAGGTCCATCGTTTTTGCTCCCTGAACCTCAGGGAATCCCCCTATGGGATGGACGCCATGCTGCGTCCACCCCGCTACAGTGGAACTTTCCTCTCGCATATGCTTTTCCTCCCTTCCAGTTAATACCAGCAGTCTTGAAGAAAATCAGAAGGGATGAAGCAAGAATAATTCTTATCGCCCCGTTCTGTCCCAGGAGGGCATGGTTTACCCTGTTGCGGACAATGTCTGTATCAGATCCGTGGATTCTACTGGAAATCCCGGATCTGTTGTCACAGGTTCCATTTCAGCATCCAGCAGTAAGTGGTCTCCATCTGACTGCTTGGAATTTGAAAGGGTTCTCTAAAGAGTTAATTTCGACCTTGTTAAGAAGTAGGAAGCCGATTACCATCTCTATCTATGCTAGAACCTGGAAAAATATCATAGAAGTTAATAAGTTAGATCCGAGAAATATCACTTTGAATACGCCTATTTCACAGGTTTTAGAGTTTCTTCAGAAGGGGCTGTCCTTGGGTCTGACAAAAAGTACCCTTAAGGTACAGGTATCGGCCTTGTCGGTCCTGTTAGAGAATAATCTAGCTTCAGATCTTTGGGTTATTAGATTTTTCAAGGCTGTAGAAAGGATGACCCCAGTTAAGACCCCTAAGACACCACCCTGGGATCTTAACCTAGTACTCAACTTGCTGACACATCCGCCATTTGAACCTCTGGATTCTGCAGATATTAAAATGATTACCTTCAAGATGATTCTGTTAAATGCCCTTACTTCCCTAGATCAGTGAATTACAGGCGATTTCAATCAATCCCCATTTACTACAATACTAGAAGACAGGGTTATCATTCAGCCGGATCCAGCGTTTCTACCTAGGGTCCCGTCCAAATTTCATAGGTCTCAGGAAATTATCCTTCCTTCCTTTGTAATCAGCCTAAAAATCCTAAAGAGGCAGAATTCCATACCTTGGATGTCCGCAGATGCCTTTTGCATTACCTAAAAATCTCGGAGGAATGGAGAAAGTCTTCTGCTTTGTTTGTCCTATTCTCAGGACCAAATAAAGGAAAGAAGGCTACCAAAAGTACTTTAGCCAGGTGGCTTAAAATGGCTATTTCACAAGCCTATCTAGAGGCTAATCTTCCCCACCTGTTTCGGTGAGAGCACACTCCACACGCTCTATTTCCACTTCTTGGGCTGAAAGGTCAGGTGCTTCAATTGAGCAAATTTGCAAAGCTGCCACCTGGACCTCTCCTAGTACCTTCTTCCGTCACTATCTGTTAGACTTGCACTCTTCCTCTGATCTTTCCTTTGGTAGAAAGGTCCTTCAATCTGTGGTCCCTCCCTAGGAAGGGCTCTATTCCTCTGTAATTCTCTCTTGGTGCTGTCGTGGGGGAGGGGAAAAATAATGATTACACTTACCGGTAATCGGATTTTCCAGACCCCACGACAGCACCCTTCCTTATTCCCACCCTTTTTTGGTGAAAAAAAAAAGAGGTGATGGGTTATTGTTATACAGTTGAATTACTAATCCATGTAGGAGTCCTCTCTTGCTCTGAAAACCATTGAAGGATTAGAGAGGCTCCACCTTTTATTTCTGTAGGTTTCCCGTCCCTGGGGTGGATCCCTCTCTCTTGGTGCTGTCGTGGGGTCTAGAAAATCAAATTACCGGTAAGTGTAATCATAATTTTTTAATGAATCAAAACAAAGATTAAAACGCTAAACAAAACTACCATTAAGTCTTCAGCGATAGAATAATATTTTATGAGTGGAATCAGTGGATTTATAAAAGGTGACAGCAAGGATTATACTATGTCAAATAGCTTTATTTCTTTCTTTCTAATATAAAATTACACAAAAATGACACCACACAGTTACCCTTTACTCACATGCGCGAACACATACACTTTGGATAATGGTGATGAGTTTGCTAATGAAAGTGGATATAAGCCATTCTATCATAATTACTGAATGTAGATTTCAGTAGCAGAAGACATTTGCAATCTGAATGCATGCTCATTATGAAAACACTCACATAATTTTTAGTTCAGCAAGCGCTGCTGAAGACACAAAAAGACAGGCAATTTAGTTATGACTGGGATGCATTTTATCTTACTCTTTATTATAGTCACTAACATTATGCTAAAAATCAGTCAAATATTCACTACATTTTGCAAACTCTGAAAGTTTACAAGTAAAAGAACAGCTGTAAGTAAATCTTGCTTACAACTCTGACACTTTTAGCTTCATACATTCAAATTTCAAAAGCTGCCTCTTTAAACCAAACCCATATTTTTATTCTGTGTAGTTTTATTTTCTGTATGGTTATAATGCACTCCTATTCAGGACAAAGTCAGCACAAATAATATATGTAGGGATGTCACGCGTTCACCTTGCATTACTATGCATCGTTGTACTGGAAGGGTAGCCCTGCCAACCAGACATACTGTGGCTTTTAGACCTGTGACTGGAAACAGAGCCAATCAGGTTTCTGACTGTGTGTCTAATCCTAGAGCTAGGCAGGAGATTTAAGACAGCTGATTCCTATCAACTTTGCACGTTGTTTTATTGGTTTTCAGAGCTCTATACTGTGCAACTGTTAATAAGAGAGAATATTAATTATTAATATTCATGCAAATATTGGTAATTAATCATAAATAGGCGTAGTCATCTACTGATAACTCCGCCTATTTATACCGTAAAAGTGCATTCACTATCGCCTAACACTGGTCACTGGCTATTTGCGAGCACCTTACTGAACTAGCAACCGCTAGTAAAACACACTACACAGTAGGTACAAATAACACACGATATTTATTAATACCTACAGTACAGTAATAAGGACGCATACAATACAGTACATACACCGCACTAAAAGTACAGTACTAACTACACTACACACAATCCCACTTTCCACCCACAACACTAGCTAATACAAGTTACACACACACAATATAGCCACCCACTAAGCCTGACTCTGGACTATCCCTAGGGGGGGGGGTCACAAGAATATACAGCAGTGTAGGGATATTCTGCCACACACAATTCAGGGGTGCAATAAAGGGGTTAAGGCTGCTGTAATAGACGGGACAGTATTGCCGCAACCAAGGGGTTCCAGGAGCTCTGCAGCAGTATTTATTGCTGCAGTGGCAGGGGGGATTTGGAGAATGCAGAGGTGATGGCAGGGAAGGGGTACCAGGGTAGAAGGATCTGGGGCCACTGTAGGGGTTAAATGCAAGGGGGCTAGAGCAGGGGTTAAATGCTGGCAGGGAGCTGGCAGGGGTTAAATGCTGGGGAAGATCATTGGTGGTATAGGGTAGGTAGGGGTTAATGCTGGGGAAGATCATTTGTGGTATAGAGTAGGTAGGGGTTAATGATACTTAGCTCGTCTTCTAGGGGTTTGCTTGTCGTCCTGAGGATGATTCTCGTGGGGGGGGGGGGGGTGGCTCGGCTTGAACTGCCCAGTGCAGGGCCTGCCGCCCCGCCCACAGAGCGGAGCGCGAGCGTGCACCACTGTGAGGGACACGTGGGCCGGCGCGGTGAGATGACGTCACCGCGCCAGCCCAAGCATCCCTGCATGCGTGCCGCAGGGCCGCACGTGCTTTCTGACAGGCGGGAGAAGAATTTGATCTCCCGCCTGTTTGCATTCCAGGCAGCGTAATAGTAATCGCGCTGCTGGAATGCGCATAATAGAGGGAGGTTTCTCCCTTCTCTCTATTATGCATAATTATCTCCAGCAGCGCTTGAGATAATTAAAACCATGGATTCAGTTGATTTTGAATCTGAGTCCTTTTGTAGTCATTCTGGTGCCATCAACCAGATTGCATCAGTGTGAATGCTTGGGGCACATTCACACTGATGCATCTGGTTTCAGGTCACTCAGGGGCATACAAATGGGGCCTATAGAACAGTGGGGAATATAATAATATATATAAAGGGGACATATGAAAAGGGGCCAACAAGTGGCACATAAGGGGCACATTCACACAGGGCAGCAATAAACCCCTGGGGAATACTAAGCAGATGTACAGATGCTGGCACATCTGCGCACATCATCCCATAAAGTGCAGATGGATATATATATATATATTATACATGCATGCATATGTTCGCATGCATATACACATATATGCATATATTTCAACCCTTCCTCCACAATCCCCCTGTTGTCGGAAATACGACAATATTCTGGGGGAAGGGTTGAGACGTATTTGCCCCCCTCAATCCCTTCCTTGGTGATAGAACTGTAGTGCACATTGATCCTTAGGTACCTAGACATCACCCATCCAGCCTACGACCTGCCCTTCACCGTAACCAACTTCTCCATCCACAGAATACACCATTTTCTTCTTCTCACGGGAACTTCCTTGACATCTTTTGCTTTGATCGTTCGGTATAAGCCCATCCTACTGTACTTCCAGAGCGGCTTGACCTTCGCAGTCTTTGACTGGCCTTTCTTACAGGTTACCGTCTTCCAGTGTTAGTCAACCCCAATGAGTTTGGAGTGACCACACCCTCTCGGTTTTGCTGCTGATCTTCAGGTGTAGTCCACCCCCAAGGAATCTGGGGCGGGTTCACCCTCACAATCTCCGTCTCCGACTGTGCCAATTTTCTTCAAGCATGACTTTCGTCCGACATCTCT
Source organism: Bufotes viridis (assembly GCA_033119425.1). NCBI lineage: Eukaryota > Metazoa > Chordata > Amphibia > Anura > Bufonidae > Bufotes > Bufotes viridis. The sequence goes on from CM065594.1 coordinate 157,859,910, forward strand.
TGTTCCATCTTGAAGGATGGGTGTGGTACACCGATGGACAGATAAATAGGTCTTTACAAGGTAGGTCAGATTTTTCGAGGTGATGTCACTGTATCTAAATTCTCACTGCGGAAACCCCTCTGCCACACAACACATCCAGCCTTTCCCTTATGAACCTCACCATTCCAGGGTTGAAAGTGGCAAATGGCAAACAGAAGGGGCTGTCCCTATCATAATCTTACCCCCATTCACACAAAATACATCCTATTACACAGTTCCCCTCCCCAACCCACCGAAACCCAAGAACATCTATAAAAAATAATATTACACAATACAATGAGTAGTGTTGAGCGAACAGTTCTAGCATAGTTCAGGTTCGTACGAAATTTGCGGTGTCCGGAACACGGACCCGAACCCGACATTTTCAAAAAGTTCGGGTTCGGGTTTGTTGTTCGGCGAATACTTCCCGCTTTCTGAAGGGCTGCACAGCAGCCAATCAGCTAGCGTTTACTTCTTGCTCTAAGAGCCCATCACAACAATGCCTACTAATGGCATGGCTGTGATTGGCCAGTGCAGCATGTGACCCAGCCTCTATTTAAGCTGGAGTCACGTAACGCCGCACATCACACTGCTCTGATTAGTGTAGGGAGAGGACGCAGCTTCTGTGAGGGTGAGATTAGGCAGGGAAAAGTCAGCAACAGCACCTAATGAACGAATCGATCTACAGCTGTGAATGATTGAACTTCTGCTAGTTACTTGCTCACTGGTTTTTAGGCTGCACAGAGCGTTTTTCTGTCACTTATTTTCTGGGGTGATCGGCGGCCATTTTGTGACTTGTGGTGCACCAGAACAAGCTGCCACCAAGTCCATCAATCCATCAATACTAGTTTTTTTTGCTATATCCTACATCAAGGGCTTGGCTGTGCTAATTGTCACCCCTAGAAACTCAGGATAGCAATTTCTATATTTTATTAAGGGGTTAAATACAATTGCCCAAACACCAATCCCCTAAATCTGGTGTTCCAGCTTTGGCTAGCCAAGTATAATACTGTCTGCTGTCTGGCAAAGGATAGATTATTTTCTGTGGTGAAATTTAATTGCCAAAATAGCAATACCATAAATCAGTGGTTTCAGCTGTGGCTGGTAAAGTATAATAGTGTCCGCCAAAACATATATTTTGTTCTGGGGTGAAATTCAATTGCCAAAATAGCAATACCCTGAATCTGGTGTCCCAGCTGTTGCAGGCCAAGTTTCATAGTGTCCGCAAAAACATATATTTTGTTGTGGGATGAAATTCAATTGCTAAAATAGCAATACCCTGAATCTGGTGTCCCAGCTGTGGCAGGCCAAGTTTCATAGTGTCCGCAAAAACATATATTTTGTTCTGGGGTGAAATTCAATTGCCAAAATAGCAATACCATAAATCAGTGGTTTCAGCTGTGGCTGGACAAGAATCCCAAGATTCATAGTGTCCGCAAAAACATATATTTTGTTGTGGGGTGAAATTCAATTGCCAAAATAGCAATAACCTGAATCTGGTGTCCCAGCTGTGGCAGGCCAAGTTTCATAGTGTCCGCAAAAACATATATTTTGTTCTGGGGTGAAATTCAATTGAAAAAATAGCAATACCATAAATCAGTGGTTTCAGCTGTGGCTGGACAAGAATCCCAAGATTCATAGTGTCCGCAAAAACATATATTTTGTTGTGGGGTGAAATTAAATTGCCAAAATAGCAATACCCTGAATATGGTGTCCCAGCTGTTGCAGGCCAAGTTTCATAGTGTCTGCAAAAACATATATTTTGTTCTGGGGTGAAATTCAATTGCCAAAATAGCAATACCATAAATCAGTGGTTTCAGCTGTGGCTGGCCAAGATTCATAGTGTCCGTAAAAACATATATTTTGTTGTGGGGTGAAATTCAATTGCCAAAATAGCAATACCCTGAATCTGGTGTCCCAGCTGTTGCAGGCCAAGTTTCATAGTGTCCGCCAAAACATATATTTTGTTCTGGGGTGAAATTCAATTGCCAAAATAGCAATACCCTGAATCTCGTGTCCCAGCTGTTGCAGGCCAAGTGTTAATCTGTCCGTAAAAGGGTATATTTTGTTCTGGGGCTAAATTCAATTGCCAAAATAGCAGTACCCTGAATCTGGTGTTCGAGCTGTTGCAGGCCAATTGTAAATCTGTCCATAAAAGGATACCTTTCATCCAGGGCCTAAATACTAGCCCTAAAAGAGATATTACCCTAAATCAGTGGTTACTGCAGTGCCTGAATTAGTGTAATACGCTATATAAATAAATAGGCAGATAGTGTTAGGTGCCTGTAAAAAAGGCCTGAATTTGAAATCAATACATTGGGCCAAATATTTTTTTCTTATTGTGGTGCTTGGTGAACGGTAACAATGAGGAAAACATCCAGTAAGGGACGCGGACGCGGTCATGGTGGTGTTAGTGTACCCTCTTGTGCTGGGAGAGGACGTGGCTATTCTGCCACAGCCACACGTCCTAGTGAACCAACTACCTCAGGTTCCAGGACCCGCCAGAATTTACAGCGAAATTTGGTGGGTCCCAATGCCGTTCTAAGGATGGTAAGGCCTGAGCAGGTACAGGCGCTAGTCAATTGGGTTGCCGACAGTGGATACAGCATGTTCACAACATTATCTCCCACCCAGTCTTACCCAGTCTTTTGCAGAAAGTTCACAGATGGCACCTGAAAACCAAGCCCATCAGTCTGTCACATCACCCCCATGCATATCAGGGAAACTGTCTGAGCCTCAAGTTATGCAGCAGTCTCTTATGCTGTTTGAAGACTCTGCTGGCAGGGTTTCCCAAGGGAATCCACCTAGCCCTTCCCCAGTGGTGGAAGACATAGAATGCACTGATGCACAACCACTGATGTTTCCTGATGATAAGGACATGGGAATACCACTTCATCGGAGTCCGCACGTCTCTGATGATGACGAAACACAGGTGCCAACTGCTGAGTCTTTCTGCAGTGTGCAGACCGAACAGGAGGTCAGGGAGGAAGACTGTGTGGAATACTATGCAGGGGACGATGAGGTCCTAGACCCCACATGGAATGAAGGTTATGCCACTGACTTTCATAGTTCAGAGGAAGAGGCAGTGGTGAGACAGAGCCAACAGCGTAGCAAAAGAGAGAGCAGGGGGCAAAAGCAGAACAGCCGCCTCCAAGAGAGTTTGCCTGCTACTGGCCACCGCCACCAGGGACCGAGCACCCCAAAGGCAGCTTCAAGGAGTTCCCTGGCAAGGCACTTCTTTAAACAATGTGCTGACGACAAGACCCGAGTGGTTTGCACGCTGTGCCATCAGAGCCTGAAGCGAGGCATTAACATTCTGAACCTTAGCACAACCTGCATGACCAGGCATCTACATGCAAAGCATGAACTGCAGTGGAGTAAACACCTTAAAAGCAAGGAACTTACTCTGGCTCCCCTGCTCCTCGGCCTCTTCCTCCGCCTCGGGAGGAATGTTGGCACCTGCCGCCCACCAAACAGAGGATGTGCCACCGACAACACCACCTGCGTCACCAAGCATCTCCACCATGTCACACGGCAGCGTTCAGCTCTCCATCTCACAAACCTTGGAGAGAAAGCGTAAATTCCCACCTAGCCACCCTCGAGCCCTGAGCCTGAATGCCAGCATTTCTAAACTACTGGCCTTTGAAATGCAGTCATTCAGGCTGGTGGACACAGACAGCTTCAAACAGCTGATGGCGATGGCTGTCCCACAGTATGTTGTTCCCAGCCGCCACTACTTCTCCAAGACAGACGTGCTTTCCTTGCACAACCAAGTATCCGATAAAATCAAGTGTGCACTGCGCAACGCCATCTGTGGCAAGGTCCACCTAACCACAGATACGTGGACCAGTAAGCACGGCCAGGGACGCTATATCTCCCTAACTGCACACTGGGTAAATGTAGTGGCTGCTGGGCCCCAGGTGGAGAGTTCCTTGGCGCACGTCCTTCCGCCGCCAAGGATCGCAGGGCATCATTCTTTGCCTCCTGTAGCCTCCTCCTCCTACTCGGCTTCCTCCTCCTCTGCTTCCACCAGCTCATCCAGTCAGCCACACACCTTCACCACCAACTTCAGCACAGCCCGTGGTAAACGTCAGCAGGCCATTCTGAAACTCATATGTTTGGGGACAGGCCCCACACCGTGCAGGAGTTGTGGCGGGGTATTGAACAACAGACCGACGAGTGGTTTCTGCCGATGGGCCTCAAGCCCGGTCTGGTGGTGTGCGATAATGGGCGAAATCTCGTCGCAGCTCTGGGACTAGCCGGTTTGACGCACATCCCTTGCCTGGCGCATGTGCTGAATTTGGTGGTGCAGAAGTTCATTCACAACTTCCCGACATGTCAGAGCTGCTGGATAAAGTTCACATCCTGCCGCTGCTCGCCTGTCTGCGCTACAGCGGAACTTCGGCCTTCCCGCTCACTGCTTCATATGCGAAGTGCCCACCAGGTGGAACTCCACCTTACACATGCTGGAGAGACTGTGCGAGCAGCAGCAGGCCATAGTGGAGTTTCAGCTGCAGCACGCACGCGTCAGTCGCCCTGCAGAACAGCACCACTTCATCACCAATGATTGGGCCTCCATGCGAGACCTGTGTGCCCTGTTGCGCTGTTTCGAGTACTCCACCAACATGGCCAGTGGCGATGACACCGTTATCAGCGTTACAATACCACTTCTATGTCTCCTTGAGAAAACGTTTAGGGCGATGATGGAAGAGGAGGTGGCCCAGGAGGAGGAGGAGGAGGAGGATGAGGGGTCAATTTTAGCAATTTCAGGCCAGTCTGTTAGAAGTGGCTCAGAGGGAGGTTTTTGCAACAGCAGAGGCCAGGTACAAATGTGGCCAGCCAGGGCCCACTACTGGAGGATGAGGAGGAGGTGGAGGAGGATGAGGATGAAGCAGGTTCACAGCGGGGTGGCACCCGCCACAGTTCAGGCCCATCACTGGTACGTGGCTGGGGGATACGGTGGACGATGATGATACGCCTCCCACAGAGGACAGCTTGTCCTTACCTCTGGGGAGCCTGGCACACATGAGCGACTACATGCTGCAGTGCCTGCGCAATGACAGCAGAGTTGCCCACATTTTAACGTGTGCAGACTACTGGGTTGCCACCCTGCTGGATCCCCGGTACAAAGACAGTGTGCCCACCTTACTTCCTGCACTGGAGCGTGATAGGAAGATGCGCGAGTACAAGCGCACGCTGGTAGAGGCGCTCCTGAGAGCATTCCCAAATATCACAGGGGAACAGGTGGAAGCCCAAGGCGAAGGCAGAGGAGGAGCAAGAGGTCGCCAACACAGCTGTGTCATGGCCAGCTCCTCTGAGGACAGGGTTAGCATGGCAGAAATGTGGAAAAGTTTTGTCTCCACGCCACAGCTAACTGCACCACCTCCTGATACTTAACGTGTTAGCAGGAGGCAGCATTTCACTAACATGGTTGAACAGTACGTCTGCACACCCCTCCACGTACTGACTGATGGTTCGGCCCCATTCAACTTCTGGGTCTCCAAATTGGCCACGTGGCCAGAGTTAGCATTTTATGCCTTGGAGGTGCTGACCTGCCCGGCGGCCAGCGTTTTGTCTAAACTTGTATTCAGCAAGGCAGGGGCGTCATTTCTGACAAACGCAGCCGCCTGTCCACAGCCAACGTGGACAAGCTGATGTTCATAAAAATGAACCAGGCATGGATCCCACAGGACCTGTGCCTCCTTGTGCAGAATAGACATTTATAACTGCCTCCCCTCAACTATGTATTCTTGTACTCCAGGGCACTTCTTTATTGAATCCTCATTTTTTAACTTTACCATGATCTTGCGGTGCAACCCAAAGTTGAATGAACCTCTCCTCTGTCTGGGTGGTGGGGCGTAAATAACTGAAAGTGGCCTTCTACGGTGGTGGGTGATATGACGCATGATTCCTTGCTGTGGGACCTCTCTCCTCTGTCTGGGTGGTGGGGCGTAAATAACTGAAAGTGGACTTCTCCAGTGGTGGGTGATATGACGCATGATTCCTTGCTGTGAGACCTCTTTCCTATGTCTGGGTGGTGGTGCATAAATAACTGAAAGTGGCCTTCTCCAGTGGTGGGTGATATGACGCATGATTCCTTGCTGTGGGACCTGTATCCTCGGTCTGGGTGCTGGGCCGAAATAACTGAAAGTGGTCTTCTCCAGTGGTGGGTGATATGACGCATGATTCCTTGCTGTGGGACCTCTCTCCTCTGTCTGGGTGCTGGGTCCGAATTAACTGAAAGTGGCCTTCTCTAGTGGTGGGTGATATGACGCATGATTCCTTGCTGTGAGACCTCTCTCCTCTGTCTGGGTGCTGGGTCCGAAATAACTGAAAGTGGCCTTCTCCAGTGTTGGGTGATATGACGCATGATTCCTTGCAGTGGGACCTCTCTTCAATTGATATTGGTTAAATTGCATTTATTTTATTTTATTTTAATTAATTTTCCTATCCACATTTGTTTGCAGGGGATTTACCTACATTTTGCTGCCTTTGGCAGCCCTCTAGCCCGTTCCTGAAATATTTTACAGCCTTTTTAGTTGCCTAAAAGTTCGGGTCCTCATTGACTTCAATGGGGTTTGGGTTCGGGATAAAGTTCGAGTCGAGTTTGGATCCCCAACCCGAACATTTTCGGAAGTTCGGCCGAACTTCCCGAACCCAAACTTCCAGGTGTTCGCTCATCTCTAACAATGAGGTCTCAGGAAGGCATAGGACGTACCTCCCAAAACCTCATATGAAAGTTCAGTTCAATCTATGGGTCTCAGGACAATATGGGCCATCCCGAATCCCTCCACACAAATTGTCCTGTCCTTTGGGTCTTTTTAGGCTTCAGGATTTTAGTGAAATTAAGTCCTGAGCCTCCGGCGTTTGAGGTCGTGAAGTGCCGTCTGGTTCTGGTTTAGTTGGTCCGCTTGTCTCTTGACCCTCCGATACATCCACCATAGTCCGAGATACATGAGTCCCACCAGAACCAGAAGCACTATCACCAGGTGTATCAATAAATTGAAAAATGAAGTTGCTTTAGGACTGTATCCAAAAGGACTCTCCCACCATGATATCTTTCAGTCCAATGCTGTGGCAGCCACGTTAATTTTCATCCGGTCATGTGTAAGCTGGATGGTGGCCTGCTTCTCCGTCTCCAAAAGATTCTGAAGTATTCGTCCTCTTGTCTGAAGTCTAGTAGGAGATGTTTGAGTTCTATCCCAAAGCTCAGAGGAATCCTCTGGAGTCTCACTGGAACATCAAGGCGGATGTCGAGTCTTTTCTCCGGGGTAATCGGGGTTCTTCCCTGCTGCTCTGCAACGTCCAGACCTAGAACAGGACTAAGGGTACAGTACGCTCCGGGGAGGAGTTCTCCTCGTTTGGTGCAATTTAGTCCATAGATTGCATACGATCCGTTACTCCCTTGGTACTAACACCAATACCCCTGTCCTAAGTATTTTAAGGAGGATGATGGTATTGGGTTGGCCTTCATCTCACAGGTCCCCTCGGTGTTCCAACACTGGTGCCTAAGCACCCGATCCTGGCTATCCTGACAGAGGATGGCATCCTCTCTCAACCAATACCCCTCAGTGTCAAACAACGAAGGATGGCCTTCTTCATAGGTTAGAACGCTCGAGGGGAGCTGAGGATGAAGTACCGTCCGATTGTTGATCACCGTACCTAGATTGATAGCACTGTATCCCTGTCTGAGGCGACCAGACACCACATGTGCCAAGGACGAAGCTGAGCAGCTTAAATTTTGACATACATGCCACTGAACCACCCACCAGTTGGTATGATTGGTGGCAAAAGGAGATGTCAGTGGACTTATCCGCTGACGGAGGTTGAATGGGAAGAGGCTCCTGTGTAACGCTGAAACAGTATGTTTAAGGTTATCCGAGAGCTCACTTTGGACCTGCGTACATGCCAGAGCAAGCTGAAGCTGATCCTGCTCCTCCAAGAGACCCACAACTAACCTCCTAAACTTCTCACGTATAGCAGAAGATAGAGAGGTAGTGGCATCTATGTGCGAATGTTGTAAACCCTCTAGGACATGGTTTACATCAAGCTGGGTCTTGAATCCTTCCCAAGCGTGTCACGCAACCTCCCCAAGTTTACTTCTAAGGACTTCCATATCCATAGTGTTCAGGGCGCCCACTCCCAAAGCACCTCCACCAAGTCCCATAGCCACTAGATCTCTCCTCCCCCTGTTCTTCTTATGTCGGGAGTCATCTTTCCTTACCTCTTGCCCCGCCTCTATCCATTCTCTTACCATGTCGATTTGGTTCCTAACAAACTCCTCACACCTGTGATCCCAATGGTCAACTCGGAAGTCATCTACGGAAATTCTCCAGGTAAACAGGATGAATTTGGCATCCGTGATGATCTTCCAGGGGGATGACAGTTAAGGAGCTATAGGATCTGCCAATAGATGGTTAGGGGCGGCGCAAGAGTCCGAATTTGGTTTTACTGGTTGGAGACCATCTGTATTGTAGGGGACCCTCACCCCTGTTAAACAAATTTGCTACTTCCTTTGAACGGATAAGACTGTTCATTATCTCCAGCCTGTAACACCAGCTTCCCTACGGGTTTGGATTGGGACAGATAGACCCACTGAGTAAAGGTCCAACACCCCTCGTCTACTGCCTCGCAAAAAGGACACTTAAATGAACCATCTATATTGATGTCAAAGTTAATATCCCTGCCCCTGGGGTCTTTCCAATCGGAAGACACATACCTACCCCGGTATTCTTCAGTCATAGGGGTACCATCCATCCATACATCCACCATAGGGGTATCCACCCCGATGCACACCAAATCCCAACTCCAGGGATTAGTGTCCAACATCACCATCTGGGTTTCCTGCTCCCAGTGGGCATAGGTGACAAAATAGTGTCCTGTCACCTCAGGAACACAGTTGTCTCTCATGATCATGAAAGACCGTATGGATGGAGATCCCTTTAACTGAACATACCTAGGATCCTTGGCATCGGTCCGTACCTTTAAAACTGTGGCTCGATATAAACCTTTCAGTTTTACCAGACCACTCTGGTCGTTCCAAGTGGCCTGACCAGAGTCACTGCAGTTTAACTTTAACATCATTATACTGGTTCATAAGTAATCTTTGGACACATGTCCTTGTACATAACTGGATTCCCTGGTGATAATCATTTGGGAATCCCTCAACATACAATAAGCCTTCAGGGTGCCTTTTACTGGAATGGGCCTATCAAAATACGTCCTAACCCTCAACCCGTCACGGCTATCCTTCCCTAGAAAGGTAGCTTTCAGGATGTACCAACAGCTGTGCTCTGCCCCAGTGACATCCTCAGGACTTTGCAAACCCTCCTTGGTACACAACACTGTGGTAGTGTTGGCTCTTACTTGCTTGTAAGGGTGCAAGTGTGGGTCCCTAAACACCCACCTTAGGGATTTGATAGGTGTAGGGTCTGAGTCCTGAAAATGCCTGTATTCCTTGAGACCGAGGTCCTGTAAGTCATGTTGTATGGCAGACACATTCTCCACCGGGAATAATGCTGAATTACACCATTGGCAAAGCCCTCTCTCTGGAAACCATACAGATACCACCGACCTGGTGTAAAGGTGAAGTTCTTGTATGGTTCCAGGATTTTGCCACCCAAACATTCCACCATTAAAAGGCCGGGTCCATTAAGTGATATGTTGGCCATACCGATGTTAGTCCCCAGACCCTCCCCTGAAGAGGCTGAGCCCGTCATCAACCTGCTTACCACCAGTGTCACAAGCTGGATATGTATTATGTTCAGATGAAGCCTAATTCTTCCCTGGCAATGTGGTTTCATGGCGTGTCTCCCTCTTGTGGTCTGTAATTAGATGGAGTGTGATAAGTGTAGTGGATCCATTACTTCAAGGACCTTGTAGGGTCCTTTCCAGTTTACATCCCATGGACCAGCCCGATGAAAGACTTTCACCATCACCATTTCTCCTACAGCGGGCATTGGTGTTACCCCCTGTAGATACGGTTTATGCAACTGTATTGCTGCATGAGGCAGTAACTCCTTCAGGTTCTGCTGAACCTGTTGGAGAAACATGTCTCTGGCGATGGCGTTCTTTGTGGGCTCCGACACTTGGGGTTTGTTTTGCAGACAGAGGGGCATTTTCCGTCCTGTCATAAGTTCAAACAGGGAGATACCGGTACTGGAGGCCTCGGTGGCTCGTATACCCATTAGTACAGCTGGAAGAGAGGTTACCCACGAGGAACCTTTCTCCAGCAGTCTCCAGCAGTAAAGGCGGGTTTTGATGGTCCGGTTCATTCGCTCCACAAAGCCCATTGACTGAGGGTGGTAAGGCACATGAAACCTCTGCTTTATGTCTAGGAGACCACAAAGCGCTTTCATGACCTTACCTGTAAAATGGGTCCCTCTGTCAGATTCTATCACTCTGGGGATCCCCCATCGTGACAGAACCTGTTCCCAGAGAACACGGGCCGTGGTGGTAGCCGAATCGTTGACTGTGGGGATGGCTTCTACCCATTTTGAGAAGACATCCACTACCACCAGTGCGTAAAGGCAGTTACGACTCCCGGTTGGCAAAGGTCCGATAAAATCAATTTGTATTGCGGACCATGGACCATCAGCAGGAGGAACTCGCTGCAACACTGGCTTCAGGGCTGACGCCCTTGGGTTGACCTGAGCACACACTAGGAACTGTTGCCTAGCCTCCTCTACTGTGTTGGACATCCCTGACCAGTATAATTTGTCTCTTAAGAGAGGCAAGAGCTTATTCCGGCCAAGGTGTCCGAACAGTTGGTGGTTCAACCGTGCCAGCTCAGTTTGCAGATGCTGCGGAACCACTGGAAGAGGAAGCTGCTGAGTACCGGTATCGTAAACCAGGATCCCTTGTTATAAAGACCAGGGATGCTGGGCTGATTGGAGGTGTGCCATTAGAAGAGGCTCCTTGGCTTGTTCCTCTTCAAATGACACCGGGCTGTCACTCAGATGGGTATGGGCTGCAATCCGGTACAATGGTAGCGGCTCAGTGTCTGGTTCCCGGACGGTACCAGACACTGCTGCTAGTTTTGCCAGCTCGTCTGCCTTGTTGTTACCCATTATCAAAGGTTTGTCCCCTTTCTGATGGGCCGGGATTTTGATAATGGCTGCTTCCACCATGTGTGCCTTGCCCCACTCCCACAGCTCCTTCAAGACCGACACATGAGCCAGAGGTTTGTTTTGGCTGTCCATAAATCCTCTCTTTTTCCATATGTCAAGATGCAGGGTGAGGGAGCGAACTACATATTAGAGCTTCTTTGACAGCCTCCAGCTCTGCCCGCTGTGCCGACCCGGTAACCTGACAAGACTCTGGGTACCAGCGGTCTCATCCAGCACAGCAAAACCTGTGACATATTCCCTATCCAGATAGAATCGAGAGCCATCAACAAAGATGACTCTGTCATCCGGATATCTGTCAGTCCTGAACATCCGTGGTGAGTCGTCCAGTTCTGGTTGGCCACAGTCATGTTCAGTTCCAGTTAGGTTTAGCAACTGGGACAGAACATACTTGGCCTTGTGGTCCACCTGCAGATTCCGGCCACTGAGATCCATGATCCATCTTTCGAATCTCTGTTGGGAGACTCCAGGGAGAGTATCACGGAGCAATAGGGCCAATGGAGAATGTGGAGTCTGCAAGGTGAGGGGCCGGAAGCCTACAATATGCTCAGTGGTCTTAACAGCATAGTGTATGGCTGCCAGTTGCTTGGCACATTCATCAAACCCTCGTTCGACCGGGCGAAGTAACCTGGAGAAATAACCCAGCAGTCTGGTCTCATATCCTACTTTCTGTAGATGGACTGCTGAGATAGACTCCATCCCTGCCTGCGCCTGTATGGCCATTTCCCCATCTGGATGTGGGGTGGCTAACACAGACTTTGAGAAGAGGTCCCTTTTTAAGGCCTCCTCCTGCGCATCAGACCAACCTTCGAGGAGAAGAACCCTCAATCAAAGGAGCTCATAGAGAGGTTTCGTTTTGGCAGGAACATCCTCTATGAATTCCCTCATGAAGTTGGCCACCCCCAGGAATTTTCTCAAATCCTGAAGAGTACCGGGCCTGGGTAACTTCACCATGGCTTCCACCCGGGCCGTCATGATTCCTTTGGTTCCAAAGGAAATTTAGACCCCAAGGAAAATTACCTCCTCTTTGGCCAAATTTGCCTTATGGGGACTCAGCTTGAGTCCTGACTTTGCCAGGAGTCCCAGCAGTTCTCTCAACAGAACCAGATGTTCTTCCATGGTTTCTGTATGCAAGAGCAAGTCGTCCACGTATTGTAGAAGGCATTCCGGCCGTGAGAACATACTTAGGACAGCCACCAATGCCTGATGAAAATACGTGAGGCTGCTGTGGAACCCCTGGAGCAGTACAGCAACCATGTACTGTTTGTCCCCTACCGTAAAGGCAAATTTGTACTGGCGTGATTCTGTAATGATTCATGATTCTGTGAGTTCGATGGAGAAGAACCCTTTGGCAACATCGATGGTCAAAAATGTTATCAGAACCGGGTAATACCACATGGGTATCCTGAGGGTCATGTAACTGGTAATCTGGACAATTACCTCTTCAATTCTGTGGGCCTTCACCCCCTCCTTGTTGGTGATCAAATCCGATCACGACACACTGAGGGCTATTGGGATGTAAATCATGTTTGACATTGGTAATGGAGATTTCCGCACCCGTGTCCAGCATGATTTCAGCCTCCTGATTCTTTATTTTGGCTTTTAGGTGGGGTCTCCCTGAAGAATCCAGTATGATAGGACATACTGGCGCCAGATCTCTAGGGATCCCTGTTCTTCAATCAATTTCCACCAGACTCCCAGTATGTACCTGTGTGGTACATACTGCCACTTGTGGGTTGTTGCCATGGACACTTGGTGTGGATTCCTTGGATTTCCCCATCCCTTTCTGAATGCTGCTGGGCCATTCACCACAGCCACACATTTTGGTGTCTGGACCTGTGAATGTTCCAGGCTTTTATCAACATATTCCCCACTGATTTGGCATAATTAGGTTTTATTTTGAAACCATTGTTATTGCCCATTCTCTCAGGATTTGTCCGGTTATTATGTGGCCATTGTGGACAATTCCTCTTAATGTGCTCGTATTGTAAACACAGAAAGCATTGAATGCCTCCTGTCTTTTCCAATGGCGGGGCTGTGGGGCGAACAGCTGAATTAGCCTTGGTGTGCTGTACCTGTTTATGTTGAGATGAAACGTGTACAGGTACACGCTCCGTCACTTTGACGGATTTCTTATTGAGTAGTGTATCCTGTCTACACTGCTCAATAATCATAGCTGCATCCGTAAGGGATGGCTCCCTAGCTGCACTTAGCCGGATTGGAGTGTCAAGGTATGGGAATTTTTCCATAAACATACGTATCATACCCTTTGGAATTCCGATACCATGATCCTTTGTAACCCTCCTGTACATTGCTTCAAACCGACTACACAGAGACAGAGGTTTGTCATGTATAGTGGGTCTGAACTTGGACAGGATATCTGGAGTGACGTCCCAATGGCCCGTTGCCAGTCTCATGAGTATGGAGAGATGTTCCTCCTTATCATAAAACTGTCCACTTCATGGGTTGCGTTCCCCCTGTTACCTCATACCTTTGGTTTAGGTGTGTAGGTAACCATAACTTGAATAACTCAATGCAATATTCGGGAGCCACTGAATACTTGTTACAGTGACCATTGGAAATATCACATGAAGTAAACGGATCTACACTCGGATTGTTTTTGGGATCTCCTTGCAAATCCATAACAGGAAGTTTATCCTTTCCATACTTAAATGGTTAGGATAGAAGTCTTCCTGTCTTTACGGACGCGTTGGCGGATTGGAAGTGGTAAATGGCCAACCACTTTCCTCTCCCCAATTGTTGTCCTGATACTGGAAGCGGCTGCTATTCCTATTCTCCCTGGGTGTTTGGGTGAAATGTAGCGTCCGTTCCACCTGTCCTCTAGTGTCTACCACATCGGATGTTTGATCCATGGGAGACCTTGGCGCTGTCGCCGCTGTTTCCCCCTGTGCCGTTCCCGAAACACAAACCTGTTTTGTGGGCATCATGCCAGGTCCTCTCGAAGTTGAACCATCATGGTATCCATAGATACCGCTTTGTTCCTGAACTGATTTATCTCAGTGTACAGTCTGAGCAGCTCTTTGTCCATGTCAGAGTAGAGACTCTCCTTTTCCGAGAGTCTAGACTCTAACGTGCAAATCTCTCTGCCCCTCTCGACTGTACACTGGGCCTTTTCTTGTAGTTGTGTTTATAATGTGTATAACTGTTTGATGTTCTCAACACAACAATTGCAGTGAAAGTTTGCTGTGTTGGAAACTTCCTCTGCCCTTGTCGTGCTGGTGAGTTTTTCAAGATGTTCTGGCTTCCAAATGGTATCCTTAAAGGTGAGAACCAATTTGGCTAACATTTGGAGCCATTTTTTAGTTTTCTAGAAAATATTATTAATACAGATTTTACAATGAGCAATAAAGTGGAACATAGAAGCTCAGTGGATTTGTAAGTGGTGGGGATAATAGGATTGAATGTGCTACGTTTACTGAGGTGTTGCAGTGTTGAGAAGTCCATACTCACTTTTTGACAAGAGGTCATCTTCTCTAGGTCCGTTCTTTGTTGTCCTATGTTGCTGCGTAGAGAAGGTCCTTCAATATCCGGAACGCCTTCTCCCGTCCAGCCAGACGACTTCTGTTCAGCTCCAAGGATGATGTTTCTCTCTTCAGTGATGTATGACGACTTCTCTCCGGTGTTCAGTGGGCGAGTAAGGGAAGCACCAAAATACTTAATACAGAAATCAGAAAGATTTAAATTCTCTGCTGTAGATTTTGGCCCGTGCCCAGCTCTGATTGAAAAGTTGCATTCTGTTTGAATTATCAAGCCCTGGACGCTCAGAAACCACTGACCGCGTCTCTTACATGACTAATTCACAGAGTGAGCAACTTCCCACACCAAAGCTAAACACGGATACAAATCCCTAGCAGTGGACCTGGCTCGCCAATGTTAAATGAGAATATTAGTTATTAATATTTATGCAAATATTGGTAATTAATATTCATAAATAGGCGTGGTCATCTACTGATAGCTCCGCCTATTTATACCTTAAAAGTGCACTCACTATCGCCTAACACTGGTCCCTGGCTATCTGCGAGCGCCTTACTGAACTAGCTACTGCTAGTAAAACACACTACACAGTAGGTACAAATAACACACACAATATTTATTAATACCTACAGTACAGTAATAATGACGCATACAATACAGTACATACACCACACTAAAAGTACAGTACTAACTACACTACACATAATCCCACTTTCTACCCACAACACTAGCTAATACAAGTTACACACACACACAATACAGCCACCCACCCAGATGACGTCACCGCGCCAGCCCGCGCGCTGCAGGGCCACACATGCTTGCTGACAGGCGGGAGAAGCATTTGATCTCCCGCCTGAAGCGCTTTGCATTCGGGCAGCGGGATAGTAATTGCGCTACTGGAATGTGCATAATAGAGGGAGGGAGGTTTCTCCCTTCTCTCTATTATGCATAATTATCTCCAGCAGCGCTATAGATAATTAAAACAAAGGATTCAGATTCTTTTGAATCTGAGTCCGTTGTAGTCACCAGAATGACCGGACCTTGTCTGGTCATTCTCGTGCGATCAACCAGATTGCATCAGTGTGAATGTTTGGGGCACATTCACACTGATGCATCTGGTTTCAGGTCACTCAGGGGCATACAAATGGGGCCTATGGAACAGGGGGAATATAATATGTATATAAAGGGGACATATGAAAAGGGGACATATGGAAAGGGGCCAACAAGTGGCACATAAGGGGCACATTCCCACAGGGGCAGCAATGAGCCCCTGGGGAATACTAAGGGCAGATGTGCGCAGATGCTGGGAACATCTGCGCACATCATCCCATAAAGTGCAGATGGATATAGCTATATATATATATATATATATATATATATATATATATATATATTATACATGCATGCATATGTTCGCAAGCATATACATGTATATATGCATATATTTCAACCCTTCCTCAACAGCGACTTAATACAGACTGGTTATCGGACTTCTGGCATCTTTTTGGATTCTGGATTTCTGCTTTCTGTTTATATCTATCGTCCTGTTAATTGACTGGCTTGTCTCTGTAATTAACCTCTCATGTACTGCATTCATCGTGTTTGTCTCTCCTGGTTTTGACCCTCCTTGTTGATTCCCTTTTTTACCTCTCTGGTCATTCTAGAAGGTCGGCTACTAGTGTGTCCACACCAGTATTCTGTTACCAGGTCCACAGATGTATCATGGGTTCCTAGCCGCCAAGTCTATCCTGCCTTGCAGTCGGCTCTAGTGGGTACCTAGGGGTAGCCTCAGACTATCTAAATTTGTTTTGGAAGGCTAGTAGAAGTAGAAGTAGAAGTTTTTGGGTACATTGGAGGTGGTCCACATGGTAACTATAATATACCCTAACAGTATGTACCTGAAAATTTGACTTGGATCAGTTCAGGAATAACACAAAGGAAAATAACTCTAACATGCGTCAGTTATTCCTGTCCATCTTCATTTTATAAGTGTCAGTTAAATTCCCTTTAGTATCCTCATCTCCTGTAGACACGCTATTTTTTTTTTTTTTTTTGCACTGGTAGACTAATTTGCATGAATAGACCTAGAACCCACATAATTGTTTCATTGATTATTAAAAAACACACATAAAATGGTGTTGGTGCAATTAAAACAACTTTTAATTAATACCTTAAAAACAAGCCAAGTAGCATAACATTTCTCATGACATAAATTAAATTTATTGAAAAATTATCTATAAAAAGTAGCACGGGCCACTTACAAGTCATGCCAGGATGCTCCAAAAAAGTGAAATTTCTTACCCACTTGGTGATATGTTGCCTTGAGATGCTCTAGTCCATAGTGCAGTGCAGGAGATGCTCAAGTGCTAAAGTTGCCATTTTCTTCCTAGCATGTCTCATCTAGCCTGCACTGCTATCTGTGAATAGGAATTACAGGGCTACTGCATGGACAAAGGTTTACCCTACTAAAATGGGCATATCATGCATACAGTGGATTCCATATATATCCAAAAAAAGGGAACAAATTCCAGCTTCCCAATAAAAACAATGGTCTTTATTAAACAAGCAATAAAAACTTCCATAGAAACACTTTTATCTACGTGTTTCTGATCAAAACATTAGAATCCTTATTCATGACAAATGCAAGTGCACATAACACACATTGATATAGCGGACTGCCTCCAATCAGTCCCCTTTTGTTAATAACTTTGGGATTTAATTTTTGAACTTGAAAACCATAAAAAACTTGGTTCCAAAGTTCTCCTCGCCAGAGTGCATATATTTTAATGCTGTATGGAGACGGATCTCCATACAGCATTAAAACAAAGTTTGGAGCGAGCGAATAGGGATCTTGGATCCGAAGCACGCTTTGCTCAGCTCTACTATTTGGCGTCACTCTTAAACTCAGATTTATGGGTCAAAAACTAACTAAATCACTGAAGTATAAACCCAGCCTTACAGCTCAAGTTAGCATCAGGTATAATCTACTTAACCGTGAAGTGCCCCAGGTTCTACTATAGAGTGAAAGAGGAATCTCATTTTACACCTTCTGCTGATTCCACATAGAATGCTATAGATCCTGTTATGTTACGTGCTGATGTAACTAGTGGCCTTATGACAGAGTGGAGAGGGTGTCAGCAGTAAGTTTGCATTAAAGTCACTCTTTATTTTTCCCTTCTGATCCGTCAGAAAAACTACCCCCCAAAAAATAAAAAAATAAATACGGATCCTGTCTTATGAGCATCCACCTTCACATCGTCAGTATTTGGTTAGTAATTGATGAGAATTGGTAAGGCCAAAAAAATGCATTCACTGTATCGTATGGTGGCTAGAATGTAGAGCAGGTAGTATTTAGTGTTAGGTTCCCATCATATAGAGATCACTTTTACGCCGGCAGACGGGCCCAAATAATTTTGTACAAAATGTATTTGCCTAGAATCTTAAATTTATAAAATAAGCGTAGCATTAGCACTAGAATATTTTCTATAACTATGGCACTATAGTACTTTATTTGTGTTTGCAGAGTGCTGTTGCATTGTGTTTTTTTTTCTTCGTGAAATGTAGCCGCCACATCTCCTGTTCCCTGGCCAGACAGATTTATCAGCATCTGCTCCAGGACGTAAAGGAGTGGAAAGACATCATTCATCCCATAGTCCTGGTGACTGACAAACAAAGTGACCTCCTCAAAGGGCCTGAACAAACGGCAAGTGTCACACATGAGCTGCTACTGGCTACTATTGAAGTTACACAGGAAAGTACCCTTTAATTTTTACCCTTTAATCTAAGGTTAGTTGCCTGCCAATGTTTGTCAGCCCCACTTCCACTGACTGTAGTGTGCCCACTGCCAGTGCCCACCACTCATACCGTGTGGCAGAGTACATTGCACGACACACGCTCAGTGCCCCAAATTGGAAGTAACAAGAAGGACGCACACAGATAAATCCCATTTCTGCAAGGAGTTTGTCAACTTTTGACAACTGTTTGCGGTTGTCTAAAATCCATTCAATACACATCCTGATAGGGGACGTAACAGGGATTAAACTGATGAGAATAGTACTACAGAAAATACCACTCGTATCGTGTGTGACAGTAAATTGCACGGCGCAGACGCAGTGACCGTGGATTAAAACAAAGGGTAGGGAGCCAGCGTTTTTAACCTTCTCCCCGTTCAAAAATCAATTCAATTCACCTTTCGGGGACCCTTGGTGTTGTACGTGGCTGGGTGGAGGAAAAAACCTTTACTGACATCACCGGGACATGGCTAGCTTGGTATCCAACCTTGTGCAAATGGGGAGTTTGCGGTTGTGCAAATGGACTGTTTGCGGTTGTTTGTGATGCATTAAAAGGGGAGTTTGGTCTGTCAATGTCTGTGAAGCGGGCGTAACTCTTACACTACCTGATCGATACAACATCATACCTGATCGTATACACACACTGGATGTTTTAAACCACGTTGTTCAAAAAAAAATGTGGATTGTTAGGTGATTTATGCCTTTTTATGGATTAAAACCCAACTCTGCATCAACTATGTAATTTTCCATGGGAGTTTTGCCATGGATCCCCCTCCGGCATGCCACAGTCCAGGTGTTAGTCCCCTTGAAACAACTTTTCCATCACTAATGTGGCTAGAAAGAGTCCCTGTGGGTTTTAAAATTCCCGTGCCTATTGAAGTCTATGGCGGTTCGCCCGGTTCACCCGTTCGCGAACATTTGAGGAAATTTGCGTTCGCCGTTCGCGAACGGAAAATTTTATGTTCGCGACATCTCTAGTGCTCTACAGAGCACCCGAGTATAATGGAAGTCAATGGGAGAACCTGAGCATTAAACCAGGCTCCCTGCTCTGAAGAGGGAGCGTACCTGGTTTATAGGAAAAGGTCAGAGATTGATGGAAATACCACAAAAATGGTTCAGGAACAGCATGGGGAGGATGTCTGGATGCATCTTGGACTCCCAGGTCGCTGCTGTGAACAATGTTGTCCGAGTAGTACGCCACTTTTACAGATTGACAATAATACGCACAAAACCAAAGATAAAATTGATTTCAGAGGAAAAATTGTTAGGAAACATTATTTTCTGTATAGTGTATATAAAGTGCAAGTGCTGCCAAAAATTACAAGCAAGAGGCACTCTGATACACCCTTTGTTACACATAAAGGAGGGCATCATACATAGTGATGAGTGCAAAGACCCATATTCGATTTCGCGAAACTTGATGAATAATTTGCATCATATTCATCATATATTTGCGATTTCGCAATATTCGTTATTTCGCATTTAATATCATGACTTGCGATTCATTTTTCAAGTTCTATTCGTGTGCGCATAGAATCTATTCGTTATTAATAACGTTTAAAAAGCTTTACATGTTTTGAAACCTGGAAATGGCGGGAGTCATTTGTGCAACTGGAAAGGTGCGAAAAAGACACATACAAATTTTCACAATACATGCAGCGTACTGGAGTCTGACACAACCTGTTAACGCTTGGTAGGAAAGGGGATAAAAACCGCAAATAGATTAATGCGAATATTCAAGTCACGAACATTCGCAGGACAGTTTTTACCTATTAAGTATTTACTCTGACAGGAATAGTGGAAATTGTTCTAAAAATAAATTAAGGTTGGGGGAATTATGTCTGAATCTTTTATTTTCAATACAGTTTCCCTATCACTATCCATCTTAAGAGCGAATATTTGTAATTGTGAATATGGGGTCATGTATTAGACATATTAGCAAAATCGCGAAATCACAATATTTGAGATTAAAATTCGCTTTGTGAATATTCACAATCAACACTAATCATACACAGCCATGAAAAATTATGATTGATCGCCTGCTGGTGACCCTCAAAAACATTTGGAGCAAGGGCCTGCTGATCTGACCATTTAAAACATTACGAGCAAAGGCCTGCTGCTGAGCTAACATTCTAAAACATTAGGGGTGAGGCTCTGCTGGTGAGCTCACCCTGTAAAAGATTGTAGGTGAGGGCCTGCTGGTGAGCTGACCCTCTAAAAGGTTATAGGTGAGGGCCTGCAGGTGAGCTGACCCTGTAAAACATTATATGCAAGGGCCTGAAGGTGAGCTAACCCTGTAAAACATTATATGTATGGGCCTGAAGGTGAGGTAACCCTCTAAAACATTATATGTGAGGGCCTGCAGGTGAGCTGACCCTGTAAAAGATTGTAGGTTAGGACCTGCTGGTGAGCTGACCCTCTAAAAAATTATATGTGAGGGCCTACAGTTGAGCTGACCTTGTAAAACATTATATGCGAGGGCCTTTAGGTGAGCTGACCCTGTAAAAGATTGTAGGTGTAATCTATTCCAGACTTTAATCTTCTCCTTCATCCTATCAAGTAATGGTTTGATATTTAATGCTATAAACTTATTAGAGTCCTTGGATATTTCCAGACCTAAATATGTAAAACTGCCCTGTGGAGTAAGAATCTTTAATTTTGCCTCTGAAATCACATTCTTATCACTCAGAGGGAGCAATGTCGATTTGTCCCAGTTAATTAACCCCTTAAGGACGAAGGGCGTACATGTACGCCCTTCGTCCGGACTTTAAAGATGGCGCTCCCGCACGGAGCGGGCGCATGAGCTGCGGGTAAACGCTTGATTCATCAAGATGACACACGCAGCTCATGTCCGCGACCGGCAGCGATGCCGATCGCGGACATTTAACCCCTCAGATGCCGTGGTCAATCCTGACCACGGCATCTGATCGCGCAAAAACCGAAAGTTTCACTTTCGGTTTTGCTCGGCTCCTGATGGCCACAAGGGGAGCCGGAGCATGCATTTAGTAGCCTAGGTTTCTGTGAATGAAACCTAGGTTACTACTTAGTATTCCTATGGAGCCTATGACTGTAATAGGCTCCATAGGAAATATGCGATTTTCTCATATATTCCAATGCTATTGCATTGGAATATATGAGAATAGCAATCTGATGATTGCATCTTATAGTTCCCTATGGGAACTATAAGAAAGTGGCAAAAAAAATAAATAAAAAAAGTTTAAAAAAAAAAAAAAAAAAATTCAAATCACCCCCCTTTCCCCAAAATGAAAATAAAATAAATAAAAAAATAAAAGAATTACACATAATATTCACCATACGGTAAACATAAAAATGGAAAGAAAGCGTCCAAATGGCTAATTCGCCATTTTTGGACGCTTCATTTCCTAAAAAAAAATGAATAAAAAGTGATCAAAACATCATACGCACCCCATAATGGTATCAATTAAAAGTTCAGATTGTCCCGCAAAAAATGAGCCCCTACACTGCTCCGTACGCATAATTACAAAAAAGTTATAGGGGTCAAAACATGGCGACAAAAAAATGAAATAAAAAATTCCCACTTTTAATTTTTTTCACTATCAAAACGCAAGAAAAACTATACATATTAGGTATTGCCGGATTCGTACTGACCTGAAGAATAAAACTAACCAGTCAGTTTTATCTCAAATCGAACGTTGTAATTTAAAAACCCGTAAAACTGTGGTGAAATTGTTTTTTTTTTGCAATTTCACCACATTTGGAATTTTTTTCCCGTTTCCCACTACATCACATGCAAAAATAAATGGTAGCGTTAAAAAGTACAACTTGTCCCGCAAAAAACAAGCCGTCATATGGCTATGTGAGCGGAAATATAAAAATGTTATGGCTTTTGGAAGGCAGGGAGCGCAAAACAAAAACGCAAAAATCCCAAAACCCCCGGTCCTTAAGGGGTTAATATACCTGATTGTCTACCATACTCTTCCATCAACAGCATGACATGTTGCAGATCATTTTTTGTATCATCCTGGAAAAAAGCAGATCATCTGCATATAAAGAGATTTTGTCCTCTCTGCCCCTCAATCCAAAGCCCCGCAAATCCACATCTTGCCTAGCTTTTATAGTCAGGATTTCTATTGTCAGGGCAAAAACCAGGGGGGAGAGAGGACAGCCCTGTCTCACCCCTCGTTCTATCCGAAAACCATCAGACAGTATACCATTAACTAATATTCTGGCTTTGGAGTCTTTATATATAATCTTCATCCAGTCTATAAATCCTGGGCCAATATCAACTTTTGTCATAGCTTCCCATACACAGTCCCAGTTCACAGTCAAATGCTTTATGCGCATCCAATGACAAAATAGAGCATAGATCTTTATTATTCTCAGTAAACTGGATATTTGCAAAAACCCTAAGCAAGCCTAGTGTAGTAGACCTATCCGGAATCAATCCATTTTGGTCCTTATGAATCAAATGTACTATGACCTTCCTCAGCCTTTTCGCTAAAATCCTAGCCAGAATTTTACAATCATTATTCATGAGTGAAATTGGACCGTACTAGGTAGGATCCGATCGGTCCTTATCTTTTTTAGGATTAAAGTAATTGTTGCGTCTCCCATACTCTGGTAAACATCCTGTACATTTTGAGTATTCAAATACTTCCATAAGTCTATTTGCCCAAAATTCTTTATCTATTTTATATAATTCATTTGGAATACCTTCCGGGCCTGCTGTTTTACCAAGTGATGCTTCATTTATTGCTACTAGTATCTCCTTTAAGGATATAGGCTGGTCTAATGTTGTCTGTTAGGGTACTTTTACACTTGTGGCAGGACGGATCCGACAGGCTATTCAGCCTGCTGCATCCGTCCTGCTGCAAGTGGCCGTGCACTGCCGTGTTGCCGCTCCGTCCCCATTGACTATAATGGGGCGGGGGGCGGAGCTACGGCACGGCACTGTAAGGCCCCTTGCACACAACAGTATTTTGCGTACCGTATACTGGCAGTTTTTTCAGTTCAGTATACTGACAGTATACTGAACCATTGACTTCAATGGGTCTGCAAAAAATACTGAAGTGTCTCCGTATGCCTTCCGGTTCCGTTTTTCCATTTTTTCTGTTCCGTTTAAATATAGACCATGTCCTATTCTTGTCCGCAAATCATGTTCAGTGGCTCCATTCAAGTCAATGGGTCTGCCAAAAACGGAAAGCATACGGAAGTGCATCCGTATGTCTTCCGTATCCGTTCCGTTTTTTGCGGAACCATCTATTGAAAATTTTAAGACCAACCCAATTTTTTCTATGTTATTACTGTATACTGTATATGCCATACGGAAAAACGGAACGGAAAAACGGAACCGAAACGGAAACACAACGGAAGCAAAAAACGGAAAAACGGATCCGAAAAAAACACCGCAAAACACTGAAAAAGCCATACGGTCGTGTGCAAGAGGCCTAAGGCCGGATATCGCCGGACTAATTAATTTGGGCACTCAGCACTTGCACAACTGCACGGTTTCTGCACTTTTTTATATTTTACTTTTTATTTTGTCCTTTGCACCTTATATATATGCTTATTAAGTTTATATATTCTTATACATTCTTATGTCTGGATATTATGTATACATATATATATATATGATTTGATCTGTTGCATCCGCCGTCGTTTGCGTTCCAGTGTGGAGCATCGGCACTTTAGATATTGAGTACTGGGTGCGTAACTGTACGATAGTGTGGAGAAAGTATGCGCTCCACTGTGGAACGCATATGACAACTTCCGGGAGAGGATCGATAGGAAGTGTGCGCTCCATGGTGGAGCGCACATGACGACTTCCTGTGAGTTAGCGCATGCGCACAAAGTAGTTCAGGGCCGCTCATCTTGGCTTGTCATGTGCAAGCATTTAGTGGCAGGTGAGTTCATTGATTTACATTCCTGACCTATAAAAGGAGGGGCTCATTGGTCTTTGGGGACCTACCTTTCCCTTTGAGAAAGCCGAGCAGGCGAAATGCGCGTCGGGACGGGGGAGACACTGATATTCTGTGCGCACTCAGGTACATGGACACATATGATTTTTGATTGTACAAATACCAGTACTTTATTGCCATTTTTCTGTCATGCATTGATATACTATTTATTATTATTCTTTGAGCTATTAGTACATCTGTGGCCCCATATCATAGGGGATTTTGTAATTATGTGTGCGCATAGATTGTCACTGGTAATTGTGATGTTATCATCTCTATACCTATGTATATATACCCCTGTGTAAAGGTTTCTAGCTGTCATCGGATCCACACATTGCCAGAACTATATAGAAAATGCCTTTTCTTGTCCGTAATTGCAGGCAGGAATAGGACCTGTTCTATATTTTTGCGGAATGGAAGTGCGGACCCAAAGTGTGGATCCGCAATTTCGGATCCAGCGGGACAAAGTCTGTCCCCAAAGAAATGAATGGGTCCGCAATTCTGTTCCGCAAAATGTGGAACAGAATTGCGGACGTGTGAATGGGGCCTAAGGGTCTCTTATCATCACCAGTTAGTTAGCTACTGGTTAGGTAGTTAGCGCCCAGCCCATCGCACCGCAGTCACTGATTAGTCGCTGATTAGCGTCAGCGCTGTCAGCTAATCAGCACTAGTACTATATAGTATCTGTAAGTGATCCAAGACTGATCGCAATCAGATCTATATTAGTACATTAAGGTCACCTTAGGCTCTACAAAAACGCAGTGTTTGCCCGATCAGGCCTGATCTTGTGCACACACTTGCGTTCAGTCCATCCCACCGCAGTGACAGAATTATTTTTTCTGATCACTGCTTAAATCTCTGCGGCGCTATAAAGATCACTTTTGAGCTTTTTGGATCTTTATTAGCGATCGCAGCTTTAGGGACCATTCACATGTCCGTGGTGTGCTGCGGACCCGAAAATTGCGGATCCGCAGCACACAATGCTGGCACTCTCCATAGAGATTCCTATTCTTGTCCGCAGGCTGTGAACAAGAATAGGACATGCCCTATCTTTTGCGGAGCTGCGGCCGGATGTTTCGGGGCCAAAACCCGGAAGTTTGCGGCCACAGCTCCGCAAATGCTGATGCGGAGAGCACATAGTGTGCTCTCCGCATCACCGCCGGCCCCATTCACACTGAATGGGTCCGCATCTATTCCGCTGAATTGCAGAATAGATGCGGACATTTTTGCGGACGTTTGAATGGGGACTTACTTCGCAAGCACTCCTATGTCCTTTCCCCTCTTTTTTGCACATTTTTTTGCAGAGATTTTTCATCCACATTGATCGATGCAAATGAAGAAATCTGTGCCGTTCATTTTTTCTTTCAGCCCAGAGGCTGAACGGAAAAAATCTCATTACCCGTATGCTCAATATAAGGAGAATAGCAGAAACTCCTAATGCTGGCCATACATGTAATGATTACGGAGACCTTCAAATGCCAGGGCAGTACAAACACCCCACAAATGAGCCCATTTTGGAAAGAAGACACCCCAAGGTATTCGCTGAGGGCATATTGAGTCCATGAAAGATTAAACTTTTTGTCACAAGTTAGCGGATAGGGAGACTTTGTGAAAAACAAAACAAAAGAAAATCAATTTCAGCTAACTTGTGCCCAAAGAAAATCTTCTATGAACTCGCGATGCCGCTACGGAATACTTTGGGGTGTCTTCCTTCCAAAATGGGGTCACATGTGGGGTATTTATACTGCCCTGGCATTTTAAGGACCCTAAAGCGTGAGAAGAAGTCTGGAATCCAAATGCCTAAAAATGCCCTCCTAGAAAGGTACTCATTGGAATGTGGGCCCTTTGTGCACCTAGGCTGCAAAAAGTGTCACACATGTGGTATCGCCGTACTCAGGAGAAGTAGGGCAATGTGTTTTGGGGTGTCTTTTCACACATACCCATCCTGTGTGTGAGAAATATCTCTGTAAATGACAACTTTTTTCCATTTTTTATACAAAGTTGGCATAGTGAGTCCGTGGGAGATTTAATATTTTTTTCCAGAAGTTAGCAGAAATGTAAACTTTAGTATTTTTTTCCTCAGAAAGTGTAATTTTCCGCTAACTTGTGAATTTTTTTAATCCTACATGAACTCACCATGCCCCTCCCTGAATACTTTAGGGTGTCTTCTTTCTAAAATGGTGTCATTTGGGGGTATTTATACTATACTGACATTCTAGCACCTCAAGAAACATGACAGATGCTCAGAAAGTCAGAGCTGCTTCAAAATGCCAAAATTCACTTTTTTGTACCATAGTTTGTAAATGCTATAACTTTTGTGCAAACCAATAAATATAGACTTATTGCATTTTTTTTTACCAAAGACATGTAGCAAAATAAATTGTGACACAAACTTGTATAGAAATGTAATTATATTTGAACAATTTTAGCAGAAAAAGTTAAAAATTCACTTTTTTTGAGAAAATTGCAGTCTTTTTTGATTAATATCAGAAAAACGAAAAATCTCAGCAGCAATCAAATACCACCAAAAGAAAGCTGTTTTTGGGATAAGAAAAGTTGTAAAGTGCCGATTTGTAAAAAAGGGCCTGGTCACTAGGGGGGTATAAACCTGTGGACCTTAAGTGATTAAGCTCAATAATCTTTTTGTTTATCAGTCCTCTTACGTAGGCCTTAGCAGTGTCCCAGACCTCATTCACTCCAGCTGTATCCTATTAATTTGAAAAAAAAAAAGTTAATTCTTTTATTATTTGATCTTCTTTACCTATTAGATTGAGCCAAATGGGATATAACAGGACTTTGTCCCAGTTAATTGGGCCTATGGCCTCTCTTAAATGGCTAAATTTTGCTTTTTTGAAGTCCGGTATTCTTGTTCCTCCCTTTAGAAACTCGCTTGAAGGATAATTGGAAGGATATTACTTTATGGTCACTATTTCCCAGGTGTCCCCGACCTGCACGTCTGTTGTTCTATCAGGTCTATTGGTTAATACTAAGTCCAGTATGGCCATCCCTCTAGTTGGGTCCTGAACCATTTGGGAAAGGTAATTGTCTTTAGCTATTGCCAAGAACCTGTTTCCTTTATGGGATGTACAGGTTTCAGTTTCCCCAGTCTATATCTGGGTAGTTGAAGTCCCCATAATAACCACCTCATTATGGTTTGCCGCCTTGTTTATCTCAGGTTAGTAATAGATTTTCTCTGGTATATTAGGTGGTTTATAGTAAACTCCTATTAGTAATTTATTATTGTTTTTGGCTCCATTTATCTCCAACCACAATGACTCCACATTTTCGTGTCCTCACAGATGTCTTCCCGGAGTGTGGGCTTTAGACAGGACTTTATGTAAAGGCAGACCCTCCCCTCTCCGGTTTTGATGATCCTTTCTGAACAGATTGTAACCTTGTACATTAACAGCCCAGTCATAGCTATCGTCCAGCCATGTCTCAGTTATTCCCACTATGTCATAGTCCTCCTCACACATCACTAATTCCAGTTCCCCAGTTTTATTAGTCAGGCTTCTGGCATTAGTATACATACATTTGAGAGGTTTATGCATATTTTTGCCCTACACCTTTCCTTCTGAACTTTTCTAGTCCTCCTTCCATTCCTCCCCAGTCCCACTACCTTGCCCCCGGTCTCTATCTGCACTATCTTCCCTCCTATAATGTAATTCTCCCCAGTCCCTAGTTTAAACACTCCTCCAACCTTCTAGCCATCTTTCTCCTCAACACGGCTGCCCTTCCCCATTGAGGTGCAGCCCGTCCCACTGATAGAGCCTGTAGCCGATAGCAAAGTCGGCCCAGTTCTCCATGAACCCAAAACCCTGCTTCCTACACCAGTTCTTGAGCCACTTGTTAACCTCTCTAATCTCCCTCTGCCTTTCTTGTGTGGCCCGTGGTACAGGCAGTATTTCGGAAAATACTACCTTTGAGGTCCTTGCCCTAAGCTTTTCACCTAAATCCCTGAAATCATTCTTAAGAACTCTCCACCTACCTCTAACTTTAATATATTCCGTATCTTTTCCTGATCATTATATAATAGGCCATGCTTTCCTCTAATTACAGTGCCGATATTATCGACCGCATCCATATTCTTGATTATCTTAGATAAAACTTTACCCGGTTTACCTCTTTCCCAATAATTCCTAGTTCTGACAAATAATTCTTTATTCTGCGCCTTTTCCTTGATGTAATTATTGTAATTATTAACCGCTTTTATCCACTCATTTTGATTTCCGGTGTTTTTTTTACTTATCATCTGTGTCTCCTTATTTATCATTATAGTTCTTAAATCCTCTTTTTTCTTATATCCTTTTTTAAACACCTCAGAGAGCATTAGGGATGGTGGTGCTCTTAGGTCTAAGAGGTCAATAAGGCAGAGGAGGAGGTGACAGCTAGAAAATAGTAAGTAAATAGTAAGCGAGTGCCCAAATTAATTTGGGCACTCAGCACTTGCACAACAGAATTGGTGAGCTATCCATTTTCTATTAAACAGGTTTAATCTGTCTCTAACCATATGAGTCTCTACCAGACAAACCAGCGCTGGAAGATATTTTCCAATGATATCGAATAATGCAAAATTTTTAATTTCTCCCCAAGACCTCTCACATTCCAACATAAAATTTTAGTATCGATCATGAACTTTTGTATTATAATGTTAACATAAGCCCATAGTTTCCAACCATTTCTGTACTTCTTGTGAGGAGGAGAAAAAGGAACTATCTTTATACACCACTCTGAGTTTTGCCGGGTACAGAAGGGAGTATTTAATCTCAGACTGGCGTAGTCTTTTTTCACTTCTATAAATTTTCCTTGTTCTCGTTACGATGTTACAGAGTAGTCTGGGTATATTGAAACCCTTGAACCATTAATTTCAACCAATTCTAATGCTCTTATTCTCCTTATAACCATTTATTTATCCTTAAATGGGAACATTTTTGCAATAATAGTTCTAGGTAGGTTTCCTGGCATATTTTTCCATGGAATTATATGTGCTCTCTCAATTGTGAACTGACTAGACAAGTTTTCCCTTCCTACCACTTCAGTTATCCAATTCTGGATATATTGTGCTCAGTTCGTACCCTCCTCTTTCTCTGGTATACCAATAAGCCGGATATTACTTCTCCCGTGCCTGTCTTCTAGGTCAGTGATCTTCTTAATTAAATCTGTGTTTACCATTCTCAGAGCTCTGAGTTCTTTTGATAATTGAGATACTTGATCTTCTACATCACAAATTCTTCTGCCTTTACTCTTTCACCTAGCTTTTTGTCATCATCTCTAACCAGTTGAACTTCTGATTTCAATTCACTCATCTGCGTCGTAATTACTTCTAAAACACTATTGGATTTTTTTACTGCTAACATAATATCACCCAGTGTCGGTGTTTCCCAAGTATCTGCTTAAGGTATTTCTTGTGTTTGCCATCTTTCCCCCGACCAAGGGTTTATTTTTAATATTTGATTTCAATTGACCTCTACTTGAGAGCATATCTGTGGTCTGGAGAAATTTATCCATTTTCCCTTCCCGTTCATCTCTAGTTCTGCCCATATCCTGCTTTGGGGAACCGTACATAACAGATCTTCTCAGTCCCCCCTCTCTCCTTTTCAGTTCTCCTACCCATCATTGCTCTTACTATAGAGGGGATCTTAAGTGTACAACTAAGTTTGATATAGGGTCAATGGAACGGTTTATAACATATAAATCACTTGTAAGACGTGGGTCCTATATGCAAACAAGGCCAGTCACTTATGATATATAGATCACTTTATCACACCTTGATCGCACATATCCCCCAGATCCACAGCTTGTACACTGATAATAGTGTCACTAGGTGTAGTACATATGCACAGATAAATGTAAAACCTGTATAACCCATGAACCACCTATAACACTTAGACCCCCTAACTTTACAGAAATTAATTTAGTTATGTATACAACATATATCACCTATAGTTCGTATATAGCATTTAGCGCAGGTAACCTACACGCCAGTGAATTCATTTA
This sequence comes from Bufotes viridis, assembly GCA_033119425.1. Classification (NCBI taxonomy): domain Eukaryota; kingdom Metazoa; phylum Chordata; class Amphibia; order Anura; family Bufonidae; genus Bufotes; species Bufotes viridis. Next base: position 157,890,276 of record CM065594.1, read on the forward strand.
GTGTATATAAATACCATATTGCACAAATGTACACTATTGTGCACCTATCCACGTGCCCACATATGACGCAGAAAACTTTTATGTCTACAGCGTTAGGTAATTTCAATTAATGTGCATACGTGTCCATAATTGTACTTGAGAAACATAAAACGTAATTGCCCGTTGTGTCCACAGCAGTAAGTTCACTTATTACTTACAAATAGCAGAAATCCCATATATCCATTGCTGCTCGTAGGTGATATATATTGCGGATAAACAGAATGTGCACAGAAGTAGATAAATTCAGTCACTACACATTGGTAGCATCTGACTCATATACACAATTTGCCCGCTTATACCCCCAGAGGTAGATAGAGTTGTTCGTAGGGCATAAATAGCATATAGATAAGAATGTCTCATATGATTATGTTCATCCATTGTTATATGAAGTCATTTATGTCACATATATCGAGCTTCAGTACTTTCATCCACATGTTGTATGTGCACAGAACTTAGAGGCAGGTAGATATAGTGAAATAGATATAATCCCACTTCTCTCCTTCATCCAAGCTTGATAAAATTAGTAAAGGGTTAACAAACCGAAGCAGGTCAAGGCATAAGCCCAGAGTAGCTTGGCTTCCAATTCTCACTCCTCTTCACTTTCCCCCCTCATGGGGTCAAGAATTGTCACCTGTAGGGTAATAAAAGTCACAGCTGAGAAAGAAACTTAAGCGTACTTTAACCACAGAGGTGCATAGATAATAGCACGCTTATAGGCATCTGCAAGAGGAGAGCTGGCCAAAGTTAGTCAGTTACTGAGAGGTTAGTAAGGAGTTATTGTAGTTTAACGAGTCAACACATAGGCCTGTCATTCATCACTACTCCGCAAATCTCACCCTTCTTCAACCCCCTTATCGGTTCTACAGAGGTCACCACTGTTTCTTATGGTAAGTGCACCGACCGTAACTGTAGCTCACAGGAAGCAGAGCCATGCATTTTGGAAGAGGCACAATCCTGGACAAAAGCAGAGGAGGGATGACACTTTTCCAGCTTTGAAGCTTCACTCACATCCCTCGGTCAGGAGAGCAGGAGTTACTGCTCAGTCTGCAGCTCGGACGCCCGTTCAGGTGTCACATGCAACTCATCCCCCACGACTCACGGAACTCCACAAGCAGAGGAGGTTAGAAGGAGGTTAGAAGCGGAGGTTGAGGGCAGGAAGGAAGGGGCGGGGGCGGCACATCACGGCACTCACATCATCCCGTTACGCCTCCTATCTCACCTTAGAAAAAAAAGGTGTAACAAACTTTAATCATTCATTTAAAAAAACAGGGGAACATCCCCTAGATACCCAATAGTCAGTGAAGAACAAAGAGAATATAATGGTACAAGATTCAAGGGAGAAGGACAGGGTGGGAAAAAATGGGAACAAACTATCCCTAAGTTTTCCCTATATTATACCTCAGCCCAGGGACGGCTGCTAATGGTGGGTACTCCCTGTCCTCGTACCTAGGCTGAACATACCCTAATTATCCCTATGGAAAACATCAAGGTAGAATCTTATACCATTATATTCTCTTTGGTCTTTTGTTTCAATCGTTTTTTATTGAATTTTTAAACATAAGAAAGTGAAAAACCGGGATAACCGGACACGGTACAATACAAAGCATTCTATAGTACGCAGTTTCACTCATCGTTTGTGTGTACCACATATGACATGCATAACTCCAGTATTGTACAAAGGAAATACAAATATGTATCCAGCATGTACATAAAAGTTAACAGAAGAACAAGCACATAAGAAAATAAACAAAAAGAAAATAAGTAGAAACAACCTACGAAATGAGTTGACATCGAGTTCAAATGATTTGAAAGCTGTGTGCCACCCAGGTATATGACCAGTCCATATATTTGTCACTGTGGTATCCGCCGATGCTATCCGCAGAAACAAACAAACAAACAAAACAGAATTCCCCCTAAGTTACCTCCCACCGTTAAAGAAGGAGGAAGATTGCCAAACCTGCCATAGTTTTTGGAAGGAGGCGTAGCCACCCTCACCCATCGCCAAAATTCGCTCGTAAGTATATGTGGTATTCACCTCTGATATTAGTTCACTCACTCCAGGTACCTCTCCCGATTTCCACCTCCTAAGGAGCAATAACTTCGCCAGAACGCATAGTACGCAAGCTATTTTCCTGTATTTCACGGGCAGGTCAGATATCCCCATGAAAAGCAGGATCAATTGGGGCGACCATATGACATTGTTAGGCAGAATCTGCTGAAACACCTGTTTGCACTCCCTCCAATAAGCCTGAATATACGGGCATTGCCATAAAATATGATAAAGCGTACCCCTGTGTCCACATCCCCTCCAACACATGTTGGAAACCCCAGAGTACATCATAGCCAATCTATCTGGTGTATAGTACCAAAGGAGGATCGTCTTAATTGCCGATTCAATGTGAGAGGTACACTTTAGATATCTATGAGCTACAGTCAGCTCACCCTTCCAATCTGCGTCTGCGAAGCTTATTCCCAGCACAGATTCCCAAGTGCGCATAGGATGCGATTTTTTAAACACACTGGGTTGAAGAATGGCGTTATAGAGCAACTTTAAACCCTTAACCCTACCGTGCAAAAACAGGGTAGCAGCGGCACTATATTTTAAGCCCGTCGATTGAAGGGAGTTCAAGAGGTGCCTGAGCTGTAGATATTTATAGAATTCGGAGTCCGGAAGAGAGAAGGAATCTCTCAAGTTCTGGAAGGATCCCAGTATCCCGCCCACAAACAAGTCACTTAGTTTGCGGCTCGGGCCTGTTACCCATAAAGACAATTCCGAATGGGGTAATAAAGCCTGTAACAATGAAAGCGGCAAAGAGGTGATCCTCGGAGGATTTCCTTCATCTGCTAATTTATGGAACAAAGTCCAGGCTCGTACAGAGGCGGAAATCAAGGGACTTAGGTGTTTTGGCAGTGGTATCTTCCAAAACGGTATGTGGAGGAGATCGAGTGGCGAGAAAGGGGAGGATTGTGCCTGTTCTATCTGCACCCAAGGGATGTCCACATCTAATTTGACCCAACCTCTTAACAAAGAGACCAACGTAGCAATATAGTATAATTTCAAATCAGGGACCCCCAAACCTCCCATGGGTCTACCCCTCCTAACTATATCCCTCGCCACTCTAGGCTGCTTCTTCCTCCAGATATATTTCGAAACCAGTGATTGTGCTCGGGCAAAAAAGGAATCAGGCAGTGAGATCGGCAGTGTACGAAAAAGATATAAGAATTTAGGGAGAACAAACATTTTTAGGGCTGCCACTCTACCCATCCATGAGGTGTTGTAGGTATGAAAATCAGTCAGATCTTTTTCAACAGACTTCAGGAGCTCCCCATAGTTCAGGGGGTAGATCTGGGAGGGAATGTGCGTAATATTTGTACCCAGATATTTGATATGGGTCTCCTGCCAATCAAAATCCCACCGTGTCCTAAGCCGCAACACCAGATCTTCCGGCATATTTATCGGCAGAGCTTGCGTTTTGGAAGAATTAAGATGGTAGTAAGATAAAACTCCATATTGGGCAATTAGATCCATTACCGCCGGCAGGGAAGAGGCAGGATCCGTCAGTGATAACAACACATCATCTGCATACAATGAGATAACATGAGAGCGACCCCCAATCACTATGCCGGTTATCTGGGTGTGCTGCCTGACTGCCTGTGCCAAAGGTTCCATAGCCAGGATAAAAATCAGCGGGGATAGGGGGCAGCCTTGTCTAGTACCATTTGTCAGCTCAAAAGGGTCGGACAAAGCCCCGTTAACATATACTGAGGCTGAGGGGTTACTATATAAAGCACGTATAGCTTGCATTATAGGGCCCTGGAATCCCAGTTTTTGGAGTGCCGAGAAGGCAAAAGACCAACGCAATCTGTCAAATGCCTTCTCGGCGTCCAAGGCCAGAGCCAACATAGGGGTTTTATGCAGATTTACTTGGTGAAGAATTCCTAACATCCTCCTAGTATTAAAATAAGATTGCCTGGTGGGGACAAATCCTGTTTGGTCAATATTAACAATAGACGGAAGGGATCCGGCTATGCGCATGGCCAGTAGTTTCGAATAGATTTTGGTGTCCTGATTCAAGAGGGAGATAGGTCTAAAATTCTGAGGTCTATCAGGGGTTTTACCAGGCTTAGGGAGAGTGACGATAACTGCCTTCAGATTTTCCCTAGGGAGCTCTCCGGTGGTAAGAGCAGAGACACAAAAGTCTCGCAAGTAAGGGCTCAAAATCTTTTTAAAATATTTATAATAATGGCACGCAAAACCATCAGGACCAGGTGCCTTATCCCGCGGTAGAGAATCGATCACCCGTTCCACTTCCTCTACTGTGACAGGAGCATTAAGACCCTGGAGCTGAGAATCCGTAAGCTTCGGCAAGTCTAGAGAGGCTAGAAAGGAATTCGTGAGGTCCTCAACATTATCAGGGGTAGAGACAGAGTTCTGCAAGTTATATAAATTCGCATAGTAGGCTTGAAAACTATTGGCAATTTCAATCGGGGAGTAGCTCTTGTCACCCGTAGCAGGATTAACAAGGAAAGCTATTCTGCTCCTAGCTTGTCTAGATTTAAGGCTAGAAGCCAACAATTTCCCCGCCTTATCTCCCTGAGAATAATACTTTGCCTTCGATTTGCGAAACATTCTCTCATAGGAGATTAGCATCAGGTTCCTAAGTTCCTGTCTAGTCTGCCGGAGCTCCTCCGCTAATTGGGGAGAGGGAACCTGCTTGTTCTGTGTTTCCAGAGCTTGCAATTTCACTAACAAAGCAGATGACTTCTCCTCCCACTGACGTTTCTGTATCGCTCCTTGCTGTATGAAAGATCCCCTAATACAAGCCTTATGGGCATTCCACAACACTACCGGGTCGGTCGAGGGTAGGGCGTTGATTTTGAAGAATTCCAACAAATCAGCTTCTATACGAGAACTAAATGTAGGGTTAGATAATAACAACGGGTTGCTACGCCATAGATATCTGTAAGAGGAGTCCACTTCCTCAGAAACTTTAAGGGTGACAGCCGCATGGTCAGACCATTTGATCAAGTCCACTGAAGAGTCCACAGCACTAGACAATAGTGACCTATCAATGATAAACATATCTATGCGCGAATACACATTGTGGACCCTCGAGTGGAATGTATAATCCCTAGCTGATGCATGGTGAATGCGCCAAATGTCAAACAAATTTTCTTTCCAAAAGGCCGTGGCCAGGGAAGGGGGGTTCCTCCTCTGTGAAGCAGAAGTGTCAACTGCGGGATCAGAGGTGAGATTGAAATCCCCAAAAATAATTAACTTCCCCTGCTTAAAACGATTAATCTTAGCCATTGCCTTTTTAAAGAAACTGAGTTGCCCACTGTTAGGGGCATATAATGACACCAGTGTGTACGTGACATTGTTTAAAGTGCAAACCAGTATAATGTAACGTCCTTTCGGGTCAAGGTAGTCCGCAATATGGGAGAAGGCAACCGAGTTCTTAACAGCTATAGCAACTCCTCTAGATTTAGAGTTATAGTGAGACTGAAATATATGGGGAAACACCGCATGTTTCAGTCTGTGACCATCTTTATGTAACAGGTGTGTCTCTTGTATACCTAACACGTCACACTGCCAGACCTTGGCCTCCCGCCATAGACACATCCTGCGCATCGGACTATTTAATCCGTTGACGTTAATACTAGCAAAGGAGATCACCATCTTATAACATCCGCGGATCTAAACATGTGATAGCAGATAAACATATAGAGAGGGCGCGCCGCGTCTCCCAGCCAGGACGCACGCACCAGAAAGACCCAGGTGGCCAGATAGATCGTAGGTAATGTGCGAACATAATAACATGGGTTGTTATATGAAAAACCCAATGCAAACACATAACATAACAACAAAATTGCAGTAAACATGGGTATCGTAAACATGGGTATCGTAAACATGGAGAGCTACTATGCTCTCCAAAACAGGGTGGGCAAGTCCTGTCTGAAGCCTAGGTAAAAGACCTATAAACAGAGTCAAACAGGTAAAGCAGGTGATATAGAGAACGCCACCAGCACTGCTCCTCTTATAGTTACCAAAGCGGGTCACACTCAACAAACAACGTCCCAATCTTTATGGATCCTTCCTGGAACAGTCGAACGGCTCTTCTCCAGCTCTGCAGTAATTTTGTCCCTTGTGCCAGGGACTTGATGGTATGCATCTCCCCCTTATGTGAAATCAGAAGGCGAACCGGGAATCCCCATCTGTATGGCATCTTGGCTTGTTGTAAAGCGATCGTGATGGGGAGCAAGGATCTTCGCATCCTGAGAGTTGTAGCCGAAAGGTCAGCAAACAGAAGGATCTTGTGATACGGCGCTGGTAAGCCTCCGTTGTTCCTTGCAAACGCCATTAGTTTCTCCTTCACCGTGAAAAAATGTATTCGGGCTAAAACATCACGAGGTACGTCCTCTGCCAAGTGTCGCGGTCTCGGTACTCTGTGCGCACGATCAATTTCTAGCTCTCCGTCATGGCATTGAGGGAGGGCAGCTTTCAACAGATCTCTCACATAAGAGGGAATATCCTTAGCGGAGACCGACTCTGGGATTCCCCTCAGTTTGATATTATTTCGTCTGCTCCTATCTTCCAAATCGGCCAATTTGGCCTTGATGGCGGTCACCTCATCCTCTAATTCAGAATGGGCATCAATTAGGGCGTTGTGAGAGGCTGCAAAGTCACTAAATTTTCTCTCCAAGTGATCAGTTCTGGAGCCAATTTCCGCAATTTCTATTTTCAGAGGCCCCACAAGTTGCTTCATATCAGACAGCAGGGTACGGCTTTGTGAGAGCAGCATGTCTCTGAGTATTGTGTCCGTTAAGGTAGAATTGGATACTGGGAAAGCTAGGAGCGCCGCTTCTCCCTCCACACCCCTCTCTATGCCTTCGGTACCTGCCTCTATCAACGGGTCGACTCTGGCATCCGGCAGTCCTGCTATAGAGCCGTCACATTGGTTCAGCAGAGGATCCGTCTCCTGAGCGGGTGCTATGACCGCATCCAAAGAGCCCTGCAATGGCGGCAGCGATTTCAAGGCCCCAACCTGCTCCGGAGCTCCGGACTCGACGGGGTGAGTATGTGGGACAGCATCTGATATCCCCGATGTAGGGGAGGGCGGGTGGGAAACTCCGGACTCTGAGCCAGCTCCGCGAGATAGCTGTGAGCTGTCAGCGGGCCGCAGCAGGCCTGCAGAGTCTTCGCCGGCGCCATCTTGATCCCGATCTTCCTCTGTTCCAAAGTAGAATTTGGACAATTGTGGATGCTTGGCCACTTTCTTTCTACGCCCAGCCATCTTCTCCGTCAGATAGGAAGGAGTTCCAGCTTTAGTACTTGGGTCACCGCTTGGTATGTCGCTTAATTAGTCGCTTAAACGGCAGTGCTGGCAGGAGCTCAAGCTAGAAGCATCCGCTTGCCTCGGCGGCCAGACCACGCCCCTATTCTCTTTGGTCTTGACTGTAACATTTTTGACCATCATTGACTACTGGATATCTAGGGGATGTTCCCCTGTTTTTTAAATGAATGATTAAAGTTTGATATTTTTAAGGAATGTTTTTTATTTGTTTGCTGGACGTTGAATAGTTTAACAATACCTACATGTTAGATATGATTATACTACAGTGAGCGGGGCCCGGTATGGTAGAATAGATTCCGGCCTCCATTCACTACACAGGTACACTATTATGGGGGGATCTGTGGATGACACATAGCTTAAGATGCTATATATGTGTTATCCACGGATCCCCCAATAGCAGTGTCATGCCATCCACAGATGCCCCCATAACAGTGCCATCCACAGATGCCCCCCCCATAATGATCCCCCATAACAGTGTCATCAACAGATGCCCCAGTAACAGTGTCATCCACAGATTCCCCCCCATAATGATCCCCCATAAGAGTGTCATCCACAGATGCCCCCATAATGATCCCCATAACAGTGCCATCCACAGATGCCCCCATAACAGTGCCATCCACAGATGCCACCATAACAGTGCCATGCACAGATCTCCCGAATAACAGTATCATCCACAGATCCCCATAACAGTACCATCCACAGATCCTCCATAATAGTGTCATCCACAGACCACCATTAGTTCAAAACCCACCAAAAGCACACCTTTTGGTTAAATTTTTTTTTTTCTTATTTTCCTTCTCAAAAACCTAGGTGCTTCTTATGGGCCGGTGCATCTTTTAGGGTGAAAAATACGGTATTTTGAAAGTGTGTAGAAGCCACACAGGAGCAGATTTGTCATAGAGACATCATGGAGATTTTACCGCATATAACTGCAGCGCTGAACACTGAATACTATTTTTTTCCACCAATATAAGTCACAAAAAATTTTACCACATCAAAATGCAGCGCTGAATGCTGAATATCTTTTTATTTTTATACTGATATACCACTAAAGGCTTTACCACATATAACTGAAACAGTGAACGCCGAGTCTATTTTTCTTTATCCACGTACGTGTATCTACACCACTAAAGGCTTTTCAACAGAGGGTTATAGGCTGTCAGCTTCAAAAAACAATGGCTTATGAGACGGAGTCATCTGAAGTGAACGGGATGTAGCGGAGGAAGTAGGTCCCCACTGGAAAAGCAAGACGCGGTCCTCATGGGGTTTTTGTTCTGCAGAAAAGTCCCCGTAGTGTCCAGTAATCAATACCGCAGATAGATGCGGGCTGGTGTGAATTAGTTTGCATTTTTGCTCAGGGTTAGTACAAAGTGTAGTCCCCTCTATTGGTGCGCTGCTCTTATGGACGTTGTCACGTAAGCGCGCAGTGTGTGAAACATAAAAAAAAAATTTCACCACAACGTAATTCGGTCCATACCGCAAAAAGACTTTCCCACATATAACTGTAACGCTGAACACTGAATATATCTTTATTTATCTACTGAAATATGCCACTAAAGGCTTTACCTCATATAACTGCAACAGTGAACTCTGAATATATTTTAATTTTTCTACCGACATGCGTCAATAAAGGTTTTTCAAGATAAAAATGGAGCAGCGAATGGCGAATGTATATATTTTTTTCCAATAGCTATAGATGGAGGGAACTCAATGTCTGGCAGTAAAATGATATAATTCAACGTAAATATTTGGCACAACTATTTATTACTTGAAATATATACACAAATACTGTCTATTAGCAAACAAATATACAACAATAGTGTGTAGCTACAAAACCAGCAAAAAAAAACCCAATGGAATATGCATAAAAGGCGAGTCTAATACGCACAACTATAAAAAAAATTGTGCCCAATAAAATAAACATCAGCAGAAATAAACAAATAAAATCTCTGCAATAAAGTAACTGCAAAAAGCCAGAATAAAATCTTAAAAGTTCCAGTGGGATATCACATAGAAGATATTGCCTGTGATAATAGATCTGGCATTTATTTTGTAGAGAGATCCACCTATATGGAAATTGCTGGTTTATATTCACTTTAAATCAGTATATACTTGTATAAATGGACAATCGCATCAGTAAATAAATTTGTTATAGAGGATCAATAAACAATAACAATGAGTGAGTTGTTATAGAGGATCAATAAACATTGTTCTTAACGGTCCCCTTTCCAGCGTCAGGCAAAATGTCTATATAAGCTTTTGAATATTAGTCCTGACCTTCTTTCTTTCACAGTACCCCTGCACGACATAACATACAGGGAACTTCATTACAATTGGTGGTTGCATTGTTGCCTGACATAAAGCCTTTTTTGGCTGTGAAGCTAAAGGTAGTCACCAACAACATGTTTTTTTTTTTCTTAGAAAATTGGGGTTGACCCCAAAACATTGGAAAATATAAAAAAGAAAACAAAGTAGTATCCCTGTAGTATAATAATGGTTGGGTGAAATCCTGTGGGATCCATGCCTGGTTCTTTTTAATAAACAAAAGCTTGCCCACATTGGCTGCGGACAGGCGGCTGTGCTTGTCTGTGTTAATGCCCCCAGCTATGCTAAACACACGTTCAGACAATACACTGGCTGCAGGGCAGGCCAGCACCTCCAAGGCATAAAGGTGTAGCTGAGGCCATGTCCCCAATTTGGAGAAGTTGAATGTGGCAGACCCAGTGGCGTAGCTAGAAATGACTGGGCCCAACAGCAAATTTTGTACTGTTGGGGGGGCCCTGACAAAGTCTTTTAGTCCTCCTCCTCCTGGATGGGCCCTTTCTTGGTCAGGGCCCCAAAGCAGCCGCTTCCCCTGCTTTCCCTGTAGCTACAAACCTGGGCAGACCCATTAGTCAGTATGTGTATGCGTGTGCACAGATACTATTTCACCATTTTGCGGAAATACTGCCTCTTGTTAAGGCGTTCCATATCTGCTGGTGGTGCTGGTTGTTGTAGCGTGGTGACAAAGCTTTTTCACATTTCGGCCATGCTAACCCTGCCTTCTGAGGTGCGGGCGGTGACCCAGCTGCGTTGGTAACTTCTTCCTCCTCCTAATCTTCTTTAGCCTTGTGCTTCCACTGAGCCCCCGGTGTCAGGTGTGAACGCCATCAGCAGCGTGTCTGTTCTGTTTCAGCTACACGCCATCAGCAACACGTCTACCAGCGTTGGATTCTTCCGATCATGCTTCAGTGACGGAATTAAGGATGGCACGTTGTCCTTGTAACAGGGATCCAGCAAGTTAGAATGTGGGCAACTCGTCAGTCATTGCCCAGGCCCTGCAGCATGTAGTTGCTCATGTTTGCCAGGCTGCCCAGAGGCAATGACAAGCTGTCCTCTGTGTGAGGTGTATCATCTGTGTCCTCCGTATCCCCCCAGCCACGCTCAAGTGATGGCCGTGAGTTGCTTTGGGTGCCACCCTGCTGTGAACATGGTTTCTCCTCCTCCTCCTTCTCCTCCTTCTCCAGAACTGTGCCCTGGCTGGACAATTGTGTACCTGGCCTATGTTGGTGCAGGAACCCACCCTCCGAGCCACTTGTATATGACTGGCCTTATAAGTTAGGGGTAAGGCATGTATATAGTTTTGTTTGTTTATTTAGTTTATCTGACTTATAGTTATTTATATATGTTTATAAGTAAATTTGTAAATAGTTTGTGAATGGGCATTAATTAGTGGTTTGAGGGTTGGAGGGGGGGAGGGTTGGAGGGTGGGAGTCTGGTCGGGTTAATTTTCTCTTTTTGAAATGTTCCTTGTATAGTTTTTGTTGCGATTTATAATAAAAAGTCCTGATAACCGTGGAAATGTTACCCAACAATATAACCGACAAATTTAATAAAATTATTTGCCTGTCACATCTGCTGCTCGGGTGGTCCTTGAACACCAATAAAAATGAATTTGTCTCACCAGAATCTAAGAGCTGGATTAACTGAAATGATTTTCACTGTCAGGTGATCAGGAATTTCTGCACCACCAAATTCAGAGAACATGCTCCAGGCAAGGGATGTGTGTCAAACTGGCTAGGCCTAGAGCTGCTACAAGATTTTGCCCATTATTCCACACCACCAGGCCGGGCTTGAGGCTCAGTGACCACTCAACCACTCATCGGTCTGTTGGCCGGGCTTGAGGCTCAGTGACCACTCAACCACTCATCGGTCTGTTGTTCCATGCCCGTCCACAGCTCATGCGCGGTGTGGGGTTTGTCCCCCAAACAGATGAGTTTCAGAACAGCCTGCTGTCGTTTCCCTCTGGCTGTGCTAATGGTGGTGAAGGTGTTACGCTGAAAGGATGAGGAGGTGGTAGAGTAGGAGGAAGCGGAGTAGGAGGAGGAGGCAACAGGAGGCAAATGGAAATGCCCTGCAATCCTCGAGGGTGGAAGGACATGCACCAAACTGCCATTCACCTCTGGGCCAGCCGCCACTACATTTACCCAGTGTGCTGTTAGGGAGATATAACTTCCCTGCCCGTGCTTACCGGTCCACGTATTGGTTGTTATGTGGACATTGCCACAGATGGCGTTGTGCAGTGCACACATGATTTTGTCTGCCACTTGGTTGTGCAGGGAAGGGATGTCTCATTTGGAAAAGTAGTGGCAGCTGGGAACCACGTACCGCCATAAGTCTTCATCCATCTATGCTAGACAGAATGACAGCATTTCAAAGGACCAGGAATTTTGAAATCCCGTCATTCAGGGCCAGGGATCGCGGATGGGTAGAGGGGTACTTTCTCTTTCTATTTATTTTTCTAATTGGGAGATGGACAGCTGAACACTTCCATGGGAAAATGTGGAGATGATTGGTGACGCTGAAAGATGTGGTGGCGTTTCTGCCACATCCTCTGTTTGTGGTGTGGCAGGTGCCACTGTCACTCACTTGTGCTTAGGTTTAGAAGGTTTATTTTTAATTTTTATGTATTGTATGTTTTTTTTAAGTTATTTCAAATTTGTTTGCAGGGCACTTGTCCTACTCTTACCCCCATTTTGCTTCAATTCCCAGCCCTCTAGCCCTTTCCAGGACTTTTTTAGAGCCATTTTAGTGCCCCAAAGTTCGGGTCCCCATTGACTTCAAGGGGGTTCTGGTTCTGGTTCAAGTTTGGGTCCTTGAATAATTGGACGTTCTCATAAGGTATCTTCAATAACAGTAAATACATTTGTTATAGAGGATCAATAACCAATAACAATGAGTGAGTTGTTATAAAGGATCAATAAACATTGTTCTTAACGGTCCCCCTTTCCAGCGTCAGGCAAAATGTTTTTATAAGCTTTTGAATATTAGTCCTTGTAAAAGAAAAGATGGTATTTTACCAATTAATCATTTTCATTCGCCTGTATAGGTTGGCGGCAGGCCAAGTTGGTGAGCTGCTTGGACCTGTTATTCTCACTACTCACTTTAGGTTTTGCCCAACAAGGACCCGTGTAGCTGTGTCACCTGACTCATGGAGCATTTCTGACGTCTCTCCCTGCACTAAGATGCTGTGAAATGATTCTTCCCTATCCTTTCCCTGCACTTATAAATCGTTTTTTTCTGTCTTTTTTTCCAACTTGCTGTCCCTAGCGCCTTCACACGTCTGTCCCTGCACTCTCAATGCTGGAAAATGTCTGACTGTAAGATGGCCACCGTATTTATGGGGCTGTGACATCACAGGGCTGGCTGGCTGCTGATTGGCTGCATGCAGACATGTCAATCTGGGTGATCCCGCCTTCCCAGAGTTCCTTGCCCCATGTCCTCAGTCCTCACACGTGTAGCCGCCATTTTAGGAAAATTGTGATTCGTTACCACGAAGCGTGAGGAAATTCGCATTCATTGCGAATCAAATTTTCCTAAAATTTTAAATGAATTCTACTTCGTCAGCTTCGATTCGCTCATCTCTAGTGCAGTTATATGTGGCAAAAGCGGTTAGTGGCCTATGTCAGTACAGAAAAGAAAATATAAACGCACTTCACTGGTCCATTTATTTCTGGTAAAAGTGTTTACTGGCCTATTTCAGTACAAAAAGAAAAATATATTCTCAGTTTACTTCTGCAGTTATATGTGGTAAAAGCGTTGAGTGTCCTAATTCAGTCCAAAAATTTTAAAAAATGTATGCACTTCACTGTTGCATTTTTTTTTGTGGTGAAAGAGTTTAAAGAGGACCTTTCATCACCCTAACAAATCTAAACTAAGTATACATACATGGAGAGCGGCGCCCAGGGATCTCCCTGCACTTACTATTATCCCTGGGCGCCGCTCCGTTCTCCCAGTATGTCCTCCGGTGACTTCAGCTCTGCGTCTCAACTGGGAGGAGCCTGCCCTTATTCTCCTGGGCGTCTCCTTCTCCCAGGCTGTAGCGCTGACCAACCGCAGCGCTCAGCTCATAGCCTGGGAGGTTTTCTTCTCCCAGGCTATGAGCTGAACGCTGCGGTTGGTCAGTGCTACAGCCTGGGAGAAGGAGACACCCAGGAGAGGAAGGGCAGGCTCCTCCCAGTTGAGACGCAGAGCTGAAGTCACCGGAGGACATACCGGGAGAACAGAGCGGCGCCCAGGGATAATAGTAAGTGCAGGGAGATCCCTGGGCGCCGCTCTCCATGTATGTATACTTAGTTTAGATTTGTAAGGGTGATGAAAGGTCCTCTTTAAGTGGCCTATTTCTGTTCAAAATGAAAACTATATATGCATTTCACTTCCACAGTTATTATTATTTTAGTACAAAAACAAAATATAAGCAATGTTCACTGTTGCAGAGATATGTAGCAAACCTTAACGTATTTTGGTCGAAAAACACATTTTATTCAGCATTCAGCTCTGCAGTTATATGTGGTAAAATCTTTATTGACGTATTTTGGTGGAAAAACTAATTTATTCAGCGTTCAGCGCTGCAGTTGTATGTGGTAGAACCTTTAGTGACGTATTTTTTTGTAGAAAAACTAAATATATTCAGCGTTCACTGTTGCAGGTATGTGGCAAAACCTTTAGTGACGTATTTCGGTCTAAAAACTAATTTTATTTAGTGTTAAGCGCTGTACTAATATGCGGTAAAATCTGTTGAGACGTATTTCGGTCGAAAACACATTTTATTCAGAAGTTATATGTGGTAAAATCTTTTGTGATGTATTTCTATTGAAAAACTAAATTTATTCAGCGTTCTACACTGTAGTTATATCGGTAAAATCTCCATGATGTCTCAGTGATAAATCTGCAGCGTGGGGACCCCGTGTGGCTTCTACACACTTTTAAAATACAGTATGTTTCGCCCTATAAGACGCACCAGCCCATAAGAAGCACCTAGGTGTTTGAGGAGGAAAAAAAGAAGAAAAAAATTTTTGAACCAAAGGTGTGCTTTTGGTGGGTTTTGAACTAATGGTGGTCTGTGGATGATACTATTATGGGGGATCTGTGGATGGCACTGTTATGGGGATCTGTGGATGATACTGTTATTCGTGAGATCTGTGGATGGCACTGTTATGGTGGCATCTGTGGATGGCACTGTTATGGGGGCATCTGTGGATGGCACAGTTATGGGGATCATTATGGGGGCATCTGTGGATGACACTGTTATGGGGGCATCTGTGGATGACACTGTTATGGGGGATCATTATGGGGAGGGCAAATATAATCAGAAATACCGGACACGCTCAGGTTCAGTTCCTTTCGCAGCTGCAGGTTCCTTCAGTGTTGTGGGAAAACACAATCAAAGTGCAAGGTAAAATCGAGGAATCGCGCTGTTTGTGTCAAATTCCGTGATGTGGGAAAGCAGCAGTCCAAGTGGTAATAATGCTCTTCACCCTGGAGTTACTGCAATGATAAAACACAATAGTGCAAAACCCTTATGGTATAAAAACCTCCAAGATTTATTGCACTTACAGGATCAGATGACAATCACAAGCGTAAAAGCCGCGTCCGCGGTATCAATAATGCCCTGATGGGGAGGACATCTGTGGATGGCACTGTTATGCGGGCATCTGTGAATGGCACTGCTATGGGGGCATCTGTGGATGGCATGACACTGCTATGGGGGGATCCGTGGATGACACATATATAGCATCTTGAGCTATATGTCATCCACAGATCCCCCCCATAACAGTGTCCCTGTGTACTGAATGGGGGCCGGAATCTGGTTCTGTAATGGCAGCGGGGCCCAGTGCAGTCCCTGTATTTTACTATAACCGGCCCCGCTCACTGTACTAAATTCATATCTAACATGTAGGTATTGTTAAACGATTCAACGTCCAGCAAACAAAGAAAACACATCCCTTAAAAGTAACAAACTTTAATCATTCAACCTAACATATATACTGTATGTTTAAACAGTTTTACATATTTTAAAACTTCACTTTATATATGCTATCCATATGTAACAAGCAAGAAAATGGGGGAAACAACACTCATATAGGTGGTGCAATTAACAGTTCTTAACTAAAGATAATGGTATTATTAAAAAAAAAATTAACATGTCAGATTGAAAGTTTCATATCTGAATTCAGTGGCCCATACTTGGGGCCAGTTTTTCCCACCTAGGTCTGCAGACACCTTTCTTTCTGTCATCTCTCAGTACAGACCACACTACAGTCTCTCTGTCTGCTTCATCCCAGCTTCTGATGCAAACTCCTAAACATCCCTGTCTCCTGGACTTTGCTTATACCTCTCTCTTGCTGACACACAGCACCTAGACACAATGCTAAGCTCTGCCTGAAGGGAGAGTGCAACTTCTCTAGGTGTTACATGTACATACATTTTTATTACATATTAAAAAGTTTCCTCCCCGGTAACATAGTTGAGCTGATAGGTACAGCATTGGCTATATTGTGATTTGTAATGCCACCTTGCCCCCTCTCCTCCCAGTCTCAGTGTTGAAAATCATGGTATTGGATGGGAAATCGAGCACTTTGACCTTGCTATAATTAAGTTATTAATATTACAGAAGGGAACACTTCTTAATATTTACTCCTTATTGTTTATAAGGTTATACTCTTTCTTCTGGGAGTATATGCATACCTGTTGACTAGAGTTGAGCGAAAACCTGGATGTTCGGGTTCGAGAAGTTCTGCTGAACTTCCCAAAAATGTTCAGGATCCGAACTCGACCCGAACTTCATCTCGAACCCGAACCTTATTGAAGTCAATGGGGACCCAAACTTTTGGGCACTAAAAAGGCTGTAAAATAGTCCAGGAAAGGACTAGAGGGCTGCAAAAGGCAGCAAAATGTAGGTAAATCCCCTGCAAACAAATGTGGATAGGGAAATGAATTAAAATAAAATAAATACAAATTAAGCAATATCAATTGGAGAGAGGTCCCATAGCAGAAAATCAGGCTTCAAGTCACCCACCAATGGAGAAGGCCTCTTTCATTTTTTTAGGCCCCAGCACTAAGACAGAGGACAGAGGTCGCATAGCAGAGAAGCAGGCTTCATGTCACCCAGCAATAGAGAAGGCCACTTCCAGATATTTAGCCCACGGCACCCAGACAGAGGACAGAGGTCGCATAGCAGAGAATCAGGCGTCATGTCACCCACCAATGGAGAAGACCACTTTCATTTATTTAGGCCCCAGCACCCAGACAGAGGACAGAGGTTGCATAGCAGAGAATCAGGCGTCATGTCAGCCACCAATGGAGAAGTCCACTTTCATTTATTTAGGGCCCAGCACCCAGACAACGGACAGAGGTCGCATAGCAGAGAATCAGGCGTCATGTCACCCACCAATAGAGAAGACCACTTTCATTTATTTAGGCCCCAGCACCCAGAAAGAGGACAGAGGTCGCATAGCAGAGAATCAGGCGTCATGTCAGCCACCAATGGAGAAGTACACTTTCATTTATTTAAGGCCCAGCACCCAGACAGCGGACAGAGGTCGCATAGCAGAGAATCAGGCGGCATGTCACCCAGCAATAGAGAAGGCCACTTCTAAATATTTAGCCCACGGCACCCAGACGGAGGACAGAGGTCACATTGCAGAGAATTAGGCTTCATGTCACCCACCACTGGAACAGGCCACTTTCAGATAATTAAGCCCCTGGCACCTAGATGGAGGAGAGGTTCATTCAACTTTTTGTTGTACCGCAATGTAATGGTAAAATTAAAAAAAGAGGATTCAATAAAGAAGTGCCCCAGAGTACAAGAATATATGGTTGAGGGGGAGGCAGGTATAAATGTCTATTCTGCACAAGGGATGGACAGGTCTTGTGGGATCCATGCGTTGGCGACCTCTTGCTCCTCCTCTGCCTTCGCCTTGGGCTTCCACTTATTCCCCTGAGACATTTGGGAATGCACTTAGGAGTGCGTCTACCAGCATGCGCTTGTACTCGCGCATCTTCATATCACGCTCCAGTGCAGGAAGTAAGGTGGGCACATTGTCTTTGTACCGGGGATCCAGCCGGGTGGCAACCCAGTAGTCTGCACACGTTAAAATGTGGGCAACTCTGCTGTCGTTGTGCAGGCACTGCAGCATGTAGTCGTTCGTGTGTGCCAGGCTCCCCAGAGGTAAGGACAAGCTGTCCTCTGTGGGAGGCGTATCATCATCGTCTTGCGTATCCCCCCAGCCACGCACCAGTAATGGGCCTGAGCTGTGTTGGGTGCCACCCCGCTGTGAACCTGCTTCATCCTCCTCGTCCTCCAGTAGTGGGCCCTGGCTGGCCACATTTGTACCTGGCCTCTGCTGTTGCAAAAACTCCCTCTGAGGCACTTTTAACAGACTGGCCTGAAAATGACCACTCATTCTCCTCCTCCTCCTTCTCCTGGGCCACCTCCTCTTCCATCATCGCCCTAAGCGTTTTCTCAAGGAGAAATAGAAGTGGTATTGTAACGCTGATAACAGTGTCATCGCCACTGGCCATGTTGATGGAGTACTCGAAACAGCGCAAAAGGGCACACAGGTCTCGCATGGAGGCCCAATCATTGGTGGTAAAGTGGTGCTGTTCTGCAGTGCGACTGACCCGTGTGTGCTGCAGCTGAAACTCCACTATTGCCTGCTGCTGCTCGTAAAGTCTCTCCAGCATGTGCAAGGTGGAGTTCCACCTGATGGGCACGTTGCATATGAGGCGGTGAGTGGGAAGGCCGAAGTTACGCTGTAGCGCAGACAGGCGAGCATCGGCAGGATGTGAATGCCGGAAGCGCGCACAGACGTCCCGCACTTTATACAGCAGCTCTGACATGTCGGGGTAGTTGTGAATAAACTTCTGCACCAACAAATTCTGCGCATGCACCATGTAAGGGATGTGCGTCAAACCGGCTAGTCCAAGAGCTGCGATGAGATTTTGCCCATTATCGCACACCACCAGGCCGGGCTTGAGGTTCACCGGCAGCCACCACTCGTCCGTCTGTTTTTCAATATCCCGCCACAACTCCTGCGTGGTGTAGGACCTGTCCCCCAAACATATGAGTTTCAGAACGATCTGCTGACGTTTACCCCAGGCTGTGCTGAAGTTGGTGGTGAAGGTGTGTGGATGACTGTATGAGCAGGTGGAAGCAGAGGAGGAGGAAGCCGAGTAGGAGGAGGAGGCTACAGGAGGCAAAGAATGATGCCCTGCGATCCTTGGCGGCCGAAGGATGTGCGCCAAAGAACTCTCCGCCTGGGGCCCAGCCGCCACTACATTTACCCAGTGTGCAGTTAGGGAGATATAGCGTCCCTGGCCATACTTACTGGTCAACGTATCTGTGGTTAGGTGGACCTTGCCACAGATGGCGTTGCGCAGTGCACAATTGATTTTATCGGTTACTTGGTTGTGCAGGGAAGGCAAGGCTCTCTTGGAGAAGAAGTGGCAGCTGGGAACAACATACTGTGGGACAGCCATCGCCATCAGCTGTTCGAAGCTGTCTGTGTCCACCAGCCTGAATGACAGCATTTCAAAGGCCAGTAGTTTAGAAATGCTGGTATTCAGGCCCAGGGCTCGAGGGTGGGAATTTACGGTTTCTCTCCAAGGTTTGTGAGATGGAGAGCTTAACGCTGCCGTGTGACATGGTGGAGATGCTTGGTGACGCAGGTGGCGGTGTCGGTGGCACATCCTCTGTTTGGTGGGTGGCAGGTGCCAACATTCCTCCCCAGGCAGAGGAAGTGGCCGAGGCAGCAGCAGAAGAGGGAGCAGGGGGAGCCTGAGTGAGTTTCTTGTTTTAAAGGTGTTTACTCCACTGTAGTTCATGCTTTACATGTAGATGCCTGGTCATGCAGGTTGTGCTAAGGCTCAGAACGTTAATGCCTCGCTTCAGGATCTGATGGCACAGCGTGCAAACCACTCGGGTCTTGTCGTCAGCACAATGTTTAAAGAAGTCCCATGCCAGGGAACTCCTTGAAGCTGCCTTTAGGGTGTTCGGTCCCTGGTGGCGGTGGCCAGTAGCAGGCGAACTCTCTTGGCAGCGGCTGTTCTGCTTTTGCCCCCTGCTCCCTCTTTTGCTACGCTGTTGTGCTCAGTCTCACCACTGCCTCTTGATCTGAACTATGAAAGTCAGTGGCACAACCTTTATTCCATTTGGGGTCTAGGACCTCATCGTCCCCTGCATAGTCTTCCACACAGTCTTCCTCCCTGACCTCCTGTTCGGTCTGCACACTGCAAAAAGACGCAGCAGTTGGCACTTGTGTTTCATCATTATCAGAGACGTGCGGACTCCGATGAGGTGGTATTCCCATGTCCTCATCATCAGGGAACATCAGCGTTTGTGCATCAGTGCATTATATGTCTTCCACCACTGGGGAAGGGCTAGGTGGATTCCCTTGGGAAACCCTGCCAGCAGAATCTTCAAACAGCATAAAAGAATGCTGCATAACTTGAGGCTCAGACAGTTTCCCTGATATGCATGGGGGTGATGTGACAGACTGATGGGCTTGGTTTTCAGGCGCCACCTGTGCGCTTTCTGCAGAAGACTGGGTGGGAGATGATGTTGTGAACGTGCTGGATCCACTGTCGGCCACCCAATTGACTAGCGCCTGTACTTGCTCAAGCCTTACCATCCTTAGAACGGCATTGGGCCCCACCAAATATCGCTGTAAATTCTGGCGGGAACTGGAAACTGAGGTAGTTGGTTCACTAGGACGTGTGGCTGTGTCAGAATGGCCACCTCCTCTCCCAGTACCAGAGGATCCACTAACACCACCACGACTGCGTCCGCGTCCCTTACTAGATGTTTTCCTCATTGTTACCGTTCACCAAGCACCACAATAAGAAAAAAAAATATTTGGCCCAATGTATTGATTTCAAATTCAGGCCTTTTTTTACAGGCACCTAACACTATATGCCTACTTATTTATGTAGCGTATTACTCTAATCCAGGCACAGCAGTAACCACTGATTTAGAGGAATATCTCTTTTAAGGCTAGTATTTAGGCCCTGGATGAAAGGTATCCTTTTATGGACAGATTTACACCTGGAGATGCACAGTAGCGTGTGAAAAAATATGTAGGATTATGCCTTCAGCAATTGTATTTTAACACTTTGTGTATTATACCCTTTTAGGGACAGAAATACACTATGAGATGCACAATAGTGTGTGCAAATTTACAGGATTATGCTTTCAGCAATTGTAATGTAACACTTTTTGTAATAAACCCTTTTATGGAAAGAAATATACTTGGAGATGCACGCTGAGTGTAATATACCCTTTTACGGACAGATTAACACTTGGCCTGCAACAGCTGGAACACCAGATTCAGGGTATTGCTATATTTACAAGTGAATTTCACCCCAGAACAAAATCTATCCTTTTACGGATACTATTAAACTTGTCCAGTCACAGCTGGAACACCAGATTTTCTGTATTTCTATTTTGGCAACTGAATTTCACCATTGAAAATAATCAATCTTTTGACGGACACTAATAAATTTGGCCAGCCACTGCTGGGACACCAGATTTACGGTATTGCTATTTTGGCAATTTAATTTCACCCTAGGAAAAAATATATCCTTTGCTGGACACTATTAAACTTGGCCAGCCACAGCTGAAACCATTGATTTGATTTATGGTATTGCTATTTTGGCAATTGAATTTCACCCCAGAAAAAAATATATCCTTTGCCGGACAATATTAAACTTGTCCAGCCACAGCGGGAACACCAGATTTACTGTATTTCTATTTTTGCAACTGTATTTCACCCCAGAAAATATTATATCCTTTGACGGACACTAGGGAAATTGTCCAGTCGGTACTACTATTTTGGCCAGTCACATGGTACTGCTATTTTGGCAATTAAATTTCACCCCATAAAAAAATATACCCTTTTACGGACAGATTTAAACTAGGCCTGCAACAGCTGGAACACCAGATTTACTGTATTTATATTTTTGCAACTGTATTTCACCCCAGAAAATAATATATCATTTGACGGACACTAGGGAAATTGTCCAGTCACAGCTGGAACACCAGATTCAGTGTATTGCTATTCTGGCAATTAAATTTCACCCCAGAACAAAATCTATCCTGTGACGGACACTATTAAACTTGGCCAGCCACAGCTGAAACCACAGATTTATGGTATTGCTATTTTGGCAATTGAATTTCACCCCAGAAAAAAAAAAAAAAAACTTTTACCGACAGATTTCAACTAGACCTGCAACAGGTGGAACACCAGATTAAGGGTATTGCTATTTTGACAATTAAATTTCACCCCAGAAAAAAATATACCCTTTTACGGACAGATTTAAACTATGCTTGCAACAAGCTGGAACACCAGATTCAGAGTATTGCTATTTTGGCAATTAAATTTCACCCCAGAAAAAAATATACTCGTTTACAGACAGATTTAAACTAGGCCTGCAAAAGCTGGAACACCAGATTTACTGTATTTCTATTTTTGCAACTGTATTTCACCCCTGAAAATAATATATCCTTTGACAGACACTAGGGAAATTGTCCAGTCACATCTGGAACAATAGATTCAGGGTATTGCTATTTTTGCAATTAAATTTTACCCCAGAAAAAAATATACCCTTTTTTATGGACAGATTTAAACTAGACCTGCAACAGCTCGATCACCAGATTCAGGGTATTGCTATTTTGGAAATTAAATTTCACCCCAGAACAAAATCTATCCTTTGACGGACACTATTAAACTTGTCCAGCCACAGTTGAAACCATTGATTTATGGTATTGCTATTTTGGCAATTGAATTTCACACCAGAAAAAAATATATCCTTTGCCGGACACTATTAAACTTGTCCAGCCACAGCTGGAACACCAGATTTACGATATTTCTATTTTTACAACTGCATTTCATCCCAGAAAATAATATATCCTTTGACGGACACTAGGGAAATTGTCCAGTCACAGCTGGAACACCAGATTCCGGAAATTGCTATATTGGCAATTAAATTTCACCCCAGAAAAAAATATACCCTTTTACGGAGAGATTTAAACTAGGCCTGCAACAGCTGGAACACCAGATTTACTGTATTTCTATTTTTGCTACTGACTTTCACCCCAGAAAAAAATATATCCTTTAATGGACTCTAGGGAAATTTTCCAATCACAGCTGGAACACCAGATTTAGGGTATTGCTATTTTGGCAATTAAATTTCACCCCAGAACAAAATCTATCCTGTGACTGACACTATTAAACTTGGCCAGCCACAGCTGAAACCACAGATTTATGGTATTGCTATTTTGGAATTTGAATTTCACCCCAGAAAAAAAATATATCCTTTGCCGGACACTATTAAACTTGTCCAGCCACAGCTGGAACACCAGATTTACGATATTTCTATTTTTGCAACTGAATTTCACCGCAGAAAATAATATATCCTATGACGGATACCACAAAACTTGTCCAGTCACAGCTGGAACACCAGATTTATGGTTTTGCTATTTTGGCAATTGAATTTCACCACAGAAAAATATCTATCCTTTGCCAGACACTATTAAACTTGGCCAGCAACTGCTGGGACACCAGATTTACGTTATTGCTATTTTGGCTATTGAATTTCACCCTAGAACAAAATATATCCTTTGCCGGACACTATTAAACTTTGCCAGCCACTGCTGGGACACCAGATTTAGGGGGTTGCTATTTTGGCAATTGAATTTAACCCCTTAATAAAATATAGAAATTTCTATCCTGAGTTTCTAGGGGTGACAATAAGCACAGCCAAGCCCCTGATGTAGGATATAGCAAAAAAAAAATAAAAAATAGTATTAATGGACTTAGTGGCAGCTTGTGCTGGTGCACCACAAGACACAAAATGGCCGCCGATCAAAGTGACAGAAAAACGCTCTGTGCAGCCTAAAAACCACTGAGCAATTGACTAGCAGAAGTTGAATTATTCACAGCTGTAGATCGATCACTTCATTAGGTGCTTTTGCAGACTTTTCCCTGCCTAATCTCACCCTCACAGAAGCTGCGTCCCCTCCCTACACTAATCAGAGCAGTGTGATGTGTGGCGCTACTTGACTCCAGCTTAAATAGAGGCTGGGTCCATGCTGCACTTGGCCAACCACAGCCATGCCATTAGTAGGCATGACTGTGATGGCTTCTTAGGGCAAGAGGTAAAACGCTAGCTGATTGGCTGCCGTGCAGACCTTCAGAAAGTGGGAAGAAATCGCCGAACAACGGACCCGAACCCAAACTTTTTTGAAACTGTTCGGTTCCGGGTTCTGTGTCCCGTGTCCCGAACACCCCAAAATTCGGTACGAAAACGAACTATACAGTTCGGGTTCGCTCATCCCCACTGTTGACTGAAATGGTTTGCCTATCGTAAAGGATCCTTCTAACAATCACAAGCAGTCTGCCTAGATGGAGGATCTGTAATACCCCGGAGTGGTGTTATTATTCTTTCACTCCGCTACTATCTTTTATTGCTAACACCAGTGTCCTTCTTGTATTTATTTCCAGGTCCTTCACAAGTGTGCATTGATCTTACTATCATATAAAGAGATATAAAGAGACAGATAATCAGATAGAATGGAACTTACCATTCCATTCTCCCCCCTTTGGGCAGAAGTGGGTCAGTCCTGCTTCCTACGAGAAGGGAGGGCCCACAGTGCTAGATTATTATAGTCTAGCCTAGACAGTAAAGTGTAAGACTGGGCACGGTCACTGTCAGACATGCCTATAACAGCCAGTGCAGGATAATCTATGCTTTCCATGGAAGCAATAGCAACAAGGGGAAAGTGTTCTCTGGTTGCCAGAACAGCAAGTGGAAATTGTTCTCTGGCTGGAGCAGGAGCCTCCAAAGGGAAGTAGCTTGTAGAGCACCAAGACTCCAAACTAATTTACTTTACTGAGTGTCAGGTAGGGGGACAACAGCCAAAGACACCCCAATCCAAGCATACCAGAACCAACCAAAAGTCCAGTAACCAGACCCAAGCAGAGATTAGCACAGCAGAGAGAAAGAAAGCAGAGTTATCAAGTGTGCCTGTCAGCCCAGCAGAGAAAGAGAGAAAGCACAGTTACCAAGTTTGCCTGCCAGTTTATACCAAAGTACTGGAACCAAGATAAAGCCTGAAAATTGTTTGGATGCAAGTTTACCCAAGTGAAGCTGCTTTTGAACTTTATCAAGGTCTGGACTCAATGTATTCTTTATCCCCTAACTCAACCCCCTTTATTTGATTCGGAACCTAAGCTTGGGGCCCCACTGTATCCAGGTAGGAGCACATATGTGCCACAGCACACTACTTGGCAGTCCACTGAACCTGGGACACAATAAGGCACAATAAGCATGTTACAGATCTTCTGGCTTTATCTAAACAGGGCTCAAAAGTTACAGTAATGAGCAAATTTCTCTCTCTGTCTATATCTCTCACATTCTTTCTGTCTTACACACACACACACACTGTACAATATATTTATACCTTCACTTGTATGAAGAATAGTGTATACCATACGATTTTAAATAAAAACCGCAGCAGCACATACAACAAACAAATAGACATTAGAACAGCCATAATGCACAGAAGAAAGAAAAACAAAAGTCAAGGGCAAAGGGAACTTGAACCCCAACCCCCCCCCCCTCCCGCCCAACCCCGTCAACCTGATTGCTGTGATTGGCCAGTCAATACTGACAGGTCAATTGCAGTTTCCTCACTGTAAAAGCCAGAGAATGGGCTGCAGGTGCTTGGTGCAGTACATGCTATTCAGCAATCATCAGACTGCTTCATGTAAATGATATGACTGCCATTAGATAAGCAAGCAAGCATACAGCTTAACATTGTGGTTAGCATGCCGGAGGACCCAGTTTTTTCTGGCTCTGCCTCCCAATGAGATAATTGTTCATTGTGGTTGGTGGCGTCATCATCATCATCATCACCTCCTGCTCTTTTACCACTGACTCCTGCTCCTACAGTGGCAGCAACTATGCCTCCTCCTTCATGGGACTTTCTCTTTGTGGGTCCCTAAAAGCTACAGGATGACCAGCAGGGTCTGTAAGCTGCTGTTCTTCTACTGTCCTTGTTGAATCAGTATGTCTGTTCTAAGATAAATATCAGAGAGGTGTGTGTGTGTCTGTGGGGGGGGGGGGGCTTCAGGGGATTATGTCTGGGTCAAGGAAGTAGTTTCTTGCCACGTAAGAATAGCTACCCACTGCAAACCAGTGTACTTTGTATTACACTACTAGGTTTATCATGTGTGTCATGCAGGGAGCATGTTTCATTTCCCCCAAATGCAGCACAGTCACAATGTTCCTGCCATTGTCGCTGTCCAACTTGCCAAGTTGAGGTTGCTGGGGAGACAGCTAGTGGTATGTTTGCTGCTTGATGCACTTTAGCAAGTGATCTTTGATCTGCTTCTGCTAGTGATGGGAGAATGTCCATGGTAGAGGTTATAGAGGAGGTGGATAAGCACCTGGTGTGTACTGGGAACCAAACCAACACAAACATGGAGGTGTCAATAAGACCTGGCCTTGTTGCCATCACTACAAACTTCTACAAACACTCAGAACACTTCTATTGACAATTTACTTTTGGAATAATACAGTGTTGGTGGTGACATTTCTTTGAACTATGTATGTGTTTAATATCACTGGTTCAAAAATGAAATTATTGCTACTATAAAACACACGGTGCAATGCAATACCGAGTCTGCAAAATAACAATGCAGTGTTGGTAAAATTTCTTTAAACTATGACAGGGACCATTTCAGTAAAATCTCCAAGAATCCATATGGTTCTCTTTCTATTCTGAGTCCTGTGATGTGCACATACAGGCGTTTACAAGCACATATGGCATTGCTGTATTCAGGAGAAATTGATGGGTGCATTGTCTCTTGCTATGCCTTGTGAAAATGAAAAATATGGGTCTACATGGCATTTTATTATAAAAAAATGTAATTTTTCTTCTTCACAACCAAGTGTTTCTAAATTCTGTGAAACACCTATTGGTGTTAAAATGATCAATAATTGTTTGAAGGATATAGTTTACAAAATGGGTTTCCACTATAAGGGTAATTCCAGCTAGATCTAAGCTCCAAAAACCCTATGGCACTGCTTCCTTTATGAGCCTTCATATGTGGGCACACAGCAGTTTACAGCCATATATGGGATGTTTATGTAAACTGCAGAATAACGGTAAGCAGTATTGGGGTTTGTTTTGCTGTTACCCCTTGCTGTGTTATAGGAATATTATGCAAGTGGGTGTGGACCCACTGTGCCACTTACTGGCTATACCCTGGAAGGGCGTGACTAAACAACTACATGGTCTTCTGATGGTAAGGATAGCCTTGGGCCGTTAGGGTAGTTGACAGGTGCCGAGTCAGTGGCAGAGATACCGGTGCAAGCTCCGAGGGGAAGGACGTGGTCAGGAAGTCTGAAGTCAGGGCTGGCAGCAAACAATCAAAATCTGTTAAATCCAAAAGAAAGGTTCGGTACACAGAAAAGCAGAAACTTTAAAAACAACTTCACACTAGGAACTAGACAAGCTAGTGACCAAGATTGCTCAGGCACCTTCCTGGGGCAGGAAGTATGTAAGAGAGTTAGACATGTCTGTAATATAGACTGCAGCCTGTCCTGTCATTTGTATACCCTGTGTTCCACTGTTTACTATGTTTGATACGTAACTGAGGATGGTTTAAAGTTATGCACCTATCTATGTAGAATGAATATATTACCATATGTGACGGAGTGCACTGAGCATGCGCAGACAGCCAGAGTCAGACATTGTAGGAGGTGCTAGGAAGCAGGGGAGGGGCTTGGTGCTGACAGGATGTAAGGATGTGAGGAAATGTTATGGAGAGTGATGAGAGGAGAGTCTTAAAGGATTGTAGACAGTCCCCTGAGAAGAGAGTCGTCAAAGAGAGCCGAGACAACTGAGGCCAGGGTTAACGACAACACAGCTACGGGAGAGGAGCTGAGAGCGGCTGGAACTCTTATCCTTGACAGGTGGCAGTTGGAGACTGAGGGGAGATGAATGTGAGTAGTCTGTGGAGATCTGCACAGACTGATCTTATATCATTGTGCCACCCAGACATATATATTTTATTACTGAAGTAAAGTTGTGTAAAACTGCTGCCTGCCTAGTCCCTGTGCTCATATACTTCACCCTTACAAGTGCCTTTAAATACTTCCTACAACCCAGCCATAGGCTGGGGAGATAGAGTGCGTGTACGTGCTGTCTCACAAGGCAGGAGAGACATGCCTGAGCATACCCTAACAACAGTACAGGAGTCGAGCATGAAGTAAGCTCTGGCATGGAGCGCAGATACAACAGTTAAGCTAACTGTCTTATATGGGTTTCAGGTGCCACCTGTGCGCTTTCTGCAGAAGACTGGGTGGGAGATAATGTGAACGTGCTGGATCCACTGTCGACCACCCAATTGACTAGCGCCTGTACTTGCTTAGTCCTTACCATCCTTAGTTGGCATTATCGCTGTAGATTCTGGTGGCGAATGGGACCTGAGGTAGTAGGTTCAGTAGGACGTGTAGCTGTGGCAGAATGGCCACGTCCTCTCCCTGCACCAGAGGGTCCACCAACACCACTGCCACGACCATGACCGCGTCCCTTATTAGATGTTTGCCTCATAGTTAGAAATCACCAAGCAAAGTAAAAAGTTGTTGAGTCTGCTAAAAGTAATTATTAGCCAATAAAAATCCTGATGTAGGGTATTGCACAATTTTTTTTTTAAAACTCTATATATCAGCGGTATTTGTGGCCTAAATTTCACAGTAATTTATGCACCTATAATCCCAGATGTGCAGTATATCAGAGGTTTTTTTAACCCCAATAAACAAAAGCTGTATTTGTGGCCTAAATTTCACAGTAATTTATGCACCTATAATCCCAGATGTGTAGTATATCAGAGGTTTTTTTTTTAACCCCAGTAAGGAAAAGCCGTATTTGTGGCCTAAATTTCACAGTAATTTATGCACCTATAATCCCAGATGTGCAGTATATCAGAGTAATTTTTTTTTACCCTAGTAATCAAAAGCCGTATTTGTGGCCTAAATTTCACAGTAACTTATGCACCTATGATCCCAGATGTGCAGTATATTAGAGTTTTTTTTTAACCCCAGTAAGCAAAAGCCGTATTTGTGGCCTAAATTTCACAGTAACCTATAATCCCAGATATGCAAGATATGAAACAGAGGGTTTTTTTCACCCCAGTATTGGCCAGAAGCCAAAGCGGTATTTGTGGCCTAAAATGAACAGTCCCTTATGCACCTATAATCCTAGATGTGCACTATATGAAACAAAGGTTTTTTTTTTCACCCCAGTATGGCCCAGTATGAGAAAGCCGTATTTCTGGCCTAAATTTAACAGTCACTTATGCGGCGATAATCCTAGATGTGCACTATATGAAACAGAGGTTTTTTTAAACCCTAGTGTCTCAAAGCAGTATTTCTGGACTTGCAGACATGCAGATATCCTGTGCTGGTGCACTATTGTTGCATAAAATGGCTGTCATTTATGTATTGACTAACTGTAGGAAGAAAAGTTTGTTTTCAGTAGTAGTTGGCTCAGGGCAGGCTCAAAGCAATTGTGCACTGCACCAACAAAACACATTTGCTGTAGATCGCTGAGTAAAGAAGCAGTTCTTCATAAGATTCCTCCCTGATCTCTCCCTCACAGCAGCTGCAGACTATCTTTACACTAATCTGAGCAGAGTGACGGGCGGCGATATGTGACTCCAGCTTAAATAGAGGCTGGGTCACATGCTGCAGTTGGCCAATCACAGCCATGCCAATAGTAGGCATGGCTGTGATGGCCTCTTGGGGCAAGTAGTATGACGCTTGTTGATTGGCTGCTTTGCAGCCTTTCAAAAAGCGCCAAGAGATCGCCAAACACCGAACCCGAACCAAAACTTTTATGTAAATGTTCGGGTTCGGGTCCGGGTGCCGAAAAACCTAAAGTTCGGTACGAACCCGAACTTTACAGTTCGTGTTCGCTCAACTCTACTCATAAGTATACCAATCTAGGCCTTTTCAGGCAATTGATGGTGGCAGCCCAATTCCTTATTCCGAGATACTTGCTTTCTACTGATGTCCCACCACTTGAACAATGGTCACTTAAAGTAGACCAAATATGCAGATTTGAAGAGATCTCCTCGTGGGAGATGAAGGCGAATCACAAATTTATCAAATTATTGCATGAATGGAAGATCTATAGAAAGCACTAGCCCTATGGAAAAGAAAACAGAGGCCTAGGAATAGAATTATCTCCCTCAGCGCCGGAGAAGCATAAATCAGGCACCTGACCCGCTCCAGAAAGCTGTAAAGAACTGGATCTGCTTAAACTTGACCTAGACAGACTTTTGGTTGAGTCATCTATATCGACCTTCACTATATGCGTCCTCTCATTTACCAGTGACCATTTTACCATTGTCATGTTACTAATGATATGTTTCTGCCATATCTTTTACGGAGACCTGTTTAGGCTCTCCTTTGATTGTGAAGTAACTTCAACACAATAAAGTTATTGAAAGATGAAAAAAAAAAAGTTTTGAATAACTTGAGGTGTTCAGTTTCTAGTAAGTCCCTCAAAGTGAGTTCAGACCTAAATTAGTCTTATAAAAATGATGTTTTGTAGAAATGTTCTTGAAAATTTGAAAAATTGCTTCTAAAATTCTAAGCTTTCTATAATGTTTAAAAAAATATTGAAATTGCATTTACAAAATTATGACAACATAAAGTAGATACAGTATATGGAGAATCAGTTGAATAAGTAAAAACATTCCAAAGTTAATACTACATAGAATGACACATGCAGATTTGCAATTAGTCTTGGTCTTTAAAGGGGTTGTTTTACCTGGAACATTGGTAGCATTTTGACAGCATATGCCACCAATGTCAGATACTTTAGGTGTGGACAGCTCTAGAACGAAGCTCCCAAAAAGAACATGCATGCACGGGTGCTCTAAATTAATTTTTTTGGGAGGTGCAGAAAATAGATGAGCACTGGCTTGGCTATTTCTGGCAGTTCCATAGAAGTATATAAAGTGGTGGCCTCCCTTGCACAGTATGCTCTCCGTTCATTTTAATGGAACTTCCAAAAATAGCTGAGCATGTTGCTTGGCTATTTTCGGCACTCCCATAGAAAGAAATGGAAGACAGACGCATGTGTGCTGCACTCTTGTTCTCTTTGGTAGCTTCATTCTAGAGATAGGTGTGGGTACCAGAGGTGGGACCCATACCTATCTGACATTGGTGGCAAAATGTTGTGATATGCCACCAATGTTCCAGGTGAGAAAACTAGGGATGAGCGAATCGACTTCAGATGAAACATCCAAAGTCGATTTGCATAAAACTTCATTCAAATACTGTACAGAGCAGGAGCTCCGTACAGTATTCAAACGTATTGGCTCCAATAAGGTACCACTTGGAACCGAACCTGAGTTCTGGAAATTTCTACAGTACAAATTAATTTCTGTATTTATTACGTGAAGTCTTGCGAGACTTCGCGAAGCAATAACTTTGGCTCATCAGAGTCAATAAATTTCTAATACTGTACGGAGTTCCTGCTCCGTACAGTATTGGAACGAAGTTTTACGCGTATCGAAGTCGATTCGCTTATCCCTAGAGATAACCCCTTGAAAACTCGCTGTGTCCTTTAAAGGCATCCACTCTTGTAAGCAGAGTCCCATGAAGTCTCTGGCATCTCCATATTTTTCAGCTGCTGACCATTTGACATGGTATGTGGTGACAGATGCCCTTTAATGGGTTAACTCTCTTTTTATTAGTGGTTCCAAGAAAACAAATTAAATGATACCCATTACAGTACAATTAAGTTGCAACAGAATAAAGGGGGACTCACAGACATCTGTAGTACATAAATAGTTAAAAAAAAGAAAAGGAACCAACATTTTTTCCCCGGTGTTTGCATGGGTTTGTTTGGGTACTTAATTTTCCTCCCACATAGGGAACTAAGATGTGAGCTCCATTGGAAACAGCAAGCAATGGTAAAGTCTGTAAAGTGCTGGGGAAATGTCAGCACTATATAAGTGAGCAAACTAAATGAAATAAGTAAAAAAAGAATTATAAACACAAACAGTAACAGAGCTCTTGATGAAACAACCACAGGGCACAGTTGCCTATGATCTAAAGCCTTCATACACTAAGAGAAAGGGTTAGATGTGCAGGGGTGATCAGATTAAGATTGAGATAAGGGGAGAAAGTAAAGAGCATATATTAGTAGTAGGAGGGCCTATATGGTAAGTATAGAGTTCCTATGTTGAACAAAGGATGCTAAGGTTGATACATAAACCTTCTGTATTATGGAATCAATAAGTCACCAAAATGTGGAGATCTTAGTGCCCTCCCTCCAACTATGGAGGTAATCTGTGTGTGCCTCACATTGTTTTCTGGAAGAAGATTCATTTTAAAAAGAAACTCTGTACCATCTCGTCAGGAGAACTACCAGAGTATTTATAATGTATGGGGAAAAGGTGGTCCAGCAATTTAGTTAACCAGAAAAAGTGCACCATAGGCGCAGGACCACATTTGTACTATGAAATTACCAGTAATTGTGCTCAAGGCACAACAGGGTGTGCTGCAATACTTAGTGGGTCCTCTGGTTTCTGCATTCCATCTTGGGCTACAAGACCAGGGATTAGTGATGAGCGGCAGGTGCCATATTCGATTTCGACGAAATTTGCGAATATTCGAAAGAATATTCGTTTTATATTCGTCGAAATTGAATATTCGTCATTATTCTAGTTATCGCGATTAATATGCGATTTAAATAATCGCGTATTGCGATTTTAACTTAGGCTACTTTCCTATTGGTTTCATATCTAGAATTATAGCGAAGATGACGAATATGATGAATGTATTTGTCATATTCCTCAAAACGAAGATAACGAAGTATTCTCCATCTTCGTTTTAGCAACCTATTCGTCAACTTCGCTAATTCTAGCAATCAAATAGGGGTTGAATGACTATAGAGACAGCTGTGTTTAATTTGCTATGCGATTATATTACTTAGCTTTTTTTAATAGAATAATTATATCACTTGATAATTATTATAATTATTCTATTTATAAAAAAAAAAAATATTATATAATCACATAGCGAATTAAACACAGCTGGGTTGCTAAAACGAAGATGGAGAATACTTTGTTATCTTCATTTTGAGGAATATGACGAATACATTCGTCATATTCGCTAATTTTACCAAGCCAAGAACGTCTCCATACTAAAATGTACTGTCGGATTTGAGAATTACGTTGAAATCGCAATGCGATTCGATTAATATAACTTGAATTAATCGCATTGCGATTTCTACTTAGACCTGGTTTACTATGGTTGGCTTGGTAGAATTAGCGAATATGACAAATGTATTCGTCATATTCCTCAAAACGAAGATAACGAAGTATTCTCCATCTTCGTTTTAGCAACCATAGTAAACCATGTCTGTTGAAATCGCAATGCGATTAATTCAAGTTATATTAATCACATTGCGATTACAACTTAGCAGTGCACTGCTATTTTACATATTAGGCTAGAATATAGCAGCAGTGCTAAGTAGAAATCGCAATGCGATTACTTCAAGTTGTATTAATTGCATTGCGATTTCAACTTCGAGCTTGGTTTATAATGGGTAAGCTTGCTAGAATTAACGAAGTTAACGAATATGGAATATATTTTATAGCAGTGCTAATTGAAATCGCAATGCGATTAATGTAACTTGGAGTAATCGCATTGCGATTTCTACTTAGCACTGCTGCTATATTCCATATTCGTTAATTCTAGCCTAATATGTAAGATAGCAGTGCACTGCTAAGTTGTAATCGCAATGCGATTAATATAACTTGAATTAATCGCATTGCGATTTCAACGTAATTCTCAAATCTGACAGTACATTTTAGTATATGGAGAAGTTCCCATGGTGATGGTCCCCATGAGCACGGAAGTCAGCAGAAGCGGCAACGGGCACTGACTGGAGCAGCCAGGAAGCCAGGAATCCTCAGGACAGGTAAGAACTACTTTTGGGAAGTGGGAAAGAAAAAAATATAACTAAAAAAACAAAAAAACGAATATTTGAAGTAGCGAATTTATAGCGCTATATTCGAAATATTCGCGAATTAGCGAAGTGCCGATATTCGCTAAAAAAATTCGCTATTCGAATATTCGCGCTCAACACTACCAGGGATGGAAGATCAGCATTGTAGAAAGAAACTAAGGTGCACACGTATTAACACAGGGGTTTTACACATTGGTCTTAATAAACCCCTAATTTGGCGGTGGATCCTCCGGAATTATCAATAGCCGCAGGCATCTTTATAACATTAGCAACCCTATTTTAAATGTAAGACAGCTTCCTAGCTGTCTTCCATTTAGACCATTTTCTACGCCTAAGGGTACGTTCACACGACGACAATTGTCGCGCGACATTTTGTCGCACTATTGTCGCGCGACAATTTTTATAATGGGAGTCTATGGTGTCGCAGTGCGACATGCGACATGCTGCGACTGCGACACGAAAGTCGGAGAAAATCCATTCAAGATGGGTTTTTCTGCGACTGTCGCGTCGCAGTCGCAGCATGTCGATGTCGCAATGCGACACCATAGACTCCCATTATAAAAATTGTCGCGACGATAGTGCTGACAAAATGTCGTGCGACAAATGTTGCAGTGAAGTTGTGCCCTATTTGTCGCGCGACTTTTTGTCGCGCGACAATTGTCGTCGTGTGAACGTGCCCTAAAACAGGTTAGAAAATGGTAAATGAGACTGAGTCTGCATACGGCACATGGATTTTGTGAAATGCACAATGAAAATCTGCAATATACATTGGCATGCAGAAAAATTTTAAATCCACACCCCCAGTACCATGTCAAAATAGAAAAAGTCCTGCTGCATGATGAGTAAAGGTGTTTAAATTTCATCCACATGGCTGGTACTGTAATCTGCTGTGGACATTTCATGTGCAAATGCAGTTGGAATATCAAACATGGACATACCCCAATTTATTTCCAGCAAAACATGGATATGCCTGCCTAGACAAAACCTTGACTTACCATATAAATTGCTATATATGGTCTATAAGGGATCACTTTAACATACTGTAGCTTGTTAATGTATGATTGTACAGTATATTGTTTATATGGAAAGACAGATCCATATGGGTAGTGAAGATTTACACTGTGTATCAAGAAAGATTTTAATGCACATACTTTCCTTGGAAGCACAATAACATTAGCATATTCTATGTACAGAATGCATAGTAAACAGGAATAAGTCATTGTACAAAGATAAGTAGTTCATGTGAAAAATAATATTGATTGATTCCTTTCCTTAATTCTCATCAGCAGAGTCTTTACTGTTTTTGTCTTCAAAAAAGGTTCTCGGGGAGGCCGAGTATTTCACATTTCTTTGCAAATTGCATTGTTACAGCAGAAAGAAGAAAATGCATCTGGTGTAAACATTTCATACATAATTAATGTTCTGAGTGATTTTATTATATATTATGCATATCTTGTCTTGAATCTGTTATAATAATATTTAAAAGATGTTACATTAATTTGAAAGCCACAGTCCGCATTGCCTTATTTAACTGGATAAAGACAAGGTCTGGGTAAATTAACTGTCTTAACACTGGTAGCTTTATATACATGATTAATTCACAACCGATACTGTTGTCTTACACCACAATAGTCATAGTAAATTTCCCTAATGTATCTTTAGTGTGCCTAGTTTTCATTTTTCCCCATGATTTAATTATGTATACAAAGTTAGTAAATGTTGAAATATATTTTGTTTAAAGGTATATTCTCATCTAGATCTAAACTGATCCTTAGACATCTGCTCCTGGAGAGAATCTGTTTCTCCATTTGTCAGAGGCCTCTTTTTTCCCTTTACCTGATTATTCAACTGGCTGTAACTGTTCAGAATCAGTGAACTCACTGAAAACCTATGACAATAATGAGTCATGGAAGTCATTGGAGCTTTAACTGATTTATCAGATGAGACAGAGCAGAGTGTGTGTGAGGAGGGCTGTCTGTAAACACATAGGGGAGGGATGTAGTTGGTTCACGCAATTTTGCTGCTAAAATCACAGCCGAAAAGCATAATGGATTGCTGGCTGAATCCTTTCCCATGCTTTATACTGCTGTCAATCACTGACAGCAGTATAAAGCACCTTTTGATCTCCCATAGCAACTGCATGTAGCTCATGCTCCTATCAGACATTCCACTTCCTTCTCCCTATAGCAGTTGTCGGTTAAGTGGAAGGAGTTCATTATCATACTACTAAAGTTGTGCCGTTAGAAAATAAATCAAAGTAATAAAAGTTTCAACAAATGCCTGATGCACTCCATCTAAGCAAATGGAGCAACAGGGAGGGAACATCACATGATTTGTAGACAGGTTCCCAGGCCGCATTAGTGAATGTAGGAATCTTGTGATCATTTGACCACAGGGTAGAACTAGGGTCACAACCCAGATAGAAAGCTGGGTGTAATTAGTAAGACACTTTCAGTACTCTGATCTCTGATTTCTGATCTGACTGCATATTCCCTTTAACCCCTTAAGGACACGACCCTATTTCACCTTAAGGACCAGGCTATTTTTTGCAAATCTGACCAGTGTCACTTTATGTGGTGATAACTTTAAAATGATTTTACTTATCCAGGCCATTCTGAGATTGTTTTTTCGTCACATATTGTACTTCATGACACTGGTAACATTTTGTCAAAAAGTTCATTTTTTGTATAAAAAATACTAAATTTACCAAAAATTTGAAAAATTTGCTAATTTTCAAGTTTCAATTTCTCCACTTCTAAAATACATAGTAATACCTCCAAAAATAATTATTACTTTACTTTCCCCAAATTTCTACTTCATGTTTGAATCATTTTGGGAATGCCATTTTATTTTTTGGGGACGTTACAAGGCTTTGAAGTTTAGAAGCAAATCTTGAAAATTTTCAGAAAATTTCAAAAACCCAATTTTTAAGGACCAATTCAGGTCTGAAGTCACTTTGTGAGGCTTATGTAAAAGAAACCACCCAAAAATGACCCAATTCTAGAAACTACACCCCTCAAGGTATTCAAAACTTATTTTACATATGTTGTTAACCCTTTAGGTGTTCCGCAAGAGTTCATGGCAAATGGACATAAAATTTCTGAATTTCGATTTTTTTGACAAATTTTCCATTTGAATCCATTTTTTCCAGGAACAAAGCAAGGGTTAACAGCCAAACATAACCCAATATTTATAGCCCTGATTCTATAATTTGCAGAAACACCCCATATGTGGTTGTAAACTGCTGTATCGCCAAACGGCAGGGCACAGAAGGAAGGGAACGCCATATGGTTTTTGGAAGGCAAATTTTGATGGACTGATTTATTTACACCATGGCCCATTTCAAGCCCCCCCTGATGCACCCCTAGAGTAGAAACTCCAAAATAGTGACCCCATTTTGGAAACTACTGGATAAGGTGGCAGTTTTGGCTGTATTATTTTTTGGGTACATATGATTTTTGGTTGCTCTATAATACATTTTTGTGAGACAAGGAAATACAAAATAGAAATTCTAAAATTTCATCTCCATTTGCCATAAACTCTTGAGGAACACCTAAAGGGTTAATAAAGTTTGTAAAATCAGTTTTGAATACCTTGAGGGGTGTAGTTTCTTATATGGGGTGCATGGGGTGCATTAAAGGAGCTTCAAATGTGACATAGTGTCAAAAAACCAGTCCGTCAAAATCTGCCTTCCAAAAACCATATGGCGTTCCTTTCCGTCTGAGCCCTGCCATAAACTACAGAATCAGGGCAATAAATATAGAGTTTTGTTTGACTGTTAACCCTTGCTTTGTTACTGGAAAAAATGATTAAAATGGAAAATTTTGAAAAAATAGAAGTTTTGGGACCGTATTTATTTTATTTTTGTGACTGTGTTCATGTGTTAGGTCATGTGTTATTTTTATAGAGCAGATTCTTACGGACATGGCAATATCTAATATGTCTACTCTTTTTTAATTTATTTAGGTTTTTCACTATAATATCCTTTGTTAAACAAACAAAAAAATATTTTAGTGTCTCCATAGTCTGAGAGTCATTTTTTTTAGTTTTTGTACAATTGTCTTAGGTAGGGGCTCATCTTTTGCGGGATGAGATGATGGTTTTAATGGCACTATTTTGGGGTGCATATGACTTTTTGATCGCTTGCTGTCACACTTTTTGTGATGTTAGGTGACAAAAAACTGCTTTTTGCAGTATTTTTTATTTTTTTTGTGGTGTCCACCTGAGGGGTTAGTTCATGTGTTATTTTTATAGTTAAGGTTCTTACGGACGCGGTGATACCTAAATTGTCTACTTTTTATTTATTTATTTAGGTTTTACACAATCATATAATTTTTGAAACAAAAAAAAATCATGTTTTAGTGTCTGCATAGCCTAAAAGCCATAATTTTTTTATTTTTTGGGCGATTTTCTTAGTTCGGGTATCATTTTTTGCGGGATGAGATGACGGTTTTAAAGGCACTATTTTGGAGTGTATATGACTTTTTGATCGCTTGCTATTAGACCTTTTTTTTGCGGTGTTCACCTGAGGGGGTTAGGTCATGTGTTATTTTTATAGTTCAGGTTCTTACGGACGCGGTGATGCATAATATGTCTACTTTTTATTTATTTATTTAGGTTTTACACAATCATATTTTTGAAACAAAAAAAAATCATGTTTTAGTGTCTGCATAGCCTGAGTGCCATAATTTTTTAATTTTTTTGGGCGATTTTCTTAGGTAAGGTATCATTTTTTGCGGGATGAGGTGTCGGTTTGATTAGTACCATTTGGGTGTAGATACAACTCTTTTGTTCACTTTTATTAACTTTTTTGGGAAGTGAGATGGGCAAAATTTCAATTTTATCATAGTTTTTTTGGGGGTTTTTTTATGACGTTTACCGTACAGGGAAAGTAACCAACCCATTTTATAGATCAAGTCGTTATGGACGCGGTGATATATAACATGTGCAGTGTATTTTTTTTCTTTTTTATTTGTGATAAATGTGTTTTTTTGTTTTTACCTTTTTTCACTTTTTTTTACATTTTTTTTGGACCCAGACCCACTTGGTTCTTGAAGATCCAGTGGATCTGGTGTCTGTATAATACAGTACAGTACATTATATAATGTATGTTTTACTTGACACTTAGTCTGATCAGACTTTTGCCTTTAGCAAAAGTCTGATTAGACTTCTGTTACCATGGCAAGCAGGACGCCTTTGAAGGCGTCCTGTTGCCATGGTTACCATCCTCCGCTGCTATAACAGAGCAGCGGAGAATGGGGAGGGAGGGAAGCTGGGGACTGGAGCTACGGGGGCTGCACCAGGCACAGCAGCCCCCCACAGCAGCTACCTCCCTCTTAACCACTTCCATACAGCGGCCCCTACGGACCGCGGCATGAAAGGGGTTAATAGGCTGACATCCGTTACAAGCAGAGTGTCAGCAATTTGCTGACACTCTGATTGCCACGCTCGGCATTTCCTGAAAATGAGCAGAGGGGCGGGCAGAGGATCGTGCGTCCGCCCGCCCCCCGCACTGCCTGCCGCACCGCCCGCAAGCCTCCCCCCCTCCCCGCACTGCCCATCACAATGAGGGCACAGGGGGGGGAGGTAATAGGAATAAAAAAAAAAACATTTAGCAGCATTTTAAAGTATCTGATCCCCGCGGTCTATGACCGCAGGGATCAGATACATCGCAAAGCGCTGCAAACCACAGGTCTGAATTGATCGCAGAAGGAACCATGTTTCTAGCGATTTTTTTTTTTTTAATATGCGATTTATTTTAGGACGTATAGGTACGTCCTATGTCCTTAAGTACTCGGACATTAGGGGGTACCCATACTTCCTATGTCCTTAAGGGGTTAAACATTAGCTGGCTATGACTATAAGGCTGGTTTCACACGGGCATTGCGGTGCGTTGTGGGAAAAGGCGCGGGTGCGTTGCGGGAAAATGCACGATTTTTCTGCGCGAGTGCAAAGTGTTTTAATGCGTTTTGCATGCGCATGAGAAAAATCATCATGTTTGTTACCCAGACCCAAACCCGGACTTCATCACTGAAGTTCAGGTTTGGGTTAGGTGTTGTGTAGATTTTATTATTTTCCCTTATAACATGGTTATAAGGGAAAATAATAGCATTCTTTAATACTGAGCGAATGGAGGCATCACATCAGAAGGCATCAAAAAACGCAGAGCTGGCAGGAAGCACCGCAAAACCACGCCGTTACCCCTCACGTTACAAAAAGGAATAGCGGACATTCAAGTTCTTAATTTCTTGGCATCAATCATCTCAGAGGACCAAAATAATGTGCTTAAGAAGAGGGGTTTATCCTTTTCCCCAACACATCATTTTGATCTGTATCAAACTATTCTGGATGTGAACAGGTTTGCAAGAAGCCTGACGCTTGAAAAGCATTTTTCTCACATTCCTTTGGACCCTATTGTGTCTGGTGAGAACTAGAGTTGAGCGAACACCTGGATGTTCGGGTTCAAGAGGTTCCGCTGATCTCCCCGAAAATGTTCGTGTTCGGGATCCGAACTCGACCCGAACTTCACCCCGAACCCCATTGAAGTCAATGGGGACCCGAACTTTTGGGCATTAAAAAGGCTGTAAAATATCACAGCAAAGGGCTAGAGGGCTGCAAAAGGCAGCAAAATGTAGGTAAATCCCCTGCAAACAAATGTGGATAGGGAAATGACTTAAAATAACATAAAATAGAGAAAAAATAATAAATAAACGTTCTAAACTTGAGCCCAAGTGAGTGACAGTGGCACCTGTCACCTAGCAAACAGAGGATGTGGCAGCAACGCCACCACATCTGTCTTCGTCACCAAGCATCTCCACCAAACCCCATGAAAGTGTACAGCTATCATCTGTCCATCTCCCAAACACTGGAGAGAAGAAGAAATAGAAAGAGGAAGTATCCCCCTACCCATGGCTCTGAATGCTGTCATTCTGTCTGGTGGACAGTTTTAAAAACCTTATGGCAGTGGCTGTCCCACAGTAACCACGGTTCCACATAACCAACAACACAGTGGGTAAATGTAGCGACTGGGCCAGAGGCGGATAGCATTTTTGTGAATGTCCTTCCGCCCCCGAGGATTGCTGGGCATTTCTCTTTGTATCCTGTTACCTCCTCCTCCTATTCTGCTTCCTCCTCCGGCTCTACCACCCCCTCATCCACTCAGTGTAACACTTTCACCACCCACAGCAGAACAGCCAGAGGAAATGACAGCGGTCTATTTTAAAACTTAT
The DNA here is from genome assembly GCA_033119425.1 of Bufotes viridis. NCBI lineage: Eukaryota > Metazoa > Chordata > Amphibia > Anura > Bufonidae > Bufotes > Bufotes viridis. The sequence continues at coordinate 157,931,273 of CM065594.1, forward strand.
GTGTTTGTGGGAAAAAACCCACAACGTGCAGGAGCTGTGGACAGGCATGGAACAACAGACGGATGATTGGTTGGTGAAATTGAGCCTTCAGCCCGGCCTGGTGTTGTGCGTTAAAGGGGAAAAAAGTAATAGCAGGTCTGGGCCTAGCCGGTTTGACGCACATCCCCTGCCTGCCACATGTGCTGAATTTGGGGTGCAGAAATTCCTAAACACCAGACAGTGAAAATCAATTCAGTTAATCGAACACACACAACACCCCCCCCCCCTCCTTTCACTCAAACCATTAACAAACTATTTACAAATGTACTTAAAAACATATTAAAATAACTATAATGCAGCTAAACTAACCAAACAAACAAAACTATATGCACGCCTTATCCTCAACTTAAGGCCAGCCAATTACAAGTGGCTCGGAGGGTGGGTTCCTGCACCAACATAGGCCCTGGCCTGGAACACAATTGTCCAGCCAGGGCACAGTTCTGGAGGATGAGGAGGATAAGTAGGATGAGGAGGAGTTGGAGGAACCGTGTTCTCAGCAGGGTGGCACCCAAGCCAGCTCACGGGCAGCTGGGTTACCTTCAGCACCTCAGAAGGCTGGGTTAGCATTGGCGAAATGTGGGAAAGCTTTGTCATCACGCTACAACAACCTGCACCACCAGCAGATCTGGAACGTGTTAGCAGGAGGCAGCATTTTAGCAACATGGTGGAAGAGTACACTTACTGACTGATGTTTTTTTTTCCAGGGGTGTAGCTACAGGGAAGCATGGGAAGCTACTGTTTTGGGTCCCTAACCTATAAGGGGCCAATCCAGGAGGAGGAGAACTAAAAGACTTTGTCAGGGCCCCCTCAACAGTATTATAAAATTAAATTATATACAGTGGCAGTATAGACAGTATAGAGAGCAGATGGAAAATAAACCCAAACAGCTTCACACCCAACACACTCAACAACCCCCCCCCCCCTTTTCACTCAAACCATTAACAAACTATTTACAAATTTACTTAAAAACATATTAAAATAACTATAATGCAGCTAAAGTAACTATATAAACAAACAAAACTATATATATATGCCTTATCCTTAACTTAAGGCCAGCCAATTACAAGTGGCTCAGAGGGTGGGTTCCTGCACAAACATAGGCCTTGGCCTGGAACACAATTGTCCAGCCAGGGCACAGTTCTGAAGGATGAGGAGGAGTAGGAGGAACGCTGGGGGATACAAAGGACACAGACGATATACCTCCCTCAAAGAGGATAGCTTGTCCTTGCCTCTGGGCAGTCTGGCAGACATGAGCGACAACATGCTGCAGTGCCTGCGCAACGACTGCCCAGTTACTGCCACATTCTAACTTGTGCTGCTTACTGGGTGGCCACCCTGCTGCATCCCCGTTACAAGGACAACGTGCCGTCCTTAATTCCCTCACTGGAGTGTGATTGGAAGATGACCCCACTAATAGACACGCTGCTGATGGCATTTACACCTGACACCGTGGACTCAGTGGAAGCACAAGATGAAGGCAGAGGAGGAAGAATTTGCCAATGCAGCTGGGTCATCACAAACACCTCAGAAGGCAGGTTTATCATTGGCAAAATGTGGAAAAGCTTTGTCATCAAGCCACAACAACCTGCACCACCAGCAGATCTGGAACATCTTAGCAGGAGGCAGCATTTCAGAAACATGTTGGAACAGTACACGTACTGACTGATGGGTCTGCCTAGGGGAATAGCTACAGGGGGAGCAGGGGAAGCAACTGCTTTGGGGCCGTGACCTAGAAAGGTCCCATCCAGGAGGAGGAGGAGGAGTAAAAGACTTTGTCAGGGCCCCCTCAACAGTATTATACAATGAAATTATATACAGTGGCAGTATAAACAGTGTAGAAAGCGAATGGAACAGCTGCTAGGCCTCGTCTGAGAGAGCGATCTTTAGTAGCCACTAGTGTTGGGCGCGAATATTTGCGATGCGAATATTTCGCGCGAATATCGCATATTCGCGATTTCGCGATTTTTTCGAATATCATGCCATAAATTCGATATTGCGAATATTTGCGTTGGTTAAATTAGATGATACACAATAAGTTCAAGAACTTCAGTTCACTTGTGTTGATAAATGAGTTTGAGTGACTCTGAGTTTCATTCATTTAAGGTGTTGTTTTGCATCAAGGCTCTTTTTCAAAGCCATAGCCAAAATCCTGCCTTTTTTGCGATTTTCCGTAATGCGATTTTTTTGACAGCGATGCGAATATCTAACACTTGCAGACATGCCTGCGCATTGACTTGAAAATTGAAATATTGCCTTTATGCGATTTTTCCGTAATGCGATTTTTTTCACACTCTATGCGCATGATCATACGCATTATGCGATTATCCGCGATTTTATAAAAAAAAGATGGCGATTAAATGATGAATACGAATATTCGAATTTGCGAATATATCGCGAATATTTTACGAAATATTCGCAAAATATCGCGAATTCGAATATGGGCATATTCGATCATCACTAGTAGCCACAGGCATGGTGGCATGAAAGGAAGGGGTTGCGCAACAATTACTGGGGGAGGGGGGCCCTATTCAAAAATTTGATGTGGTGCCCAATTATTTCTAGCTACGCCACTGGGTCTGGCCCATTCAACTTCTGGGTGTGCAAATTGGGCACATGTCCTGAGGTTGCCTATTATGCCTTGGAGGTGCTGGCCTACCCTGCAGCCACTGTATTGTCTGAACATGTTTTTAGCATGGCTTAGGGCATTATCACAGACAAGTGCAGCCGCCTGTCCGCAGACAATGTTGGCAACTAAGCTTTTGTTTATTAAAAAGAACCAGACATGGATCCCAAAGGACTTGTTTGAACCTTATGCAGAATAGACATGTATACCGGCCTCATCCAACCATTGTTGTAAAATTAAAAATAAAAAAACAGTTATTGGAGACTACCTTTGGCTTCACAGCCCAAAAAGGCTTCATTTCATGCAAAAATGTTACCGCCAATTGTAAGTTCCCTATCAGTTATGCAGTGCAGGGGATTGTACCTGGCAAAAAATGGTAATATTTCACCCAACAATTTAAAATCTATCATCTGCCGGACAGTATTAAACTTGTTCAGTCACAGCTGAAGCACCAGATTTACTGTATTTCTATTTTTGCAACTGTATTTCACCACAGAACAAAATCTATCCTTTGACGGACAATAAGGAAATTGTCCAGTCACAACTGGAACACCAGATTCAAGGTATTGCTATTTTGGCAATTAAATTTCACCCCAGAAAAAAATATACCCTTTTACGGACATATTTAAACTAGGCCTGCAACAGCTCGAACACCAGTTTTACTGTAATTTCAATTTTTGCTACTGACTTTCATCCCAGAAAATAATATATCCTTTGACGGACACTATTGAAATTGTCCAGTCACAGCTGGAACACCAGATTCAGGGTATTGCTATTTTGGCAATTGAATTTAACCCCAGAACAAAATCTTTCCTTTGACAGATACTATTAAACTTGTTCAGTCACAGCTGGAACACCAGATTTACTGTATTTCTATTTTTGCAACTGTATTTCACCACAGAACAAAATCTAGTTTCTAGGTTTGACAATAAGCACAGCCAAGCCCCTGATGTAGAATATAGCAAAAAAAAAAAAAAAACTAGTATTGATGGATTGATGGCAGCTTGTGCTGGTGTACCACAAGACACAAAATGGCCGCCGATCACCCCAGAAAAAAGTGACAGAAAAACGCTCTGTGCAGCCTAATAAACAGTGAGTAATTAACTAGCAGAAGTTGAATGTTTCACAGCTGTAGATCAATCACTTCATTTGGTGTTTTTGCTGAGTTTTCCCTGCCTAATCTCACCCTCACAGCAGCTTCGTCCTATCCCTACACTAATCAGAGCCGAGTGACGTGCGGTGCTACGTGACTCCAGCTTAAGTAGAGGCTAGGTCACATGCTGCATTTGGCCAATCACAGCCATGCCATTAGTAGGCATAGCTGTGATGGCTTCTTAGGGCAAGAAGTAAAATGCTAGCTGATTGGCTTATTTAGCCCTTCAGAAAGCAGGAAGAATTCGCCGAACAACGGGCCCGAGCCCGAACTTTTTTGAAAATGTTCGGGTCCTGGTCTGGTTCCTGAACACCCCAAAATTCGGTACGAACCCGAACTATCCAGTTCGGGTTTGCTCATCCCTAGTGAGGACGTCTCCTGTCCTATTCAGGTTATGTAGAACTCTGTCCATGATCATATTGATATGTCTACTCTTGATACACCTATTGTTGGTATGCCTATTGTTGATATGCCTATTGTTGATACCCACATGCTGCCTTCTAGTGGTATGACATTTATGGAGTTGATTCACTGCAATACCTTAAAGGGGATGCAAATAAGGCAAGATGATCTTGGTTCTAGTAATGCTTTTAGAACATGCAATAGGGATTTCTACCCAATACAATCTAGATCACTTGTCTTAGATCGCTATCAAGAACTGGTGGAGAGGGATCTTGTTCTTCTCCATGATAAAATCAAATGTAAAAAAACAGGGTAGCCAGCTTTCAAAACATCATAATCTAACACACAATGAACAAAGGGCACTGCGCGACCTAAAGGACAGGGATGACATTATTATCAAAGAGGCTGAAAAGGGAGGAGCGGTTGTTATCCTGGATGTTGGTGTCTACAAATCACAAATACTGAATATGCTTAATGACACCAAGGTATAGGCACGCCTGAGTAGCAGCCCTCTCCTCCCTTTTCAGTCTGAAATGCTTAAAATAAACACGATGGGCTTTGAACTTGGCTTTCTCAGCAAGAAAATAATGGAATATATATATATATATATATATATATATATACATACAGCATCTGGTTGTATCTATTTTCCATGCACTTCCCAAGGTCCACAAGGATACCTTCCCTCCCCCACTAAGACCTATAGTGACAGGGATAGGCTCCTTTTCGGAACGGCTGTCTGAGTGGATTGATACACTCTTGCAGCCTTTGATCCCATTCATTCCAGGTTTCTTGCAGGACACTAGGTCTGCTCTACAGGCCTTTTCCTGCTTTGAGTGGAAAAGTGATTATGTATGGGTCACTGCGGATGTTGTGGCCCTCTACACCAATATCCCACATAACTTGGCATTATTGTCACTACAATGGTTTCTCAATAGGTTCAGTGATTATTCTGATGAATTGCAGGAGTACATGGTTATGGTGGTTGACTTCCTCCTCCGGCACAATTTCTTCATGTTTGATACTCAGTTTTATTTACAGGTATTGGGGGTATCAATGGGGGCCAAGTTCTCTCCCTCGTTAGCTAATATATTTATGGCATGCTGGGAGGGACAGTTTCTCCTCATCGACACCCACCCTTTTTCTGGTCAGCTTCAGTGGTATGGTCGCTACATAGATGACCTGCTTTTTGTGTGATCTGGTGATATGGCGGCCATACCACTGTTTTCTGACTATTTGAATTCTTGGTTGAACACTATTTCTTTTAATTTACAATATGACCTACATCGTATACATTTTTTGGATTTGTGCCTGAGGGGGGACACGGCCACCTCCTGAGTTCTCACTGCCACATATAGAAAAGAATTAGCTGGCAATACTATTTTACATGTGACTTCTTGCCATCCACCGCATACAATACGCAATATTCCCAAAGGTGAACTTAATAGGGCAAGACGCAACTGCTCTGATCTAACTTCTTTTTTTCAAGAAGCTGATAACCTTACAAATAGTCTTGTTCGTAGATCCTATTCACACAGATGTGTTTCTGTCTCAAAAAATGCAGTTGCGATTTTGGACAGGAAATCACTTGTGTTTCCTCCAAAAAAGCCATCATTTGAATGTACTCGCTTACCTGTATTTAAACAGACCTTCCCCCCCTTTTTCACGCAATACAGCGAGGAATTTGCAGTAATTTGCAAAATTATCAAAAAAATACTTACCCTCGCTTGCTAGCTATAGACAATGGATGGATATTGTGAAAAGTGGGGTGAAATGCATAGCACTAAAAGCCCCCACACTGGGCAATATGATCGGTCCCAATCTGTACCAGGACAAGAGGGTGATACATAAACCCTCTTGGCTGGTCAGTAAAGGGAGCTATAAGTGCGGTCACAGCAAATGTATATGCTGTGAACACACGATGGTTAATAGGCATTTTAGATCCTCCGTGAATAATAAGCAATATGTGATCCACTCATATTTGAACTGCAACACTAAATATGTGTAATTACCTGCAAGTATTGAAATTTGCAATATGTTGGTTGTACTGTTAATGAAATCAAGACTAGGATCCGTAAGCACATCTCTGATGTTCCACACTACCGAAGCCGCAATGTATCAGTGGCAAGCTTACACTTTGCTTTAGTACATGGGAGAGATACATCAGGACTAGAGTTGAGCGAACTTCTATTTTTAGTTTGGCGTCCAAAGTTCGGGTTCGGGTTATCGTAGCATCCCGTTATGGATTCCGCTACAGCGGACCATAACGGCATTTGCAATCCATAAGGGGTTGCTTCATTGAACCCAAACCTTGGACAACCCTAAGGACCTGGGGTGACGTCACTGTCATGTGATCAGTGCAGGGGGCGTTGTTCAGTACTGGATCACTTCTTATCCAATCCAGTGCTGAGCCACGCCCCCCTGCACTGATCACATGACGGTGACGTCACCCCAGGTCCTTAGGGTTGTTCAAGGTTTGGGTTTAATGAAGCAGCCCTTTATGGATTCCAAATGCCGTTATGGTCCGCGGTAGCGGAATCCATAACGGGATGCTACGATAACCCTAACTTTGGACGTCGAACTAAAAATAGAAGTTCGCTCAACTCTAATCAGGACTAGTAGCATAAGGGATTGAAAGAGTTAAAAATCCTATCAGAGGAGGTGACTACAGAAGGAAACTTCTAAATAGAGAAGCTTTCTGGATTTTCCAGCTTGATTCCTGCCAACCAAATGGTCTAAATAAAAGACACGATCTGATTCTGCAATATTAGTGAACCTTGCCATTGTTTTTTCTATATATTCATTAGGATGTGTCTGCATTGTGCATGCCATATCTGAATAGGACTTTTAGTATTAATGTCTCTTTGCATGTTGGTGATTTTTGTAAGATGTGTTGGTGCAGTGATTGCTCCATGTGTGCTCCCACTGGTCACATGATCCCATGATTATGGAGCCAGGTGTGTGGGGAGCACATAAGCAGCAATACATTTGGGGTTTGATATGTCATGAGGAAGGACCTTGAATATGTGATTGTCTGAAACATGTTGACTTTAGCATCCTGTATGGAAGTTTTTATCACAGCAGAATAAAGATACAAGATTTTTCTACCACTATTTTTTGAGCTGGACATCTCCTTTTTTCCTGCTATGTGTTTTCGCCTCCAAGTGCGACTTCCGTGCTCAGATAGTGGACTAGCAGGTGAGAAAACAGAATGCTTAGTAAATGGTCAATTGATAATAAAATTAACTGGTAATGGACCATGTGATGAGCACAGTGACGTCACCACAGGTCATTTTCCTGCCAGGTCCTAAAAATAGAAGAAGAAAGAAGCCGGGCTGCGCGAACAAGTGGATTAGGCGAGTCAAATAATTTTTTTTAACCTCTCCATATTTAATTTACTTAGTATTCTATATTAGGATTGCTATTATTTTCCCTTATAACCATGTTATCAGGGAAAATAATAAAGATCGGGTCCCCATCCCGATTGTCTCCTAGCAACCATGCGCGAAAATCGCACCGCATCCGCACTTGCTTGCGGATGCCTGCGATTTTCACGCAGCCCCATTCACTTCTAAGGGGCCTGCGTTGCGTGAAAAACGCAAAATATAGAACATGCTGCGATTTTCACGGAACACACAAGTGATGTGTGAAAATCACCGCTCATGTACGCAGCTCCATTGAAGTGAATGGGTCAGGATTCAGTGCGGGCGTAATGCGTTCACTTCACGCATTGCACCTGCGTTGAAAACTTGTCTGTGAGAAAGGGGCCTAACCCTGGGTTCAGACCTGAGCGTTCTAAAAACGCGCGTTTTACTCGCGTATTTCAGTGCGTTTTTGCAAATAGGAAACGCACGTTCGTACGCGCGTTCTTGTGATTGACTACTGTGGTGTCAATCAGAAAACGCGCGACAAACGCCCCCAAAAAAGCTCAAGTACTTGCTTATGCGTCGGGCGTTTTACAGCGTGTTCAAACGTGCTGTAAAACGCTCAAGTGAGAACCAGGGCCATAGGAAAGCATTGGTTTTCATGTGTTTAGCGTTTTACAGCGCGTTTGAACGCGCTGTAAAACGCTCAGGTGTGAACTTAGGGTCAGTGTTCGATGTGCAGTGAGCCTTGGAGGAGCTGGTGCAGAGGGTTTAGTGGTCCTGATGAGAGGTCGTGTCACGGTGGGGAACTTCCTTGCCTTTACCTTAATTTTATTTTTCTGGGGTGTGAGCCGGCGGTGTGCTGCGACTGACTCTTGGCCAGGCAAGCAAGAGTACCACTGCTATATGCAAAATTTGGCTAATACATTTACAATGGGGTGAGGGAAAAGAGAAAAGGCAAAAATTCAAAAAAAAAATTTTACAACAGGGAGAAATTATTTTCCTAAAAAGTCCTAGAGGGTGTTATATATCTAGACAGCTTTAGGTTACCATCATTTTCCATACTGTATATTATGTCGGTCTATTCAATGCTCATTGATACTCTTAAGGCTACTTTATATAACAGACATGGTAAATTAATTGGTTCCCTTAAATAGTACAACTTATCCCCGAAAACATAAGCCCTCATATGGCTATATGAATGAAAATAAAAAAAGTTATAACTATTGGAATGTTGGATAGAGATGTTGCGAACAAAAAAAATTCCGCAAATGTTCGCGAACGGGCGAACAGCCATAGACTTCAATTGGCAGCCGAATTTTAAAACCCACAGGGCCTCTTTCTGGCCACAATAGTGATGGAAAAGTTGTTTCAAGGGGACTAACACCTGGACTGTGGAATGCCGGAGGGGGATCCATGGCAAAACTCCCATGGAAAATTTACGTAGTTGACGCAGAGTCGAGTTTTAATCCATAAAGGGCATAAATCACCTAACATTCCTAAATTGTTTGGAATAACGTGCTTTAAACATCCAGTGTGTGTATACGATCAGGTATGATGTTGTATCAATCAGGTAGTGTAAGGGTTACGCCCGCTTAACAGTGACAGACCAAACTGACAGACCAAACTCCCCGTTTAACGCACCACTGTTTCTGGTAGTGATGGTGACCACAACTCTTCCTCTTCATGATCATCTCCGGCCTGATCCAGCAATCTTCGCAGGGCACGCTCCAGAAAAAACGCATATGGGATGAGGTCAATGATGTTGCCTTGGGTTTGACTGACCAGGTTTGTCACCTCTGCAAAAGGACACATGAGCCTACAGCCATTGTGCATGAGCGTTCAGTAACGCGGACAAAATATACTCAGCTCCGCAGAGGCTGTCCTCTTTTTTTTTAAATTAAAAAAATCTGTTCTTACCAGTTTAATCTCTGTTTTGTCCCCTATCAGGGGCCGGTGTATGGAATAGATTTTAGGAACCCGGGAGATAGAAAAAGATAGTTGGTCGGTCCTCTTCCTTCCAATTTGGGGCACTGCGTGTGCGCCGTGCAATGTACTGTGCCACCCTATATGAGTGGTGTGTTAAGTAGTACTATTCCTATCAGTTTAATCTCTGTTACGTCCCCTATCAGGGGAGGTGTATCGAATAGATTTTAGGAACTGGGAGATGGAAAAAGATGATTGGTCGGTCCTCCTACTTCCAATTTGGGGCACTGCGCATGCGCCGCGCAATGTACTGTGCCACCAATACAAATAGTGTGAACTACTATTCTTACCATTTTAATCTTTGATAAGTCCCCTATCAGGGGATGTGTATTGAATTGAATCCTTGCATGGGGAGATAGAGAAAAAAGCTTGCTCTGTCCTCTTCCTTCTAATTTCAGGCACTTACAATGGAATTTGCCACCAATGCAACTAGTGTTAACTAAGTACTATTCCTATCAGTTTAATCTCTGTTTTGTCCCTTATCAGGGCAAGGGCCGGTGTAGTGAATAGATTTTTGGAACCGGGAGATGGAAAAAGACCCATGCTCGGTCTGCTTCATTCAAATCTTAGGTCACTGCCGTGCAATGTACTGTGCCACCCTATATGAGGGGTGTGTTAAGTAGTACTATTCCTATCAGTTTAATCCCTTTTACGTCCCCTATCAGGGGAGGTGTATCGAATAGATTTTAGGAACCGGGAGATGGAAAAAGATGATTGGTCGGTCCTCCTACTTCCAATTTGGGGCACTGCGCATGCGCCGCGCAATGTACTGTGCCACCGATACAAATAGTGTGAACTACTATTCTTACCATTTTAATCTTTGTTAAGTCCCCTATCAGGGGATGTGTATTGAATTGAATCCTTGCATGGGGAGATGGAGAAAAAAGCTTGCTCTGTCCGCTTCCTTCTAATTTAGAGCACTTACAATGGAATTTGCCACCAATGCAACTAGTGTTAACTAAGTACTATTCCTATCAGTTTAATCTCTGTTTTGTCCCTTATCAGGGCCAGGGCCGGTGTAGTGAATAGATTTTTGGAACCGGGAGATGGAAAAAGACCCATGCTCGGTCTGCTTCATTCAAAACTTAGGTCACTGTGCGTGTGCCGTGCAATGTACTGTGACACACACACTGGCAGGCAACTGCAATTATATTAAAGGGTAAAAATGTAATGACTTTTTTATCTGCAAGGTACTGTGCCACCCTATATGAGTGGTGTGCGCACAGTACAGTCTGTGGGCCTGCGGCCTCTCACACACAGGCAGGCAACTGCAATATATATATATATATATATATATATATATAAATATATATATATATATATAGTAACAACACGGGGTCATTTAGCTCTTCCAGATTGCCGTCTTAACGCCTTAGATGGTTAGCACACATCAAGAAGCCACTCCACCACTGTAGATTCGGGTGAAAACTGGCGACGACCAGCTTTATTGTCACAACAGCGGTACAACAAAATCATAAAAATAAATCCTCGGCCGTCTGGCCACTGACTAAACAGTCTTTCCCTCTCTATCAGGGTTAGAGGGTCCCAGCTCCCACAGGCCTTGACACAGCCTGCTCCTTTCCCAGACTAGGAGCTCTGATTGAGGAGCTCAGCCCACATTAATCCAAGCTCCTCAGCTGGCTGATAATTATCCCCATTACCAGCCTGACTGCTGCAGAGTGGGAAAAACTATTTTCCCAACCTTTCTTGTTCTCACCCAGCTTTCTCTTGGTGAGATACGCCACTTGAATGGCCTTCCTATGGCCTTCTGGCAGCTCTACTGCCACAATATAAAAAAAAAAAAAAAAAGCAGACTGATGTACCAGGGCTTTTTGGGGTGCTGTCAGGATGCTGTCCTAACAGCAGATGGCCCCTTTCACACAAGCGAGTTTTCCGCACCGGTGCAATGCATGACGTGAACGCATAGCATCCGCACTGAATCCTGACCCATTCATTTCAATGGGTCTGTGTACATGAGCGTTTTTCACGCATTACTTGTGCGTTGCGCGAAAATCACAGCATGTTCTATATTCTGCATTTTTCACGCCCTAGCCCCATAGAAGTGAATGGGGCTGCGTGAAAAACGCATTGCATCCACAAGCAAGTGCGGGTGCGTTGCGTTTTTCACTGATGGTTGCTAGGAGATGTTGTTTGTAAACCTTCACTTTTTCATCACGCCCGTGAAAAACGCATCAAAATGCATTGCACCCACGTGGCAAAAACTGAGCAACTGAAAGCAATCGTAGGCAAAACTGAATGGCTTTGCCTGTGAAATCACACAGTTTTCACTGAACGCATCCGCAATGCATCGGGACCTAAGGCCCCATTCACACATCCGCAATTTTTGTCCGCATCCATTCCGCAATTCTGCGGAATGGATGCGGACCCATTCATTGTGAATGTGGCCGGACGTGATTCAGGGAGCACACTATGTGCTCTCCGCTTCCGCATTTGCGAAGGCCGCTGCCTCGAACTTCCGGGTTTCGGCCCCGAAATATCCGGCCGCGGCCCCGCAAAAGATAGAGCATGTCCTATTCTTGTCCGCAGCCTGCGGACAAGAATAGGCATCTCTATGTGGAGTGCCGGCATGGTGTATTGCGGATCCGCAACACACTACGGACGTGCGAATGGGGCCTAATCCGGACACGCTCGTGTGAAACAGGCCGATGAGTCTTTGAGGACTGGAGTGGACACAGAACACTGGCCTAGCTAACGCTTTCCCTATTAATTCAGCAGCAGCAGCACTCTCCCTGCACTAACTAACACTGCAGCTTCAGAATGAATCTAAGATGGATGCTGTCCTTGCTTTTTGATAGGAGGTGGGAGGGTCTGGGAGAGAGGGTATGCTGATTGGCTGTGTCTGCTGACTATGAGGTACAGGGTCAAATTTTGCTCAATGATAAAGTATTGGGGGCGAATCGAACATCGCATATGTTCGCCCGCCGCGGTGAACGCGAACATACAATGTTCGCCGGCGAATAGTTTGGGACATCTCTAATGTTAGTAGGAAAAAAATAAAATGCAAAAACAAAAATCGGCACCTAGTGTGCGAACCATACTAAGTGCTCATGCGCCCGTTCCATGATTTGGGGACCGCAATTGGGGACCGTGTGGCTGGCGCAGATGGATGCAGACCCATTCACCTTGAATAAAAAATAGGGCAAATTCTATTTTTTTGCGGAGTGGAGGTACAGACAGAAAATTCATGAAATCACTCCATAGTGCTCCAATGGGCTTCCATGCCCCTTTTGCAACCCACCTTCTGGATTGACGACCCATCCGGATTGCCAACCTGGCCGGTGCATGAGCCTTAACACAAATGTGAAGATGTCAAATGGGACCCAGCCTATTGCTGTAGTGCTGCATTCCTAAGTGGCTCAAATTACTGACTTAGTGGGCCATGAAAGACATATACTGTCCTTGGCCATAATTTCTGCTTCAGGTGTCAATGGATACATGCACTTTGTTGCATAGCCACAATTCTAAGGAGTAGCTCATATTATCTGCCATGTGAGAGTACAATGCAGGGATTTTTTTTTTTTTTTTTTAGAAATAATGGTAGTTAATTATCTTCCATCAAGGATGAGCACATACCATCAGATCCCTAAAAGCAGTGGCATCTACTAAGTGGTACAGTAACAACTGCACCGCCAGCAACTTGGCAAGGTGGGAGTTCAGTTTACACACAAGCAAACTGCTGGGCACGTATAGTTGTTTTTTGGCCACATATTCTTTATAGCTGTTTATAGAGCAGAGAAGGAAGAGGAGTAGTCTGAGTGGGAGAAGAAGTAACTGATGATGATGATGATGACAAGGACACTGTACTGTATGTGGATGCAGCCTGGCTGTCACAAAGGAGACCAGGAGAAGAAGGACACTCTTCTGGCAGCCAGTTCAATTTTCCCCCAGGGTCTGTTTGTGTCGCCTCATGTGTTGCAATAGAGCAGTAGTGCCTATGTTTGTGTTGGAATGCCCACAGATTATTTTCATCATGCTAATCTTGAACATGGAAATGCTGCCAGATGGGAGATACTTGAACAGAGCTGTGTATCATTTTCTTTGTCCTCAAATAATGTTGCACCTATTGGAAATGAGGAAGAACTACTACTACTACTACTACTACTACTACTACTACTACTACTACTCAGGGCCGGTGCAAGGATTTTTGCCGCCCTAGGCAAAGATCCATTTTGCCGCCCCCCCCCCCATGTCACTCACTCACTGACACACACACACACAGAAACTCACTGACAGACAGACACGCACTCACTGACAGACACGCACTCACTCAACGACACACACGCACTCACTCAACGACACACACGCACTCACTCAACGACACACATGCACTCACTGAACGACACACATGCACTCACTGAACGACACACACTCACTGAATGACATACACCGAAACTTACTGACAGACACATACACTCACTGACAGACACACACTCACTCACTGATACACACACACACACTCACTGACAGACATACAATCACTCAGATACTCACTGACAGACAAACACACAGTCACTGACAAACACAGACATTTACTGACAGACAGACAAACACAGTCACTGACAAACACAGACACTTACTGACAGACAGGCATACACACTCACTGACATACACACATTCACTCAATGACAAACACACACTCACTGACACACACACAGACACTCAATGACAGACACACAGACATTTACTGACAGACAGACATACACTCACTCACTGACACACACACAGGCAGACACTTACTCAGTCACTTAAACACTCACCTCCCTGGGGTCCAGTGTGGTGCAGCTCCTCAGTCCTATAGCGCACAGTTTAGTATACCGGGGCTGGATTTATGTCCTATTCCGGCTCCCCGAATCACAGAGGGCACACAAGGGAGGAGTGGGGTGCTGCTAGAACAGCCTCCCTTGCCACCTGCCTCCTCTCCTCCGGTAATTTACTGGCAGAGCAGGCACCTGCCATCAGGAAAAATAAACGCAGTTCAGATTTGGTGTTATTAGCGCTAAAAGCGTATATTGACAGTTCAATACAACCCGTGAAAAATGTACCCTGTTCACATTTGGATGTTATTTATGCTAAAAGCGTATATTGCCAGTTCAGAACAACCCGAGAAAAATATACCCTGTTCACATTTGGGTGTTATTTGCGCTATAAGCGTTTTTTGTCATAGTTCTAGAGAAAAATATACGCTGTTGACATTTTGGTGCTATTTGCACTAAAAGCGTATATTGCCAGTTCAGTACAATCTGTGAAAAATATACCCTGTTCACATTTGGGTGTTATTTCCGCTAAAAGTATTAATTTCAATATGTAAGAAACAAAAGAGAAAAATATACACAGTTATTTTTTTCTGTTATTTACGCTAAAATCATTTAGTGGCCTTTTTCAGTTGAATACAAGAAATATATGCACAGGTCACGTTTGTTTTTATTTCCGCTATAATAATTTAGTGGCCTATTTCTATCTAAAATGAGAAATATATATGCAGTTCACGTTTACTTGTATTTGTGCTAAAAGAACAAGTGGCCTACTTCTGTCCAAAAAGATAAATATTCTGGGCTTTTTAGGGTTGTTTTAATTTGCTTTTAATTATTTTAGTTCAACTAAAAGTATGTCAGACAGAGAAGTGCCAGGCCATGCACAGAGGAGTGTCAGAGGCCTAAATGTATCTGGCGCAGGCAGAGGTAGCAGCAGAGTAAGGGGGAGCTGCAGCAGGAGTCTCAGCGAGAGGCCTGAGCTCCCGGTGTCATCTGCTGGTCGTGTCTTGACCAGCAACCCAGCGGTTAGTGATTGGTTTACTTGGTCATACAAGTCATCCTAAGTGATATCAGACACCCCCAACCAACAGTCGGTAGGTTCGTCAGACACAACCCTTAGTTGGCATGGCCCGGGAGCAGGCCCTGTGCCCTCACCTGTCCTGAAACTGCCTCTGTCCTTTGCTGTTCCCTCAGCCACATAAATACTATCTGCTGTGGGCTCAGCACTACTATTCAGCGAGGACGAGCTGCTCGAGGTCAGCAGCTACTTCCCAGCCGAGATTTGGAGGCGACATCCACCACTTCCTCTGCTAGGCGGGCAAGTAGTGATGATGAGAGTGGCGTGAGTGATGGTGTTGCAAGCGGTCAGACTCCTGAACCAGAGAGCATTGAGGAGAACACCAGTGATTTGCAGACACTACTCGATGATGAAGCCAATCGCATTTGGGAGCCGGGTAAATAAGGGGCTTCATCATCATCATCATCATCATCTGGAGAAGAGGGTAGCAGCTTGCTCACGAGGCAGCGGCCGAGCCAGCATAGTTGTAGCAGGGCTGGGAATCAGCAGGGTGGCAGCAGTGGGAGGCCACCTGCCTCGCAGCAGCCTAGCTGCCCATAAAGGAGTGGTGCATGGGTTCACGCAAGCATTAGCACTATAATTCAGTCAGTGCAGAGTGTTGGGGGGAAAATCAACTACTCGGCAGTGTGGCAGTTTTTTGTCAAGACTCCGGAGGAGGTGAACATGGCCATATGTCGAATCTGTGGGCAGAAGGTGAAGCGTGGCCAGGGGGCCAATGTTGACACCACTGCCCTGGGACAACATATGCAGCGACACCATAAAGTATCCTGGGACAATCGTGGCTCTGATGTGATGGTCCAGCCTGCCACAGCAACAGCTGCATCACCCAGTGGCACGCACCCCATTGCAGGCAGTCAAGGTTCCACCGGCTCCGCAGAAGGGAGCTGTCTGTCTGTCCCATCGTCTCCTGCTCCTCCTCCTTCTACTCCTCAGCAGTCATTCCGCCAGCAATCAATCAACTGCATCCAACGTCGCAGAAACTGAACGTGCTCCTGGCCAAGTTGCTGGTGCTGCAGTCCCTCCCCTTCCAGGTGGTGGACTCTGCACCTTTCAGAGAACTGAAGGATTGTGCCAAGCTGAGGTGGAGAGTCCTAATCCATCATTTGTTTAACCAAAAGGCAGTACGAGCCCTGCACACATATGTGGAACAGAAGGTGTGCCAGTCCTTAAGCCTGTCAGTGTCTGCCAAAGTCCATGGTAGCAACGACGTGTGGAGCTGTAACCATGGTCAGGGACAATACATGTCCTTTACGGCCCACTGTGTTTATGTAGTTTCTGCACAGCCACACCAGCAACTTGGCCAGGTGACACCGCTTCCGCCTCCACGTTGTCACTCCGTTGGTCCTGCGACAATGTCCGCCTCTGCCTCCTCATCCTCCACCATATCCTCAGCCTCCAATGCAGGGACAAGTCACAGTGCCCCTCGAACATACAACATTTGCAGGACAAGGCAGTGTCACGCGGTTCTGCACCTGGTTTGCCTGCGCGAATGTAGTTATACAGGGGAGGAACTGCTCCATGTCCTTCAGAAATAAATCAACTGCTGGCTTTCTCCGCGACAACTGAAAATCGGAACCACGGTGACCGACAAAGGGAAGAACATGGTGTCGGCGCTGCGTCAAGGAAGACTGAGCCATGCACTCTGCATTGCACATGTGTTCAATCTGGTTATAAAGCAGTTCCTGAAGTCTTCCACCCATCTGCAAAACATCCTAAAATGGGCAGGAAACTTTGCATGCACTTCAGCCACTCGTACACAACAAAGCACACCCTCCTTGTGCTGCAGCGGCAGAACGGCATCTCCCAACATAGGCTGATATGAGACGTTTCAACCCTTTTGGAATTCCACCCTTCATATGTTGGACCAACTATACGAACAGAGAAAGGCCATCAACGATTTCTTGATGATCCAAGCAGATAGGAGTACTCCCCTGTGCAACTTCGATGTCAGCCAGTGGCAGCTCATGCGTGACACCTGTTGTTTGCTCAGGCCCTTGAGGAGGACACGTTATTTGTCAGTCGCCAGGAGTACGGGATGAATGCCATCACTCCACTGCTTCATGTCTTGGAACAGATGCTGGTGAATATGGCTAGATCTCATGGCCACGTGAGCACTGTGGGGAGTGAACTGGAAGAGGAGGAGGAGGGGAGGAAGGCATTGGAGTAAAGGCAATATGTAGCAAATTGAGTGGTTTTTCTACTGCAGTGACAGGAGAGGAGGAGCAGGAGCAGCTGGAGGAGCAAGAGGGCAATGAGGAAGACAAGGCAGAGGACTCAGACACACCGTGGTAGTATACAGAGATGGAGACAGGGAATCCCTCAGAGTCACTTGCACAATTGGCCCGCTGCATGCTCACTTGTTTGCGTAGTGACAGCAGAATTTGGCAGAGGGATTACTTCTTGCTCTCGACCATGTTGGACCCTCACTACTGGTTGAAAATGGGGGCCTTTTTTTACACCCACTGAGAGGGAGGACAAATTGAAGTACTACAGAGACATCCTATGTAGTCAGTTGGCCGCTGCCTTTCTCCGCCATTGTCCATCCTCTTTCAGGTCTGACCCTCTGCACTCACATTCCACTGCCATGGCTGCTGGGGAGGGATGGCTGAAACTATACCAGCTCCATCAGCAGAGTCCATGATGAGCAGTTTTCTCCACCCGCATAGTGAAGAAACAACTCACCAGCAGCAGCAGGTAGACCTGGTGCAAGACCTGAACCAGCAGGTGATGGCATACTTGGACAACACCCTACCACCGATCATAGAAGATCCGCTGGACTACTGGGCAGCCAAACTGGATTTGTGGCGGCATCTGGCAGAGTTTGCCCTGGAAAAGCTGTCCTGCCAGGCCAGTAGTGTGGCATCAGAGTGGGTGTTTAGTGTGGCAGAGGCCATAGTTACCCCAAGAATAACTCGCCTGTCCCACCAAAATGTGGAGAGACTTACTTTTGTCAAGTTGAATCAAGAATGGATCAGCCAGGATTTTAACCCACCGATGCTCGACGCATCAGATTAGATCATCATTCTCCACACTATGTCACCTTGCCACTCAATGGTATCATGCTGCTGCTTTTGCTGCCATCTCCACACTATGTCACTGTGCCACTCTGTGGTATCATATGCTGCTGTTGCTGCCATCTCCACACTATGTCACCTTGCCACTTGATGGTATCATGCTGCTGCTGCTGCTTGAAGGTCTTGGACTGATCACCCGCCCCACGATCTAATTTTGTTTTTGGAACCGACAAACCTAACTTGCTTTTGAGGGCTGCATTGATCTGCAGGTTACCATCGAACAGCTCTACAGATAACTTTCCTTCTGCATCTTTCTCAACAATCTGTGCCCTCAGTATTTATTATTTCAAAATTTTTATTGAAACATTTTAATTTTACATCAAAGTGACAATCTGCAGGTTTTACCTTCGTAGAGCTCTATAGACTCTGTCATTGTGCCATTCTGTGGCCTCCTCATGCTGTCACCAACTACAGACTCTGTCATTGTGCCACTCTGTGTCCTTCTCATACTGCTACAAACTCCACACTGTGTCATTGTGCCACTCTGTGGCCTCCTCATGCTGCCGCCACCTCCAGAATTCTTGACGCTAACATGGACCTGTAAGTCTGAGTTCACACTTGAGTTATTTGGTCAGTTTTGGCCTCGTGACTGCCCCAAAAAGTTAAGTTTGCAGTGATTCTAAGAGCAAAGACTGTCATTTGCATGTCATACTGACTCGCAGTATTATTTCACTACCACAGCAGACTCCCAATGCGTGTTACTGCAAGGCAGTGTTTAACACCCCTATAAAGTCTCTCTGCAGCCCAGAAATAGCTGTTTTTGAATGCAATTTGCAGCAAATATATTTGGTTCAAAGCAATTTTTTCTGAAAATTTGGCGAACCAGCCAAATCAAATTTTTGAGTAATTCGCTCATCTCTATTTATAACTTTGGAATGCTTTTACTTATACAAGCAATTTTTTCATGACACATTGTACTTTATGGTAAAAGTAAATTTCAGTAGATATTGTAAGAGGGTGCAAGGTACCGTGGTCGATGGCAGGTACGTGTCACCGAGGTTCCTGGCCTCGGTGAGGTAAGAGCTGGGTTTTCGTGTGTCAGCAGCAGCTAGTGCTGTTTGACACCTTGTTTTTTAGTTTGGCTGCAAAGCCAATCCGGGCCGGCTCTTACTGGGAGTAGGCAAAGAGTTGGGTGGGTGCCTATTCCCCACGGTCCAGGCCGGACTTTATCCGGGCCTTTAAAAGGCAGCCTCCTCAGCAGCTGAGTGTGATCGTCCTGGAGCTGCTGTTAGGCTGTGGAATCACTTGAGTTTGGGAGTTCTGATCCATGCTGTGCTGTGTGGAGTTCTCTGGGCTGGAAGCAAGACCCCAAGCAAGGAGGATTGCAGACGGCCTGGAAGCCAGAGGTTGATCGCCTTGCGGCTGGACTGACAGCCAGGTGCGAACCTGCACCTAAAGCCTCCCAGGTGACTGGAACCTGTTTTGGACTATTTTGTTTTGCTGCACGTTTTCTGATGGGTGTGAATTAACACCAAGTGACTGTTTGCTGTGTATTTGCTACAAGTGTGAATTAAACACTGTTTGCTACACTTTCTGGACTCCGTTTTGCCTCTATACTGCACCCGCACTGCTATCTACCAGAGCGACTCCCCACATTTGGTGTCGGATGCGGGCATGCGCAGTGAGGCTGGCGTGAACGCCCGAATTGTTTTTGTTTTGCTGAGCACAAGTGTATGGCATATATAAAACCGGCAAAGTTGCAAACAGGAATTTCTGGCAACATGGAGGCGGCTGTGAAAGCCCTCATGGAGGCTAACGTGCAGCAGCGGGAGACCAACCAACTACTTTTACAGCACGTGATGGCGTTACAAGCTGCAGGAGCGTCCCACCACGACCATGATGCCCGGAAAGCGGTCCGTGCGGCGATCCCAAAGATGAACCCCTCGGACGACGTGGAGACGTATCTGGCGGTCTTTGAAAAGGTGGCCGTGAGGGAGAAGTTACCCCGTGACCAGTGGGCTGAGGTGGTCGCTCCGTTCCTGGCATCCGGATCCCAACAAGTTTTTTTGACTTAGCAGATGACCAGGCTGCTGATTACCCCACGGTGAAGGGGAGATCCTGGCCAGGCTGGGGGTAAACGTGTTAGTCCGGGCTCAACGGGTCCACCAGTGGGACTTTAAAGCGGCTGAACCCGCCCGGCCGCAGTACTATGAGTTGCTGCACAGGTTGCAAAAATGGCTGCAGCCTGATATTCTAAATCCGACTGCTATGCTGGACCGACTGCTGGCTGACATGTTCTGGAGGGCCTTGCCTTACCCCCTTCAGCACTGGATCGGCCAGGTATCACCCACCAATGCCCTAGAAATGGTCGACCTGGTGGAGCGCTATGAGGCCACCCAAAACTTGAAAGGGGGTGTTGTTGGGAGGGGGCCGGTCAAACCCCGGAGGACTCCCATCCAGTCCCGACGACTGGTACCCGAGAAACCTGCTCGGGGTGTACCCCTGTAGACCCGGCCCCGATAGTCTGCTGGTGGTGTCACGAGCCTGGCCATGTAATGGACGACTGTCCACAGTGGGGAGAACCCATGGAGATTAATTATGGGTACCGGGCTTCCATGTATGCCCGGAGACTGTGTGCAACCGGCACCCCGAGACAGTAGACAATCGTCACCTGTGCCAGGTGCAAGTGGGTGATAACCTGGCAGTGGCGCTGTTGGACTCAGGGAGCCTAGTAACCCTGGTAAGTGCTGCCCTGGTACAGCCCACCCAGTATACGGGCCGGAAAGTTGGTGTGGTGTGCATACATGGAGACTTAAAGGACTATCCCACTGCTGTAATGTCTCTATCCACTGCGGCCGGCACATGGACTTGTGAAGTGGCGATCTCCACAAAGCTACCGTATGAACTAATAATTGGGAGAGACTTCCCTGGTTTTCCGTCACTATGGCCTGAGATGAAAGTGACTAATAGCCCTGAGACAGGGGCAACCCTAGCAGAGTGGCCTGGTTCCAGTGGGGGCCAGAGCCCTGGGAGCCCAAGTCCGAAGGGCCTGCGGTAGGGGTGACCACCACTGCTGTGATAGAGGGGAGACACCCCCACTGAGTGTAATGGTGGGAGACATGGAGGACTTGCCACCAGGACCTGAGTTGGCAGACCTCCACGTCTCCGGAGACAATTTTGGGACCGCCCAACACCGGGACCAAACCCTAACTAGGGCCTGGGAGAATGTGGTGGAAATTGATGGTAAACCTCAGAAGCCAGGGGCTGAGTTAATATTTCCCGCTTTGTCGCTCACCAAGAAATGTTATATCGGGTGAACCAAATCCGGGTGAATCTGTTGAACAGTTGGTGGTGCCCACAGCGTATCGCAAGCTGGTCATGGAGCTTGCCCACCAACATGTTCTTGGGGACACCTGGGGTGGCAGAAAACGCAGGACCGCATACTGCAGCGGTTTTATTGGCCTGGTGTGTTTAAGGAGGTAGAAGAATATTGTAAATCTTGTCCAACCTGTCAGGTAAATAGCCCCCAGCCACATTTCCGTAGTCCCCTTGTGCCTCTTCCAATCATTGAGGTCCTGTTTGAGCATATCGCTATGGATCTAGTCGGGCCTGTACCGAAGTCTGCCAGGGGCCACCAACACATTCTGGTAGTTCTCGACTACGCCACTCGGTATCCGGAGGCGGTGCCTCTGCGACATACCTCGGCTAAGCTCATTGCCAAAGAGTTAATGGAAATGTTTTCCCGTGTGGGCCTGCCAAAGAGATTCTGACAGACCAAGGGACCCCTTTATGTCTAAAGTTATGAGGGAACTGTGTAAATTATTGCGTATAAAGCAATTGCGGACGTCCGTTTACCATCCGCAAACAGACGGTCTTGTCGAAAGGTTTAACCAAACTCTAAAAATATGTTAAAAAGGGTGGTGTCTAGAGATGGGAAGGACTGGGACCTGCTTCTGCCCTATCTCATGTTCGCAGTGCGAGAGGTGCCCCAGTCCTCTACTGGGTTCTCGCCCTTCGAACTGCTTTATGGCAGACACCCTCGGGGCCTGTTGGATATCGCCAAGGAAGCGTGGGAACAGCAGCCTGTCCCCCACAAAAGTGTCATTGAGTATGTCACCCAGATGCAAGACCGGATGGAAAGGGTGTTGCCGCTGGTCCGGGAGCATATGGAGGCAGCGCAACAAGCCCAGAGTAGGGTGTATAATCGTCAGGTTCGGGTACGGGGCTTCAATCCGGGAGATCGGGTTTTGGTTCTTGTACCCACCCTTGACAGCAAGTTCCTAGCTAGGTGGCAGGGCCCCTATGAGGTGATTGAGAAGGTAGGGGAAGTAAATTACAAGGTACACCAGCCAGGGCGGCGCAAGCCGGAGCAGGTGTACCACGTGAATTTACTAAAGCCGTGGAAGGATAGGAACGCGACCGACGACAACAGCCCCCGGCCAGGGCTTCTGGGTGAGAAGGGTCCAGCCCCACAGTTCGAGGCCTGCGAAGCAGTAGCCACGGTAAAAATTGCAGACAGCCTGTCTTCCAAACAAGTTCAGGAAGTCAGGGAGTTCATCAGTCGGAACACGGATGTGTTCTCGGATCTCCCTGGCCGCACGTCTCTCATCCAACATGACATCGTCACTGAGCCTCAGGCCAAGATCCGGTTAAAACCATACCGGGTACCCGAGGCTCGGCGATGGGCCATCGCGGAGGAAGTGCAATTAATGTTGAAGCTTGATGTCATTGAGGAGTCGAAAAGTGAGTGGGCCAGTCCCATAGTTCTAATACCCAAGCCGGATGGGACGTTGCGATTCTGCAACGATTTTCGCAAGTTAAATGAAGTGTCCAAGTTTGATGCGTATCCCATGCCCTGGTTAGACGAGCTTGTTGAGAATTTAGGACAAGCCCGGTATTTTTCTGTGCTAGACCTCACTAAAGGGTACTGGCAGGTACCCTTAATGGAGTCGGCCAAGGAAAAAAACGCTTTTGTTACCCCGCAGGGCCTGTATCACTACAAGGTGTTACCCTTTGGCCTGCATGGCGCCCCCGCCACCTTCCAAAGGTTAATGGACATAGTGCTGCGACCTCATCGTCGGTACGCCTCGGCCTACTTAGATGATGTAATCATCCACAGCACCGACTGGGAAAGCCATTTGCCCAAAGTGCAGGCGGTAGTGGATGCCCTGAGGAAAGCTGGTCTAACCGCCAATCCAAAGAAGTGTGCGATTGGGTTGGAAGAGACTAAATATCTGGGATATGTTATTGGGCGGGGAGTCATCAAGCCGCAGGTAACTAAGGTAGAAGCCATACGTAACTGGCCCCGACCGGTCACCAACAGGCAGGTAAAGTCCTTCCTGGGAATGGTAGGGTACTACATGCGGTTTGTGCCCCACTTTGCCACAATAGCAGCGCCATTGACAGACCTGTTGAAGGGGCGAAAGTCTGGGTTAGCTGGAGTGAGAAGGCAGAGGAGGCTTTCTCCGCGTTGAAGTCGGCCCTGTGTGGGTCCCCGGTTTTGGTGACACCCGACTTCAACAGGGAGTTGGTCGTACAGACCGACGCCTCGGAGGTAGGCCTCGGTGCGGTACTGTCTCAGGAGGTCAACGGGGAAGAACATCCCGTTGTCTTACTGAGCCGTAAGCTCAGTCCGGCCAAGTCCAGGTATAGTATAGTGGAGAGGGAGTGCCTGGCTATCAAGTGGGCACTCGAATCTCTCCGCTACTACCTGTTAGGGAGGAGGTTCCGTCTGGTGACCGACCATTCCCCTCTCAAGTGGATGAGCCAGGCAAAGGAGAGGAATGCTCAGGTCACCAGGTGGTTCGTATCCCTGCAGAACTTTAAGTTCTCTGTAGAACACAGGGCAGGCCGCTTGCAGGGTAACGCAGATGCCCTGTCCCGCGTCCACTGCCTCACATGTGTTCACCCCCTCAGGGTTGAACAAAGGGGGGTGTAAGAGGGTGAAAGGTACCGTGGTCGATGGCAGGTACGTGTCACCGAGGTTCCTGGCCTCGGTGATGTAAGAGCCGGGTTTTCGTGTGTCAGCAGCAGCTAGTGCTGTTTGACACCTTGTTTTTTAGTTTGGCTGCAAAGCCAATCCAGGCCGGCTCTTACTGGGAGTAGGCAAAGAGTTGGGTGGGTGCCTATTCCCCACGGTCCAGGCCGGACTTTATCCGGGCCTTTAAAAGGCAGCCTCCTCAGCAGCTGAGTGTGATCGTCCTGGAGCTGCTGTTAGGCTGTGGAATCACTTGAGTTTGGGAGTTCTGATCCATGCTGTGCTGTGTGGAGTTCTCTGGGCTGGAAGCAAGACCCCAAGCAAGGAGGAGTGCAGACGGCCTGGAAGCCAGAGGTTGATCGCCTTGCGGCTGGACTGACAGCCAGGTGCGAACCTGCACCTAAAGCCTCCCAGGTGACTGGAACCTGTTTTGGACTATTTTGTTTTGCTGCACGTTTTCTGATGGGTGTGAATTAACACCAAGTGACTGTTTGCTGTGTATTTGCTACAAGTGTGAATTAAACACTGTTTGCTACACTTTCTGGACTCCGTTTTGCCTCTATACTGCACCCGCACTGCTATCTACCAGAGCGACTCCCCACAATATGTTTACTTTTATTTATTCAAACATTCAAAAATTACAGAAAATCTTTCAAAATGTGCTATTTTCAAAATTTGAATCTCTCTGCTTTTAAGACAGATAGTGATAAATCAGAAAAAACTTATTAATTAATTTTCACCATATGTCTACTTTATGTTTGCATCATGTTTATTTTTTTAGGATGTTAGAAAACTGAGAATTTTAGATGCAAATTTTCAAAATCCACTTTTCTAAGGACCACTTGAGGTTTGAAGTCACATTGTGGGGCTTACGTAGTAGAAACTATCCGTAAATGACCCCATTTTAGAAACTAAAACTCTAAAGTTATTCAAAACTGATTGTACAAACTTTGTTAGCCCTTTATATGTTTGACAAGAATTAAAGGAAAATGGAGGTGAAATTTCAAAATGTCACTCTTTTTGCATGTTTTACATTTTAATTCATTCTTTCCTATGAGGCAGCAAGGGTTAACACAAAACAATCCTGAATATTTATTACCCTGATTCTGAAATTTATATAAACACTCCATATGTGGTCGGAAATGGAGATATGGAAACATGGTAGGGTGCTGAAGGAAAGGAGCGCCAAATTTTTTTTGAGTACCATGTCAACCACAAAACCACAAAAAGTAACCCAATTTTGGAAACTACACCCCTCAAGGAATGTATTGAGGGGTCTACTGACCACTTTAACCCCAAAGGTGTTTTATAGAATTTAGAAACACTTGGATGTGAAAATAAAATTTTTAATTTCTTGTAATAAAATGTATAAGCTGGGCAAATGGCAGGTATCAGAAGAGAAGGAGTGCCATATGGTTTTTGCAGGGCAGACTTTGGTGGAATGGTTTATGGGTATCATGTTGCTATTGATCAGCCTCTGGAGACCAGTACAGGCATTTTTTGACAACCATACATTTTATTGTTCACTTAGTGGAGCTTTATCATTGGTTCTATTTTGGGGTACATATGACTTTTTGATCTCTTTTTATTTAGCTTTTTGATAAGCAGGATGAAGAAAAGGCAGCAACTCAGACATTGTTTTTTGGGTTTTGCTATTGCGGCGAACACTATGCGGGAAAAATCACATGTTACCTTTATTCTTCTGGTCAGTATAATTACAGTGATACCAATTGTCTATAGTTTTTTTTTTATGTTTTGCCACTTTTACACAAAGTTTTTTTTTTTTAAATCCTGGTTTTGTGTCGCCATTTTCTGAATCATATTTTTTATTTTTCTGCTGACAAGTTGATGTTTTCATTGGTACCATTTTGGGGTACATAGTAATTTTTTTTATCACTCTCTATTACACTTTTTATAAGGCAAGGTAACAAAATATGACTTATGACAGTTTTATTTTTGCGGCAA
The DNA here is from genome assembly GCA_033119425.1 of Bufotes viridis. Lineage (NCBI taxonomy): Eukaryota > Metazoa > Chordata > Amphibia > Anura > Bufonidae > Bufotes > Bufotes viridis. The sequence continues at coordinate 157,957,647 of CM065594.1, forward strand.
TCATCTTTCGGGGTAGATCAAGTAATATTTTTATACAGCTGGTTGTTACTGACTAATATGTCTATTTTTTTTTTCTTTTTTTGCAATCTTACACCATAAATGCTTTTTTGAAAAAAAAAATCCTGTTTTGTGTTGCCATTTTCTATAGCTTGAGAAAGACCGCAATAAGCGCTTGAAATGTCGCTGCTATTTGACACTGGGTGAATAAACCACAATCACGTTTTGACTACATCGGAGTGCTGCTGGCTTTTTTTTTACTTCTTCTGCCATTTTCTGAGAGCCATATTTTTATTTTATTTTTTTTTATCCCGATCGTCTTGTGTAGGGGCTCATTTTTGTTGGGATGAGGTGAAATTTTCAGTGGTTCCATTTTGGGGTACTATGGCAGTGGAACTGCCAAAGAGCCATATAAGGGCCATTAAAATGGTGTATCTCACCCAGAGGAAGCCACTTTGGCTTACAAATACTGTGTGACAGAGGCCTCACGGATGCTTAAAATCTAGAATCCTTTTTTTTTCCCTGCTGTTCTGACAGTTACAGTAAGAAGAACGGAAAAATAAATAGTGATGTCAATACAGACAAAGGTGGACAATAGTGGCCTCATAACAGAGGGGGGATCTGTGCCAAAAGCAGTAGCAGGGACAATAGTGTCCCCATAACAGAGAGGGGATTGGTGCCAAAAGCAGTAGCAGTAACAGGGATAATAGTGGCCCCATGACAGATTGGGGAGGGGGGTCAGCAGTAGTGGTGTACAGCACAAGATGGTGGCAGATCACACTAATAAGATGCAGTGTTATAGCAAGGCCCATTGTCATGCATATCCTTTTAAAATGTTAACATGTACATACCAGTAGGCCAAGAAGCCCCATGGAGTAGAGGCAGCAAGTAAATGGCATCAGGCAGGTGTCAGCATCAGAATGGTGGCAGTAGGACGTTGCAAGAAGTAATGGCCCATTTTGAAGAATATTCCGGTGTGGCAGCAGGCAGTATGATCATTAGTGGCAGATTGAACTATTCTATTGCATCAGGCACCGGTGTCTCAAAATCCTGGTTTATCCACACCTGATTAGTGTTGAGCGAACCCGAACTGTAATGTTTGGGTTCATACTGGACTTTAGGGTTTTTGGTACCTGGACCCGAACATTTCCATAAAAGTTTGGGTTCGAGTTTGTTGTTCGGCTGCAGGGGAACCAATCAACAAGCTTTTAAGATGTGTGCCCTTAGAAGCCATTACAGCCATGCCTACTAATGGCATGGCTGTGATTGGCCAGTGCAGCATGTGACCCAGCCTCTATATAAGTTGGAGTCACGTAGCACCCCATGTCACGTCAGCTCTTACTAGTGTACGGATAGGATGCTGCTGCTGCTGCTGTGAGTGAAATATAACCAGTAAAAACAACTGTGACATTATTGGTGAAAAGAATCACTTTTGCCATAAAGTACATTTGCGGCCGCCACTGCATTTCTGAGAGTGAAATATAACGAGTAAATGCAACTGTGACATTGTGTTTGAAAAAAATCACGTATTTTTCGCCATAAAGTACATTTGCGGCCTGCACTGCAATTTAATCAGTAAATCAAGCTCTTAGATTGTGGGTGGACATTTCCACAGTAATCAGACCAGTCATTCACGAGTGGCTTGAAGGGTGTGTTCCTGCTGCATTGCTTACCTGAGGGAAATTAATTCTGCAAATTAGGTGGCGTTTAGATTGTTGGGTGATCTGTAGCCCTTTTTTCTTTCACACTACCCCTGCACTGCATACCTCACTGGGAAATATATTCTGCACACTGGTAGACATGCTGCTTATGGTATTCCAACCTGACATCAGGGCCTCAGTGGAATCACAAGGCAAAGACAGAGTAGGAGGAAGAAGTCGCCAATGCAGCTGGGGCACTGCCAGCACCTCAGAAGGCAGGGTTAGCATGGCCGAAATGTGGAAAAGCTTTGTCAGCACGCAACAAGAACCAGCACCACCAGCTGATATGGAATGTCTTAGCAGGAGGCAGCATTTCAGCAAAATGGTGGAACAGTATGTGTGTACACGCCTACACGTACTGACTGATGGTTCTGCTCTACTCAACTTCTGGGTATTTAAATTGGGAACATGGCCTGATCTTGCTCTTTTCGCCTTGGAGGTCCTGGCCTGCTCTGCAGCCATTGTATTGTCAGAACGTGTGTTTAGCACGGCAGGGGGCGTTATCACAGACAAGCGCAGCCGCCTGTCCACAGCAAGTTCATTAAAATGAGCCAGGCATGGATCCCACAGGACTTGTCCGTACCTTGTGCAGAATAGACATGTATACCAGCCTCACCCAACCTTTGATATACTCCAGCGCACTTTCTCTTTGTTTTCTTTTCTATATTTCCCAATGTCTACCCACATAAAAAAAAAGTTTAAAACAAAAAACAGTGTTGTTGGTGAGTCTCCTCCTCCACCACCGATTCCACCTACACTGCCACGTCAACCGCCTCCTCAACCTCCTACTCCATATGGACATCCTCTTCCTAGTTTAAGATTATTATTTTTTATTTTAATGTATTTTATGTTATTTTAAGTCATTTCCCTATCCACACTTGTTTGCATGGCAATTGTCCAGCTCTTACCCCCATTTTGCTTTCCTTTGCAACCCTTTTGCCCTTTCCATTACTTTTCCAGAGCCATTGTAGTGCCCCAAAGTTCGGGTCCCCATTGACTTCAATGGGGTTCGAGTTCGGGGTCAAGTTTGGGTCCTGAACTCGAACTTTCCTATGAAGTTCGGCCAAACCCGGCGAACCTGAACTTCCTGGTGTTTGCTGAACTCTACACCTGATTCATCTTTATGAATGTTAGTCTCTTGACATTTTGGGAGGAAAGGCGAGTTCTCGGAGGGATAACTACACTCCCGGCCATACTTAAAACCTGCTCTGATGCCACACTACTGGCTTGGTAAGAAAGTGTTCCCATTGCAAACTCGGCCAGTGGCGGCAACACTTCAAGTTTGCATGCCCTGTAGTCCAGGCAGTGGTGTAGCGTGGGTTGCCAGAACCCGTGGCAAGCCAAATATTGCTCCCCACCCCCAACCTGTGACCATGCCCTTTTTTTTTTTTTACCGGTAATGCAGTAGATGTCACATGCAGTCCCTCGTAACGCCATAGATAACACGGTGATAACTTTCTCTGTATAGATAATGTAGTAGAAGCATGTTAGGCCCCATAATTCAGAACACCCACAGTGTGACCTGAAGTCTAGGGCCAGTCTTCGGCAGTGTGGGTCAAATTCTATATCTAATCCCCCCCCCCCAACCCTACCATGAAGCAGATATTTGGATAGACATCACATACATTGCTATGAAATATACAGTAGAATACAGCTGCACATACCGCTTACATTGAGTGACCTCTCCTGTGATGTAGAATCTTACTTCAGAGACTTCATTCAGAGATAAGACCGCCTTGATACCTTCTTTGAGCCATGTCTTATTTATGCAGAGTTTCAAAGATTTTTTATTTTTTTTTAGATTCCTCACTTTACTATCATCCTCAGATAAAACACTTCTCCTCCCTTTGTAGTGCCCATAAGTATAATGCCCTCTGTATAATTATAATATATAATGGCCCCTCTGTGTTATTATTATAATGGCCCCCTCTGTATTATTGTAATAATGGCCCCTCTGTAGTATTATTGTAATAATTATGGACCCCTCTTTAGTATTATTGTAATAATTATGTCTTTCTCTGTATTATAGGAATAATAATGGCCCCCTCTGCATTATAGTAATAATTATGGCCTCCTCTGTAGTATTGTAATAATAATTGCCTCCTTTGTATATGGTCCCCACCCCCATAGTGCCCCCATTATGGCCTACATATAAAAAAAAAAATCCTTACCTGTTACCTCTCTTCATCGCCTCTTGTAGCCTGTGTCTGTGTGTCCCGTTACAGGCAGTCACAAACACATCACCGTGCCCTCCTGCGCCACGTCATCACATCATCTCGCGAGACACGGCGCAGAAGGTCACGGTGAGGTAATCTCCTGCGTCGCTCTGCTGCCTCATAGTCTTCAGGCCCCTAACCTGAAGCCTATGAGGAAGAACAAAGGGGACCGGACTCGGGAGCCAAAGGCTCCAGTGGCCCTCATTCAAGTGCCTGATGCCTGGCTCCCCCTAAAATTTTGAGCCAGGGGCAACGGTCCTTACGCCCCCCTCCCCCCCACGCTACACCACTGAATCCAGGGAATCTTGGATCATGGGTGACAGGGTGCAGTCCAAGTATGCCACCACCTGATGGTTGAAGTTCTGCTGCATGTCTCAATGCTGCTGGGTGGTTTCTTCATAAGGCAGCTGAAGAAAACTGGTCATCAGAGACTCCGGACTACGTTGCTGCTTATGGAGCTGGTGCTGCTCCTGCCCCCTTTCCCCCACCAGTCATGGCAGTGGAGCGTGAATCCAAAGGGTCCCCCCAGGCAGACCTTCCTGAGGAGTGGCGATGGCACTCATAGGCAGTAGTGTTGGGCGCGAATATTTGAATCGCGAATATTAATCGCAAATATCAGCACTTCAAGAATTTGTGAATATTTAGAATACAGTGGTCTGCTGAGAAAGGTCCTGCTGAGAAAGGCTACCAGCCGAAACGCGTCCAGGATTATATTGTATCTGGTACTTATGTATTTGATACTGGAATAAATAGCAGTATAAAAAATACGCTTGCTGGGATTATCTTGTTCAATGAAGTGTGGAGAAAGCTCCTTCCCGTGCAATGCAGAGAGGATCGAGTGCTGGCTATCTTCAATATCGAATCCTGATAATGTGGCTGTCACTACGGAAACATGACAGCATGTATCTCTTCATTAGCACAAGGGACTCGGAGGGCCTCCCTGCTTCGATTTCCACTGCATACTGCCAGGGCTCAGGTGGCCGTGAGATGTGGGAGCCATTTTGTATTTGCAGCTCAAGGAGGGTGTGTTTTGCATGGTGAGAGTGGCTGAAGTGCATGCACAGTTTCCTGGACATTTTTTACAGCTCTTGCAAGTCAGAGGAAGACTTAAGGAACAGAGTGATAACGATATGGAAGATATGTGCCGTGCAGGACACATGGATCAGCCCCACTGACACAGCACAGACAAAATGTTCTTCCTGTCATCAGTAACTATGGTTCTTATTTCCAGTTGGTGAGGCAGCCAGTGTTCAATCTCTTTATTGCTGATGCAGAGCGGTTATTCCCTGGTTTGGCTCTGTTCGCCCAGGCTGACAAGGTGCAGAACCATGTGACAACTCCTAACTTTGCATAGGTAATATGATGGAGGACCACTATGAACTGTGCCTAGAGGGGAGGGTAAGGTCATGGATGAGGAGGCAGAGGAGGACATTGGCGCAGAAATGCCACAGTTAAAATGTGGAGGCGGCATTGTCATCACAGCCAAGTTGTTGGTGTGCCTGTGCCGAAATGACATTTTCCAAGAGGGCTGTGAATGACACACCGTATATTGTCTTTGGCCATAGTTACAACTCCATACATCAGTGCTGGAACTCTACTAAGGACTGCTCAATGTATGGGTGTGCAGGGCTGGTACAGTTTTTTGGGTAAAAGTAATATTGGCTTGGGACTCTTCCACAAGCCATCAGTTCTCTGAAATGTACAGAGTCAACTGTATGGAAAAAGAGGGACAGTAGTACCAGCAACTTGGCCAGGTGCACATTCAGCTCCTGCGCCACTGACTGAGTGCACACATACTGTTGTCTTTTTGCAATGGCCTTGGTGATTGATTGCTGTTGAAACAAGTGATGAGGGAGGAGCATCAGGTTCAATAAACGACATTGAAGTCGATGAGAAGAAACAACAGCTTCTTTCTGCGGACTTTGATGAGCCTTGACTGCTGAAGGGGGTGCAGGTCAGTGGGAGATGCAGAGGTTGCTGCATCAGGCTGTAACACTAAATAAGTGGCACAGTTTTCCCACGCCACTTAATGGTTACTCTCCATGCATTGACACAGGGCTGTCATGAAAAAATTAGCACCCTGACCGTGCCTCAGCTTCTGCCCACACATCCTGCATAGTGCTACGTTACCGTCCCCCAGTGACTTTGTGAAAAATTCCCACACTGGCGAATATCGCATTTTCCCTCCACCACTTTGTGATGCCTGCCTGCCGCTGATTTTATGAACCCATGCACTGGTAGTGTGTTCCTAACAGGTAGTCTCCTGAGTAGCAAACAGTGTACCCGTCCCACATTTTGGTTTTAGATCTCCCACTGTTTCCACCCTGCTGTCTTACTGGAACGCTGCCATCTTTGCCCCCTGATGATGACGATGCCCCCTCTTCACCCGCCTCCCACATGCGATTGGCTACATCATCTACATATATTTGCCCATCACTTGTGTTAGCCTCACCTGTCTCTTGTGCATGTCCCTGACCTCACCTTTTATTTAATTTTTGTGGGAGGCGAAGCAACAAAAAAATGGCAAATCACCCATTTTGATCCTTTTTTTCATTTGCCTTTTTTCCATATGAGATTAATAGTTATATATTTTGACAGTACGGGGGGTTCGCCCATAGAAATACCCATGATGTGTATTTTTTATTCTCATTTTGGGGAAAGGGGAATGATTTGAATGTTTTTTTTTTTTTTTTTAACTTTACTGCTTTTTGCACTTTTTTCTATAGCTCCCATAGGGAACTATAGCAAGCAATCATTAGATTGATATTGTCATAGACTCCAATGCACTAGCATTGGAGTCTGATGATTTTACTACTTCCCCCGGATGAAGGCACGCCGAAACGCGCGTCGGGGTAGCGCCATCCTGGTATATCTTCACTCTCCATGTGAGTATGTCTCCCACACTGTTGGATGCATAATATGTAGCTGCAGTCCTTGTTCTACATGACTGCTGTTGGGACATTGCTCTTTTGTTATATTGCGTTGGATTTATATGGTTGTTTGGACTGTGTCCAATATATGGACTCAGTTTTATTTAGCTTTGCATATATACTGTATACCAGGATAGTGTTTTTCCTGTTACCCTCTATCCTTTTTGTGGCCTACATGTATATTTTTAACTAATGTATTAAATAAAGGGATATATATTTTTGGACTATCTTTGGCTCCAGCATCGCTAGTTTTTTTGTTTCTTCCCAATAGGGAGCTTGTCCGTTACAGCATTAGAAGATCAATATCCCACAATAGTCACGATATTATATCACTATATACTTATATATTTATATATTTGGGAGACATCATTCCCTGTTTTGATTTAGGGATATTTTTATTCTGTGGTCTTTCTTTGTTTTATGTTAACTACTTTTCTATGGAGCCCTGCTACAGACAAGGGCTCCATAGGAAACGCTGTGCAGCAGCCTCCTGTCATTCACAAGCTCCAGCTCCTCCAATCGCCACAAGGGGAAGCACGCACTTTCAGTATTTAGTGTGTTCAGAAGCTGACCACAGCATCTGAGAGGTTAAATGTAAACGTTCCGCATTACCGCTGGTCGTGGACATTAGCCACGGATGCCTGCTCTATGAAACAGCAGGCACCCAGTTGCTATGTCGCCCGCTCAACTCAAGAGCTGGCTGTTATGACCAGTGGGTGAGAATGCTGCCTCATGTAACCAACTCTCTGAGGGTGATGTCTAAGCACACCCTTCGTTCTTCACGCGATACCTCTGATGGTGACGGTGAGGAGAGACTTTCCCGGGGGGTGTACCAGGTGCTATCTCAGAGGGGAATTGGAACAGAAGGGAATCAGGACCAGAGTCTGAACCGACTGGACTGACCTTCAGGTGACAAAATACTCCCAGTGGATGCAGAGAGGCCAGAGGCTGATCAGACAAAAGCCTAGTCAGGGTACAAAGGCAGAAGTCAGGGCAAGCGGCAGTCAGGCAAAGTCCATAAACGTAGATCAGGGTCAGGGCAGGCGACAATTGGGCAAAGTCCATAAAACGTAATCCGATATAGAGAATGACAAGAACCAACAGAACACCTTCGCTCAAACACGAAAACTAGACAAGCTAGGAACTTAAGTTGCTCAGCCTCCTTCCTGTAGAAGGAGGCACCTTTAACAGCTGTAGGCAGGGGAAGATAAAGGGTGTACGCAGGCTGCCTCACAAAGGGAGGATAGACACGCCTGAAATCACCCTAAATACACACAAGAAACTCTGAGCCAGAGTGCAAGCTCTGCTCAGAGCCAAGAGAGAAATGCTGGTGGCAGGAATGCAAATCACAGCTAAGAACCCCGCTGCCCGCAACTGTCCCCACGACGCCCAGGGCGTGCAGCAACGGGAAGGAGTGAAGAAGCCCAGCGTCCATACCTGCATGTGGGAACAGAATCGCAGGTACAGGGAGCTGGGCTAACACGGGCTCCATCTTTAAAGACCTGACATGTGACGTAACAGTACATCACATGTCAGGAAACGGCTAACACTGACGCACAGAAACTGTTTTGCCAACGAAACGGATTAGCTATAAATGTGGCTGCACTGCACAGTGATGCACATGGCAATGCACTCTCTCTACACTCTCTTTTAACAGTTTGCACTTTGCAGCAATACTGTCCCTAGTGAATGATTATCTTGTCACTTTTCTACCTATGCTCAGCTTACAGTGAAATGCCGGCGAACGCACAGGATCATCATTTTATAGGGCTCTTCCTACCTGTTACATCAGGGGGATGGCTACCTCTGGATTGACTGACTGCATGACATTATGAGTGATCTTGCATTTCTGGGCTTGTCTTCTCTACACGTACTTTCAAGGAATTTTGGATTAGTTTAAAATCAATGTTTTCGTAAACTTTGGACTGAACTTTACTTTGAATGCTTCGTTTTACTCAACACTACTGTTAACCACAATTGGGTGAGGAGAGATGGGGGACTCAGAGCCCTATTCTATTGTGCAGGTATCATTCATTAAAATGTCCAATATATAATTCTGTTTCAGCAAAAGCAGCAACCACATCCCTTGGTGAAAACAACTTGATAACCAAAAGTCACCAATAGCTGATAGCTAGGATGGTTTCATTTCAAAAAGGGGTTTTGAGATGAGACAACTACTGGGAATTAAATTAAATAGGACATACATGGTCATGTATTTTTTTATTCATTTTTCTTGGAAAATAAAACCATAGGTGTAATACAGTATTTTACCTATGAAGATTATAATCAAATGTTATTAAAAAATAGTCTGCGTTTGAGCTTTGACTCATAATACTGACCTAGAGAATGAATATTAAGGCAAAATCTTTCCTTCAAAAGTCATTGATTTAAGTTATTTATTGTAATTCTAAAAGCTGAGGCGTACATTTTTCTTATTGACTAAATTCCTTTTACGCTGACTTTTCAAGGTTAAAGTAGCTTTGAGTTTCTCATAGATATCCGCGATATTTTATTTTATTTGAGTTTTTCTGTGGAAAATCTTGATGCTTTTTCTTAATGTTAGAAATTACATTCACAGCTTATTCCTCTTTTTCCATATAGTGAGTTCAGATTATATCCTATTTGTCAGTCTAGATGGTTTGACTTGTCATATTACACTAAACAGCCTTTCTAATGATGGCAAACATTGCAATACTGTCAGTTCTTTAAAGCATTTTGCTATCGAGAACAGGGAATGTGCAATCCTCATTTTCTTTTATTTCTTAGTAAAATGCTAACAAAATATTGTAATGAGTAATTTTTTGTCATTGCAGTGTAACATATGTAGGTAAAAAGTGTAAAGAAGCTTCCTGCGACAATGAGTGGCCAAGAAACCTTGGCTCATCATGACTTTTTCATTGTCATTGAGAATGACAAAATACTTTAGTAAATTCTAGTGTTGAGCGAATCGAAGTCCACAAAGTAGACTTCAATCAAAATTTCAGGATAAATTCAATTTAACGCAAGGCTTTGTGGTAGTGAATCGATTTAACCTGAAATAGTGTAAAAGACAAAAAAAAATCCATTTGCTTGCGACTAGAGTTAAGCGAACACCTGGATGTTCGGGTCCGAGAAGTTCGGCCGAAGTCAATGGGGACCCAAACTTTTGGGCACCAAAAAGGCTGTAACATAGCCCAGGAAAGGGCTAGAGGGCTGCACAATGTAGGTAAATCCCCTGCAAACAAATGTGGATAGGGAAATGACTTAAAATAACATAAAACAGAGAAAAATAAAAAATAAACATTCTAAACTAGAACCCAAGTGAGTGACAGTGGCACCTGTCACCCAGCAAACAGAGGATGTGGCAGCAACGCCACCACGTCTGTCATCGTCACTAAGCATCTCCACCAAATCCCATGAAAATGTTCAGCTATCAGCTGTCCATCTCCCAAACACTGGAGAGAAAAAGAAATAGAAAGAGGAAGTACCCCCTACCCATGGCTCTGAATGCCTTATTTCAAACTTCCTGGTCCTTTGAAATGCTGTCATTCTGTCTGGTGGATAGTTTTAAAAACCTTATGGTGGTGGCTGTCTCACAGTACTTTTGCAGGCGAGCCATCCCTTCCATGCACCACCAAGTGGCGGACAAAATCAGGTGTGCACTGCGCAACACTATCTATGGCAATGTCCGCATAACCAACAACACAGTGGATAAATGTAGCGGCTTGCCCAGAGGCGGATAGCATTTTTGCGAATGTCCTTCCGGCCCTGAGGATTGCTGGGCATTTCTCTTTGTATTCTGTTAACTCCTTCTACTCCTCCTCTGCTCCTCCTCCTCCTCCTCTACCACCCCCTCATCCACTCAGTGTAACACATTCACCACCCACAGCAGCACAGTCAGGGGAAATGACAGCAGTCTATTTTAAAACTTGTGTGTTTGTGGGGAGCGGTGGACAGGCATGGAAAAACAGACCGACCATTGGTTGGTGCCACTGAGCCTTCAGCCCGGACTGGTGTTGTGTGCTGAAGGGGCAAAATGTAATAGCAGTTCTGGGCCTAGCCAGTTTGACGCACATCCCCTGCCTGCCACATGTGCTGAATTTGGGGTGCAGAAATTCCTAAACACCAGACAATAGTGAAAATCTATTCAGTTAATTGAACACTCACAACACCCCCCCCCCCTTTCACTAAAACCATTAACAAACTATTTACAAATTTACTTATAAAACATACTAAAATAACTATAATGCAGCTAAAGTAACTATATAAACAAATAAAACTATATACACGCCTTATCCTTAAGACCAGACAATTACAAGTGGCTGGGAGGGTGGGTTCCTGCACCAAGATAGGCCCTGGCCTGGAACACAATTTTCCAGCCAGGGCACAGTTCTGGAGGACGAGGAGGAGTAGGAGAAATGCTGGGGGATAAAGAGAACACAGACGATATACCTTCCTCAAAGAGGATAGCTTCTCCTTGCCTCTGGGCAGCCTGGCAGACATGAGCGACAACATGCTGCAGTGCCTGCGCAACGACCGCCCAGTTACTGCCACATTGTAACTTGTGCTGATTACTGGGTGGCCACCCTGCTGCATCCCCATTACATGGACAATGTGCCATCCTTAATTCCCTCACTGGAGTGTAATAGGAAGATGAGCCCGCTAGTAGACACGCTGCTGATGGCATTTACACCTGACACCATAGACTCAGTGGAAGCACAAGGTGAAGGCAGAGGAGGAGGAGGAAGAATTTGCCAATGCATCTGGGTCGCCACCAACACCTCAGAAGGCAGATTTATCATTGGCAAAATGTGGAAAAGCTTTGTCATCACGCCACAACAACCTGCACCACCAGTAGATCTGGAACATCTTAGCAGGAGGCTGCATTTCAGCAACATGTTGAAACAGTACACGTACTAACTGATGGGTCTGCCTAGGGGAATAACTACAGGGGAAGCAGGGGTAGCAACTGCTTTGGGGCCATGACCTAGAAAGGGCCCATCCAGGAGGAGGAGTAAAGGACTTTGTCAGGGCCCCCTCAACAGTATTATACAATGAAATTATATACAGTGGCAGTATAGACAGTGTAGAAAGCGAATGGAACAGCTGCTGGGCCTGGTCTGAGAGAGCAATCTTTAGTAGCCACAGACATGGCGGCATGAAAGGAAGGGGTTGCACAAAAATTACTGGGGGAGGGGGGCCCCATTCAAAAATTTGATGTGGTGCCCAATCATTTCTAGCTACGCAACTGGGTCTGGCCCATTCAACTTCTGGGTCTTCAAATTGGTCACATGTCCTGAGGTTGCCCTTTACGCCTTGGAGGTGCTGGCCTACCCTGCAGCCACTGTATTGTCTGAACGTGTGTTTAGCATGGCTGGGGGCATTATCACCGACAAGCCGCCTGTCCGCAGACAATGTTGGCAACTAAGCTTTCGTTTATTAAAAAGAAACAGGCATGGATCCCACAGGACTTGTTTGAACCTTATGCAGAATAGACTTGTATACCGGCCTCACCCAACCATTGTTGTAAAATTAAAAAAAAAAAAAACAGTTATTGGAGACTATTTTTGGCTTCACAGCCCAAAAAGGCTTCATTTCATGCAAGAATGTAACTGCCAATTGTAAGTTCCCTGTCAGTTATGCAGTGCAGGGGATTGTACCTGGCAAAAATGGTAATATTTCACCCAACAATTTAAAAATCTATCCTTTGTCGGACAGTATTAAACTTGTCCAGCCACAGCTGAAACCAATGATTTACGGTATTGCTATTTTTGCAATTGAATTTCAACCCAGAAATTCAAACAAAAAAATACAAACAAAAAAATGAAAAAATGCAACAGCACTCTGCAACCAGAACTTTGCCCTGCCTCTAAGATAGAGGCTATAAGAGGTTATTAGTGTACATTTTGATCAAAAGTTAATAAGCCATTCGCCACGCCAAGGCTGCCTCATGAGTGGTCCTATTGCTAAATCCTACCTGTTATGGACCATAACAGCCACATAAAATCCAGGGAGTGTGGGCCCAGCATGCATGCTGGGATCAACCATACTTATTAACCCTTTCTGGTGCTATAACAGCCTCCATTAGATCCAGGGATGCAGGTACCAACATGCATGCTGAGCCCACTGTGTACTCCTCCTGGAGCCATATGGTTACTAGCAGGTACTATGAATGCAAGTTCAGTTTTATACTCATTCTGAAAACCAGCCTCTAATGCAGACAAACTAGTCAGGTGTGCAGGAGTGAGTATAAAACTGAACTTGCATTCATAGTACCTGCTAGTAACCATCTAATTTAATACATAGGGGACTATTTTCCCAATCATTAAAAAAGTATAACTGTGAGGCAACAAAATATCCCTTAAAGTGCGGGAGATTTAGGCCCCCCTGCTCATACAGCATGGAAAAATAGTCCACCTTCAGTCTCACACGTTTTCTCCCCCATAATAGATCATTAATCATTCTTTCTATAATCTTGAAAAAATTATCCTCAATCCAAATGGGGGAGTTTCGGAGAACATAAAGTAGTTGGGGAAGTACCACAATTTTAACCAGAGAAATCCTATCTGCTCTAGTGTGCGGAATTTTCTTCCATATCTTAATTTTAGATCTAATTTTAGTCAATACTTGTATCAAGTTAAACTGTAGATAATCTTGAGCTTTGGCGGTCACCATAATCCCCAAGTACTTCAATGAAGCAGAAACAGTAAAACCATAAGCTCTAGTTTTAGTCTTAGCCCAATTAACTTCCAGGCCTGAGACCTCGCTATAGGCATTAACAATCTCCATGACCCGAGGTAATGTGTTTTCTGACTGTTGTATAAAAAACATAACATCATCAGCATATAGGGAAATTCGGTCCTCCATTCCCATAACTCCAAATCCTGAAATCTTGTCTAACTTTAACCGCCAGAGGTTCAATGTAAATGTTGAAGAGGAGCGGGGAAAGAGGACATCCCTGACGGGTGCCCCTTTCCAAATGGAAAGCTCCCCTTCAACATATCATTAATCCTCAGCCTGGCAACAGGAGCTTTATATAACAGCTGTATCATCGTGATGAATCTTGGGCCAAATCCCATTCTTCCCATCACCCTCCAAAGGAACCCCCACTCCACCCTGTCGAAGGCCTTAGTGGCATCAAGAGACAATATGGAGCGGGTGCCGTCCGAGGGGGACTGGATATTAGCTAAAAGACGATGTAAATTGTAATGTGTACCCCTCTCAGGCATAAATCCATTTTGATCAGGATGAATAACAGAAGTAATTACTTTGGAGAGTCTATTAGCAAGGACCTTGGAGAGCAATTTAACATCAGTATTTAATAGGGAAATTGGTCTATAAGAATCCAATTCCCGTTGATCTTTATCTTTTTTTGGAATTAAGACTATGAATGCTTCGGTCATTGAATTGGGGAGAGCACCTCCCTGCAATGCCTGAGTAAAAACCTCTACAAGATGTGGTGAAATAATAACTCCATACTTTCGGTAAAACTCGTAGGGCAGACCATCCAGGCCAGGCGCGGAATTTCCTGATATCGTTTTAAGAGCCCCCTGAATCTCTTGCAGAGTCACATACCCATCTAAAAGAGTCCTCTGGGAGTCTGTTAATATAGAAGAGAAACAGTGTCCAGATATCGATCCATAGAATTAATGGATGTGGTCTGAACTGACCAATACACTTGGGAAAAATAATCTAAAAAATTTTTTCTAATTCCCTCCGGATTACAGACAGTTTCTCCATCAACTCCAAAAATTAAAGTAATATCTTTTGCGAAATATTTTTGCCCTTTAAAAAATAAACTATGCTGAGCTTTTTCGAAAAAAAAAAATCTTTAAGGGCAGAACTTGCTTTCTGCATCTCCTCCCTATAGCATTCTGAATGTTGTACAGTAAATTGTTGCGTTGCCTGAGTCACCCTCTTAACCAATTCCTCCTCCTTTTTCCTAAAGCCCCTCCTCATTGCCGTAATGTCACTCATGAGAACCCCCCTCATATATGCTTTTAAGGCGTCCCAAACCGAGTTAATACTGGCGGAGGGATAATTGATTTCCCAAAAATAGAGTCCTGATTCTCAATAATAGTAAGCCAGTATGGATTCAGCTTAAAAAAAAAGGACCTCGGACTAACATTCTGTTCCCAGGGTATTAAATCTATTGAGAGAGGAGAATGATCTGAAACTGTTCTGACCCCATATCGGAACGCTTTTATATTCTTTAAGTTACTCCTATCGTCAGAGCCAAATCAATTCTAGACATTGCCCTCCCTCCTTTGCTGACACATGAGTATACCTGTTTCCCCTTTCCATAATACTCCTATATATCCACCAAACCTGTCTCTTGGCAAAACTAAAATAAAGGGGAGGCCCTCATATGTCTCCCTAGATCTACATCCATGGATAATCTATCCCTATTAGGATCCATAACCGCATTAAAGTCTCTCATTAAGACGATCTGGCACTCTGACCTCCGTTCCATAAATGACAAAAGAACATTAAGGGGCTGTATAGAAAAAGGAGGAGGTATGTAAAAAAAGGCAAATATATACGGCTGACCACAGAGTCTACCATAAAGAAAAATAAATCTTCCCTGACCATCAATTTCAGACTCAATTAAACTGAAATCGATCGCACGATTGATCAAAACCGAAACTCCTCTTTAGGAGCCATTAAATGTTGAGTGGTATTTCTAAACAGACTATCCCATTCCCAGCCGGGAAACTGTGGTATCCGTAAGATGGGTTTCAACTAGACAGATTATTGTTGGGACGTGTCTCCTCACTGCATCCATAACTGCTTGTCTTTTTACCCTCTCTCCAAGGCCCCTTACATTCTATGATACAATCTTAACTGGCATTACTTATAAAAAAAAGTGGAAGGAAAAAAAAAAAAAACACAAAACACCCCGGCATGCTTGAAACCTCCCAATCCCCTCCCTCCCTCTAGTGGTCTTCCAGGATCCTCCAGTAAACCTCTCAACGTTGGCCACTACTTCTCCCCCAGACATCCAACCCCTCCAAAGCCCCCCTTTAATGAAGTTGACAAGTAATCATATGCCAGCTCGATCTAGCCAGTCCACAGCTTGATCCGGGTTCTCAAAAAATTGGGACGTTCCTTAAAAAATCACTCTCAGTTTAGCCGGATATAAGAGAGAATACTTAATGCCTTTAGAAGCTAAGCGCTTCTTAATTTCAAAAAAACTCCTTCTCTTTTCCTGTGTCTCTCGAGCAAAGTCCGGAAACAGGGATAGTTTATTACCCTGATATATAATAGGTGAACATTCTCTAGCTCTTTTAAGGATAGTGTCTCTATCTATAGATGATAATAATTTAATCAAAATTGAACGTGGTGGCTTTCCTGGTATTATCTTTCCTCCTGGAACTCGATGGGCCCTCTCCATCTGAAACAGCAGGGAGAAATGTTCACTACCCAAATTTTCAAGTATCAGGGATTTTAACTGATCTTTTACTTGCTGACCCTCCATGCCCTCTGGGAATCCAACAACTCGTATATTATATCGCCTATATCTATTTTCTAGGTCAATGAGCTTAGCTTGGAGACGTTCATTTTAAGAGGCAAGTGACAAAGATTTTACTTGTAGTTTTGTAATATCTGCCTGCAGGTGATTGACTATTTTCTCCATATTAAGGACCTGCTCTCGGATTTTCGCCAATCATCCCGGATCAATGATATATCACTCTGTGTTGACCCCAGCTGTATCGCCATGTTTTGCATTAACATTATTACCTTTATTACCTTTTGATCAAAATGTACACTAATGAAATCTTATAGCTTCTATCTTAGAGGCAGGGCAGAGTTCTAGTTGCAGAGTGCCGTTGCATTTTTTTGTTTGTATGTATATGTGCCATAGTTACGTGCACCTGCATACAGGGACGTGCTGACTGACCCCCCTTTTGTGTTTCTGTTTAGTATGTGTTGGAGGTGTGGCAACCTCCCTTTCAGTCTTCAAGCCTGACTAGTTTGTCTGCTTTGAGGCTGGTTTTAATCAGAGTGAGTATAAAACTGAACTTGCATTCATAGTACCTGCTACTAACCATCTGGCTCCAGGAGGAGTACACAGTGGGCTCAGCACGCATGTTGGTACCTGCATCCCTGGATCTAATGGAGGCTGTTATAGCACCAGAAAGGGTTAATAAGTATGGTTGATCTCAGCATGCATGCTGGGCCCGCACTCCCTGGATTTGATGTGGCTGTCATGGCCCATAACAGGTAGGATTTAGCGTTAGGACCACTTATGAGGCAGCCTTGGTGTGGTGAGTGGCTTATTACCTTTTGATCAAAATGTACACTAATGACCTCTTATAGCTTTTATCTTAGAGGCAGGGCAGAGTTCTGGTTGCAGAGTGCTGTTGCATTTTTTTGTTTGTATATCCAGTTCGGGTTCGCTCAGCCCTACTTGTGACGGGTCAACCGCGTCATCTTGCTTGAAGATCTCACACAAAATCCCAACTATGGAGACACCAAAACATGATTTCTTTTGTTTCAAAAATGCTTTTATTGTGTTAAATGTTAAATATTAGGTATTGCAGCATCCAAACGGTGTCAAAAAACTATTTTTTTGTCACCTTACATCACAAAAAGTGTAATACCAAGCGATCAAAAAGTCATATGCACCGAAAGTGACATGGCAACTTAATATCCCAGTGAAATCTGCCCTCCAAAAACCATATGAAGTATGACATATGAGAAATGTAAAGTAATAACTATTTTAGGAGAAATCACTATTTGTTTTAAAAGCAGTGAAATTGAAATTTGGAAAACTGTGAATATTTTGACTCAAATTTACCATTGTCCTGAAGTACAATATGTGACGAAAAAAAATCTCAGAATGGCTTGGGTAAGTAAAAGTGTTTTAAAGTTATCACCACATAAAGTGACACATGTCAGATTTGCAAAAATAGGCTGTTCCTTAAAAAAAATGGTGAAAAATGGTAGGGTCCTTAAGGGGTTAATTTGCCCTTCCTCTGATCTGTCAGAACAAGCGCCAACAAAAATTGGATCCTGTCTATGGAGCATACGCCTTCACTCGGTCAACATTTGCTCAATAATTTGTCATTATTGCTAATGCCAAAAAAAAAGGAGTGGATCTAAAATAGAGATGATATGTGAATGGAATGGCATGTTTTCTGTGTTTTTTTCCCACTACTGCTTTTGCTACCAAATCATAATTCAATTCTGATGGGACCATAAAGGCCTTACAGCTAATACACAGACAGGATCCGTTGTGCGTCTCATTTTTACTTCCCTCTGACAGATCAGAAGAAGGGTCAAATAAATGATGATGATGTCAGCCAGGCCGAAAGCCAAAATAGTGGACCAGTCAAAGTGGGGAAGGTGGGAACAGCATGAGAAGTCCACAGAGTGGACCTATGACATAGTGGTAAGGTTGAAGCAGCATAAGGAGACCACAGAGTGGCCCAATGACAAAGTTAGCAGCAGTATGAGGAGGCCACCCAATGGTAGAATGACCAAGTCTGGACTTGACAGCAGTATGAGGAGGCCACCCAGTGGTGGAATGACAGAGTGTGGAGGTGGCAGTAGTATGAGGAGGCCACAGAGTTGCACAATGACAGAGTCTGGAGGTGGCGGCAGTGTGAGGAAACCACCGAGTGGCATGATGACCATGTCTGGAGGTGGCGGCATAAGGAGAAGGCCACCGAGTGGAAAAATGACAGAGTCTGGAGTTGGCAGCAGTATGAGGAGGCCACCCAGTGGCACAATCACAGTCTGGAGTTGGCAGCATCAGGAAAAGGCCACAGAGTGGCGCAATGACCGAGCCTGGAGGTGGCGGCAGCAGCTGCATGAGGAGGAGGCCACAGAGTGGCCCAATGACCAATGAATCGGGAGGTGGCAAAATCAGCAGTATCAGGAGGATACCACAGAGTGGCAAGGTTACATAGTGTGGAGATGGCAGCAGCATCAGGATACCACAGAGTGGAAAGGTGACTGTGGAGGTGGCAGCAGCAGGATACCACAGAGTGGTAAGGTGACCGTGCGGAGATGCCAGCAGCAGCAGCATCAGGATACCACACAGTGGCAAGGTGACATAGTGTGGAGATGACAGCAGCATCAGGATACCACAGAGTGGAAAGGTGACTGTGGAGGTGGCGGCAGCAGCAGCAGCAGGATACCACAGAGTGGTAAGGTGACTATGCGGAGATGCCAGCAGCAGCAGCAGCATCAGGATACCACACAGTGGCAAGGTGACAGTGTGGATAAGGCAGCAGCAGCATCAGGATATCACACAGTGGCAAGGTGACAGTGTGGATAAGGCAAGAGTAGTATCAGGATACCACACCGTGGCAAGGTGACATAGTGTTGATATGACAGCAGCATGAGGATTCCACAGAGTGGCAAGGTGACATAGTGTGGAGATGGCAGCAGCATCAGGATACCACAGAGTGGAAAAAGTGACTGTGGAGGTGGCAGCAGCAGGATACCGCAGAGTGGTAAGGTGACCGTGCGGATATGCCAGCAGCAGCAGCATCAGGATACCACACAGTAGCAAGGTGACATAGTGTGGAGATGGCAGCAGCATCAGGATACCACAGAGTGGAAAGGTGAGTGTGGAGGTGGCAGCAGCAGCAGGATACCACAGAGTGACAAGGTGACTATGCGGAGATGCCAGCAGCAGCATCATCAGGATACCACACAGTGGCAAGGTGACAGTGTGGATGAGGCAGCAGCATCAGGATACCACACAGTGGCAAGGTAAAAGTGTGGATAAGGCAAGAGCAGCATCAGGATACCACACCGTGGCAAGGTGACATAGTGTTGATATGACAGCAGCATGAGGATTCCACAGAGTGGCATGGTGACATAGTGTGGAGATGCCAGACTACTGGCCGGGCAAGACTGCTTTTCCAGGGCAAATGGGTCCAGTTGCGGCAACAAATCCAGTTTGGCTGCCCAGTAGTCCAGTGGATCTTAAATGTGGGTTGGCAGGGTGCTGTCCAAGTATGCCACCACCTATTGCTTCAAGTCCTGCTCCAGGTCCATTTGCTGCTGCTGGTGAGTAGTTTCTTCACTATGCAGGTGAAGAAAGCCACTCATCAGCGACTGTAGACTCAGGCTGCTGCTGATGGAGCTGGGACTGCTCCTGCCAGTTCACCTCTCCCCAGCAGCCATGACAGTGGAATGTGAGCGCAGAGGGCCACCCCCGGTCATCAGCCAGCTGACTACATAGGATGTCTCTGTAGTAGTTCAGTTTGTCCTCCCTCTCAGTGGGTGTAAAAAAGGCCCCCATTCTGGACCAGTAGCAAGCGTCCAACAAGGTGGAGAGCCAGAAATCATCCCTCTGCTGAATGGTGACAATTAGTCTGTCACTACGCAAGCAAGTGAGCATGCGGCGGGCCATTTGTGCAAGTGACTGAGAGGGATTCCCTGCCGTCATCTCCACTGCATACTGCCACAGTGTGTCTGGGTCCTCTGTCTCGTCTTCATCGCCCTGTAGCTCATCTGGCTGCTCCTCCTCTCCTGTCAGCTGAGAGTAGAACAACCACCTATTTTGCTACACATTACCTCTGCTCCAATGTTCTCCTCCACCTCCTCCTCTTCTTCCAGTTCAGCTCCCACCGGGCTCATGTGGCCATGAGATATAGGCGACATGTCTCCATTCCCTTGACCAGCCATTGTTACCACCATCTGTTGCAGGACATGAAGCAGTGGAATGAGGTTGTTAATCCCGTACTCTTGGCGGCTGACAAATAACGTCAAAGGGCTAGAACAAAAGGCAGGTGTCACGCATGAGCTGCCACTGGCTGACATCGAAGTTACACAGGGGAGTACTCCTATCCGCTTACATTATCAAGAAATCATTGATGGCTTTTCTCTGTTTGTATAGTCGGTCCAACACATGAAGGGTCAAATTCCAACTGGTGGAAAAGTCGCATATCAGCCTATGTTGGGGGATGCCGTTCTGCCGCTCCAGCTCAAGGAGGGTGTGCTTTGTAGTGTACCAGTGGCTGGAGTGCTTGCAAAGTTTCATGCCCTTTTTTAGGATGTCTTGCAGATGGGTGAAAGACTTCAGGAACCGCTCGACATCCAGATTGAACACATGTGCCATGCAAGGTGCATGGCTCAGCCTTCCTTGACGCAGTGCCGCCACAATGTTCTTCCCGTTGTCGGTTACCATGGTTCCGATTTTGAGTTGTAGGGGATAAAGCCTGGATTCGATTTTTGGACAATGGACACAGAGCAGTTCCTCACCTGTGTGACTCCGTTTAGCCAGGGAAACGAAGTGCAGAACAGCGTGACAACGCCGTACCCTGCACATGTGGTATGCTGGAGGGGCACTGTGACTTGTCCCTGCAGTGGAGTCTGAGGACATGGTGGAGGATGAGGAGGCAGAGACAGACATTGTTGCAGGACCAACGGTGTTACAACGTGAAGGTGGAAGCGACGTGACCATGCCAATTTGCTGGTGTGGCTGTACAGAAACCTCTTTCACACAGTGGGCCGTAAAGGCCATGTACTGTCCCTGACCATAGTTATAGCTCCACACATTGGCGCTGCTGTGCACTTTTGCAGACACCGATAGGATCAAGGACTGGCCCACCTTCTGTTCTACATATTTGTGCAGGGCTGGTACTGCCTTTCTCGCAAAAAATAACGTCTTGGGACTCTCCACCTTGGCTCGGCACAAGCCATCAGTTCTCTGAAAGGTGCAGAGTCCACTACTTGGAAAGGGAGGAACTGCAGCACCAGCAACTTAGACAGGAGCATGTTCAGCTTCTGCGCCGTTGGATGCGTGCACGCATACTGCTGTCTCTTGGCAATCGCTTCGGTGATCGATTGCTGATGGAATGACTGATGAGGAGTAGGAGGAGCAGGATCATCTGGACTAGCAGAACATAAATAACAGACAGCTCCCTTCGGCTGAGGTGGTGGAGCCTTGACTGGCTGAAACCAGGTGAGTGTCACTGGATGATGCAGCGGCAGGCTGGACCACCACATCGGAGCCACAGTTCTCCAAGGCCGTATTGCCAACATTGGCACGCTGGCCACGCTTCAACTTCTGCACCCAGATTCTACATATGGCCCCATTCACCTCCTCTGGCGACTGAACCAAAAACTGCCACACCGCTGAGTAGGTGATTTTCCCCCCAACAGTCCGCACTGACTGACTGCTACCGCCGCTGCCTCCGTGAACCCCTGCACCACTACTTCCCAGGTAGGCTGCTGCGAAGCAGGTGGTCTACCCCAGGCATGTTTGGTTTCCAACCTCCCACTGATTCCACCTTGCTGACTCCCAGACAGGCTACAACCTTTTTGGCTGCGCCATTGCCTCACGGGCAAGCTGCCACCCTCTTCTCCTGATGATGTTGAAGCCCTTTCTGCATCCAGCTTCCAAGTGTGAAGCCCCTTCTGCACCCAGGTCCATCGGCTTCATCATCATCGAGTAGTGTCTGCATGTCGAGTATGTCCTCATCATTGGTCTCTGGGTCAGGAGCCTGACGGCTTGCAACACAACCACCCATGCAACTCTCCTCATCACTACTTGCCCGCCTAGTAGTAGGAAGCGGCAGATGTCTCCTCCAGATCTTGGCTGGGCAGTAGCTGCTGTCCTCTAGTAGCTCAACCTCTCTGTATAGTGGAGCTGAGCCCACAGCATACAATACTTCTTTGGCTGAGGGAACAGCAAAGGACAGAGGCAGGTTGAGGACAGGTG
Organism: Bufotes viridis; assembly: GCA_033119425.1. NCBI lineage: Eukaryota > Metazoa > Chordata > Amphibia > Anura > Bufonidae > Bufotes > Bufotes viridis. The sequence goes on from CM065594.1 coordinate 157,980,154, forward strand.
AGGGCAGAGGGCCTTCTCTCGGACCATGCCAACTAAGTGTTGTGTCTGAAAAACCAACGACTGTTGGCTGGGGGTGTCTGATGTCACGTGTGATGAAGTGGATGACCGAGTTAACCAATCCATAACCGCTGTGTTGCTGGTCAAGACACGACTACTAGATGACACCGGGAGCTCAGGCCTCTCTCTGTGTCTTCTGCTGCCACTCCCCCTTACTCTGCTGCGACCTCTGCCTGCGCCAGATACATTTAGGCCTCTGCCACTCCTCTGTGCATGGCCTGGCACGTCTCTGACATACTGTTAGCTGAACTAATGAAAAAAAAAATATATGAAATTGAATCACCCCAAAAAGCGCCAATTAAATTTTTATTTTTGTACTGAAATACGCCACTAAACGCTTTCACCACATATAACTGCAGAAGTGAACTGCGTATATACAGTTGTGTTCAAAATTATTCAACCCCCAATGCTGTAAAGGGTTTTAGGTAATTTAGTGTACATTTGTAATTCTGTTCAGAATGAAATCTTACAAGGACTTTTTAAAGAACCAAATGCAACTAAAATGACATCAATTGTTTTTGTAATACAGTATTTAATGTTTTTTTTGTGATTTCTTCATTGACTCAATTATTCAACCCCTTAAAGACTACCACTCTTAAGAACAGAGGTTCATTCAAGTGTTTTCGATCAGGTATTAAAAAAATACCTGTGGATGTCAAGGAGCAGCAATCAAGCATAATAGGCACCAATTAGGCAGATTTTAAATGACTGTGATACTCAGCTCCTTCTAGACATTTACTGAGAAGATTGCAAAGATGTTAAACATACCAAGAGACACCATAGGAAGTATCATTCGCAAATTCAAGGCAAAGGGCACTGTTGAAACGATACCTGGTCGTGGCAGAAAGAAGATGCTGACTTCGACTGCTGTGCGCTACCTGAAGCGCAGAGTGGAAAAAAGTCCCCGTGTGACTGCTGAGGAACTGAAAAAAGATTTGTCAGATGCGGGTACTGAAGTTTCAGCTCAGACAATAAGGCACACACTGCGTAATAAAGGCCTCCATGCCAGAACTCCCAGGCGCACCCGCTTGCTGTCTCCAAAGAATATGAAGAGTCGACTGCAGTATGCCAAAAATCATGTGGACAAACCACAAAAGTTTTGGGATAGTGTTCTGTGGACTGATTAGAACTGTTTGGGCCCATGGATCAACGCTATGTTTGGAGGAGGAAGAACATGGCCTATGAAGAAAAGAACACCTTGCCTACTGTAAAGCATGGCGGGGGGTCAATCATGCTTTGGGGCTGTTTTGCTTCTACAGGTACAGGGAAGCTTCAGCATGTGCAAGGTACCATGAATTCTCTTCAGTACCAGGAGATATTGGATGAAAATGTGATGCAGTCCATCACAAACCTGAGGCTTGGGAGACGTTGGACCTTTCAACAGGACAATGATCCCAAGCATACCTCCAAGTCCACTAGAGCATGGTTGCAGATTAAAGGCTGGAACATTTTGAAGTGGCTATCACAGTCACCAGACTTAAATCCGATTGAGAACCTCTGGTGGGACTTAAAGAAAGCAATTGCAGCGCGCAAGCCTAAGAATGTGACTGAACTGGAGGCTTTTGCCCATGAAGAATGGGCGAAGATAACCAAAGATCGCTGCAAGACACTTGTGTCAAGCTATGCTTCACGTTTAAAAGCTGTTATAACTGGAAAAAGATGTTGTACTAAGTACTAAGATTGAATGTCACTTGGGGGTTGAATAAAACTGATAATGATGTGAGCACACAAAAGACATTTGTGGTTATTTCATTATAAATGTTATGTTATGTTTGTCTGACTTACAAGTGCCTCTTTGATTTAATTGTAAACTAGATGACTGAAATGATCAAAATCAATGTCAAACTGGCCAAAACACTCAATTTAAGTGGGGGTTGAATAATTTTGAACACAACTGTATTTCTCTTTTTGCACTAAAATCGGCCAGTATGCGCTCTTAGTGCAAAAACTGCAAACGTGAACTGGGTATATATTTCTCTTTTTGTACTGAAATACGGTAGGCCAGTAAACGCCTTTAGCGCAAATAGCTGCAAAACTAAACTGCGTATATATTTCTCTTTTTGTACTGAAATAGGCCAGTAAACGCTTTTAGCACAAATAACTGCAAAAGTGAACTGTGTATATATTTCTCTTTTTGCACTGAAATAGGCCAGTAAACGTTTTTAGCGCAAATAACTTCAAATGTAAACTGCGTATATATTTCTCTTTTTATAGTGAAATAGGCCAGTAAACACTTTTACCACAAATAACTGCAACAGTAAAGTGCATATATATTTTTCTTTTTCTACTAAAATATGGCACTAAACGCTTTCACCACATATAGCTGCAGAAGTGAACTGAGAATATATTTTTCTTTTAGAACAAAAATATGTCACTTAACGCTTTTACCGCTAAGAACTGCAACAGTGAACTGCGTATATATTTTTCTTTTGGTACTGAAATACTTCACTAAACGCTCTTATCACAAACAACTGCAACAGTGAACTGCCTATATACTTTTCTTTTTGTAATGAAATACGCCACTAAACGCTTTTAACACATAACTGCAGAAGTGAACTGCGTATATATTTTTCTTTTTCCACAGATAGAAGCCACTAAAGTCTTTTCAACATAGCACTTGCACCCCAAGAACAAATTGCTAGAATGACAGAGCTGTATAATGGAAATTTGGATCCCCAAATTATCCTTCCCTGCACTTGTAAATCGCTTTTATAGCAGTCCTTAGCTCCTTCTGACGTCTCTCCATTCACTAGGATGCTGTAAAATGATTCCTCCCTATCCTTTCCCTGCACTTCTATATAACTTTTCTAGCACTGCCCCTAGCGCCTTCTGAGATCTTTCCCAGCACTAAAATGCTGTGAAATGATTCCTCCGTATCCTTTCTCTGCACTTATAAATTGTTTTTTTTTTTTTTTTTTCACAATGAGGTTTTTCCAATTGCTGTCCCTAGCACCTTCTTACATCTGTCCCTGCACTCATATCGCTGGAAAATGTCTGAATCTAAGATGGCCACCGTATTTTTAGGTCTGTGACACCACAGGGCTGGCTGGATGCTGATTGGCTGCATCATGCATGTCAGTCTGGGTGATCCCACCTTCCCATACTTCCTTTCTCCATGTCCTCACAAGTTCAGCAGCCATTTTAGGAAAAATGTGATTCGTTACCACTAAGCATGAGGAAATTTGCATTCGGTGCGAATCAGATTTTTCCTGAAATTCGGATTGAATTTGTCAGCTTCGATTCGCTCATCTCTAGTCAGTGCTATGGTCAAGCAGCAACTCTACTGGACTCAAATATATGTATTTCCCTTCATCTCTTAAAATAGCTGGCTGGCCACAGTGCCAAAATTATCTGTTTACTTTGTTACAGGAGTAGGATCTATTGTGTAAGTTCCACTTCTTAAAAAAAAAAAAAAGAAGAGAAAAAAAAAACTTGCCACACATCATTGAAGTACTTTTGTCTAGTTCTACCCAAACTGCCTTCTACTCAGTCTTGGAGGGGTGACCATAATATGGCAGTTTATTCACAAGGAACACCATTTGCATGGACCAAAAGTTTAACCCTTAGTATACCGATTTTTTTTTTCTGTTTTTGCGTTTTCATATTTCTTCCTTATCTTCCTTGAGCCATAACATTTTTATTTTTTGACTCACATATTGTAGCTGTATGAGGGCTTATTTTTTGCGGGACAAGTTGAACTTTCTAAAGCCACCATTAATTATGGCATACAATGTAGTGGGAAGCAGAAAAAAAATCTCCAAATAGGGTCAAATTGGAAAAAGACTCAATTCATCCACCGTTTAAAGGGTATTATTCACACAGCATTTCATATGCAGGAAAACTAACCTGTGCCCTTCATTCTCTGTGTCAGTGTGATTACAACAATACCACATATGTTTTTATGTCAAAATAGTGTAAACACATTTTTTTTTTTACATTATTCTGACCCCCATAACTTTTTTTATAGTTATATCTACTGAGCTGTGTGAGGGCTAATTTTTTGCAGGACAATCTGTAGTTTTTATTGTTACCATTTTGGAGTGTGTGTGACTTTATGATCACATTTTATGACATTTTTGGGGGTAAGAGAAGCGATGAAAAAAAGGCAAATTGGCCATTTGACCTTTTTTTCCATTACGCCATTCGCCATATAAGAAATATATTTATGTATTATAATAGTACGGGCGTTTTCAGATGCAGTGATGCCCATGATGCTTATATTTTTTGTTATTTATGTACTTTTTTATTATACGGAAAGGGGGGTGATTTAAAATTTGAAATATATATTTTTTAATTCTGTATATATTTTTTAATTTATTTTTTCTTTTTTATGATTTCAAAGCTCAAATTTGAGCCTACAAAATCGATTTTTTTAAAACAATTGTGAAGAATGATGGCTTTTTAGATCCATTAATTATTCAGAACTGCTAATTTCTTATGTTGGCGTGCCACCTGCTCTTCAGCGTGACCCAGCTCATTGAAATCAATTACCAGCATCCTCATTGGCCACAGAGGATGCCGGTAAGAAGGGTTTTTTACTCTTTAGATGTCATGATCTCACTTGATTTGAAATAGCGTAGACCCGACGGCCATGACCCCCACTGCAAGTGTGATGGGCTCAATGTTTGCCCATCACTCAAGCGCAGTACATGTACGGCGCTGCTAGCAAACGGATTAATAGTACATGACTGTAAAGGGGAAACCTACAAGACCTCACAAAAGTGAGTAGACCCATCATATTTTTGTGAATATTTTACTATATCTTTTCATGGGACAATACTGATGATATGACACTTTGATACAATGTAAAGTAATCTGTGTACAGCTTGTATAACAGTGTAAATTTGGTGTGCCCTCAAAATAACTCAACACACAGCTAGGGCTGCAGTAAACGATTATTTTAGAAATCGAGTATTCTATCGATTATTTTTTACGATTAATCGAGTAATCTAATAAGAATGTTACCATGGCAACCAGGGCTTCAGTAGCGTCCTGGCTGCCATGGTAACCGATCGGAGCCAAGTTATAACACTGCTGGGGCTCCAATCAGAACTTCCACCAATGAGGTGGGAGGGGACTCTTCTCTGTGGCCATTGCCACCAATAAGAGGGGAAGGGGACTCTGCTCTGTGGCCACTGCCACCAATGAGGGGGGAGGGGACTCTGCTCTGTGGCCACTGCCACCAACGATTTTAATACTGGGGGGTGGGGGGAGGGCGCACTGTGCCACCAATGAAAATTAACCTTGGTTAATTTAACCTGTGCGCCCCGCCTCCCCTGCTGCCAGCCACTCTGCACAGTGTCGGGTCATAGGGCGCGCTTACGTGCACTATTACCTGACGGGTGACCACGGAGCGGGGAGTAATAGCAAGTGCTGCCCTCCCGCTCCGTGGTCACATGACACAAACGAATCCTCGATGCAAAAAAATTGCATCGAGGATTTTTTTGTGTCGAATTACTCGATTAAATCGAGTAATCGTTTCAGCCCTACACACAGCCATTAATGTCTAAACAAAAGTGAGTACACCCCTAAGTGAAAATGGCCAAATTGTGCCCAAAAGTGTCAGTATTTTGTGTGGCCACCATTATTTTCCGGCACTGCCTTAACTCTCTTGGGCATTGAGTTCTCTAGAGCCTTACAGGTTGCCACTGGAATCCTCTTCCACTCTTCCATGACGACATCACGGAGCTTATGGATGTTAGAGACCTTGGACTCCTCTACCTTCCGTTTGAGGATACCCCACAGATGCGCAATAGGGTTTAGGTATGGAAACCTACTTGGCCAGTCCAGCAGTTTTGCCCTCAGTTTCTTTGGCAGTCATCTTGGAGGTTTGTTTGAGGTCATTACCATGTTGGAATACTGACCTTCAGTCCTGTTTCTGAAAGCAGGGGATCATGCTCTGCTTCATTATGTCACAGTACATTTTGGCATTCATGGTTCCCTCAGTGAACTGTAGCTCCCCACAGCTGGCAGCACTCATGCAGCCCTAAACCATGACACTCCCACCATGCTTGACAGTAGGCAAGACACACTAAATAAGTCTACCTTAGTCTTAGTGATGATCGAGCACCAAAGTATTCGAGTGTTCGGCCCAAACACATTGCTATATTCGCGTGCTCGGCCGAGCACACAAGTATAATGGAAGTCAATGGGAGACAACCAGGTACCCCCTGCTCTGAAGAAGTGATGGTGCCTGGTCCATTGGAAAAGGTCAGAAAGTGACAAACATGACCGAAATAGATTGGGAACAGCATGGGGACGATGACTGGATGCATATTGGACTCCCAGGTCGCTGCTGGGAACCATGTTGTCCGAGTTGTACGCCACTTTTACAGACTGAAAAAAATACACACAACCAAAAAAAAAAAAACAGCAACAAAAAATAAAAGACAAAAAAAATAAAATTTTACAGGAAAAATTGTTAGGAAACATTGTTTCCTGTATATTCAATTTTATATAAAGTGCAAGTGCTGCCAAAAATTACAAGCAAGAGGCAGGGCCTCATTCACATTGTGGTACAATCTTTCCGGTAGTGGAACTTCTACACACTCATAAAGCCTATGCACTAAGTGAAAGGGCTGCCAAAAATTACAAGAAACCGACACTCCAATACACCCTTTAATGCACATAAAGGCTTGGCATCATACACACCCTTGAAAAATTATGATTAGTGGCCTGCTGGTGACCCTCAAAAACATTTAAAGCATGGGCCTGCTGGTTACCCTCTAAAACATTAGGGCAAGGGTCTGCTGCTGTGCATTGCAAAAAATGATGGGCGACTGACTGCTGCTTAGCTGACCATTGAAAAAGTGATGGGCGAGGCCTGCTGCTGAGCTGACCCTGTGAACTATTGTAGTTGAGGGCCTGCAGGTGAGATGATCCTTTAAAAGATTGTAGTTGAGGGCCTGCAGGTAAGCTGACCCTCAAATATTGTAGGTGAGGGCCTGCAGGTGAGCTGACCCTCTCAAACATTGTAGGTGAGGGCCTGCAGGTGAGCTGACCCTCCCTGAAGAGGGACATGAGGAGATCTTGTGCACTGATTACCAAACTCTTCAGCATCCACAGTCAGAAGAAGATGACGATGGGGAATGGCAATTAGTTTTTCCCGAGGTGGATGATGCGGATGAGACACAGTTGTCAATAAGTGAGGGTGTTGTTAGGTGAACACCACAAGTCAGGATGATGACCCGAGTGAGGAAGTGGAAGAGGGGGTGGTGGATAATGACATCATTGACCCAACCTGGGAAGGTGGCAAGCCAAGCGAGGACAGCAGTACAGTGCGGGAGGGATCCACAGCACGGCAGCAGGCTGTCCTTAACCCAGGCCTTTGAGCATAAGTACAAATATCCAGCCACCAACCCACAGTCCATAGCACTAAATGCACACCTTTAAAAATTGCTGGCCCTGGAAATGTTGCCCTTAAGGCCTGTGGAAACTAAGGCTTTCCTCATCCTCATGGCGGCGGACATCCCTCCTTACTCAGTCCTCAGCTGCCACTATTTTTCTCAATGTGCCGCCATTACACCAGCAATTGTGTCCCATAACATCACCTGTGCCCTGACCAACACAGTTATTGGGAAGGTCAACCTAACGACTGACACACGGACAAGTGCTTTTGGCCAGGGATGCTACATTTCCGTTACGGCATACTGGGTGAACTTTGTGTAGGCCGGTAGCTAGTCGTACCCTGACACTGGTGCTACCAACACCAAGGATTGCAGGCCCCCATTCCATCAGGATTTTCACCACCACCTACATTAGTTGCAGCAAACCCCCCTTCTCCTACTCCTACTCTACTTTCACCTCTGAATTCTCATCTTGCAGCACCAGTCAGCCATCAGTCAGTAGCTGGAAGCAGTGTAGCACGGCAGTGGGGAATTGGCAAAAGGCCCTGCTGAAACTCATTTGCTTAGATGACAAAATGGCAGGGTATAAGGGACCAGACTGAGCTGTGGCTCTCGCCACTCAACCTACAACCAGACATAGTTGGTTGTTATCTGATAATGGCCGTACCTTGTTGGTAGCTTTGGAGCTTGGCAAGCTCACACACATGGCAATCATACAGCATATATGTCCCATGCACAACCAATATCCCAAACTTATACATTAATATAACTCAAAACATAACACACAACAGTGGAGGTAAACCAATGGCATGGCCTATTAATTAACTCATCAATAACCAAATAACAATAACATCTTTTACAAATATTAACCATAATACAATAATAGTACCAACAATAATGCAACCACAAACCATAATTATAACAGAACAGAATGTCATTGCGGATAAATTTACAGCTGACAACGCTGGCGGCAGAGTACGTAGTTCCTTGTGCAACCCAGGAGGGGAGATGAGGGGAACACACAGAAGTTCCAACAAAGGCAGGACAACACTCTCCAAGGCCTGGGACACTTTCATGACACCTCGCCAGCTCCCTCACACTGATGCGCGGCCTAGTGTCACAAGGCAGGAAAAAAATGGGAAGATGGTGAAGGATTACATAACAGACCTCAGTGATTCCTCTGTGCCTTACAACTTATAGGTATCCAAGCTGGACACGTGGCACAAATAGCCACTCTTGTCCTCAGAGGTGCTGGCCTGCCCTGCCGCCAGCGTTTTGGCAGAGCAGGTATTTAGTGTTGCTGGGGGCATAATAACTGATAAGCGCATTCGTCTGTCAAGTAAAAATGCTGACAGGTCGACTCTTATAAGAATTAACAACGCCTGAATTGCCCCTTATTCTCGGCTCCTTCTCCTCCTCCATCATATCAACATGCTTTTTAGGCTGCCCTCGCTCATAATGTTTTAGAGGGTCAGCTCACCTGCAGGACCTCACATATCATGTTTTACAGGGTCAGCTCACCTACAGGCACTCAAAAATAATGTTTTTGAGGGTTAGCGCACCTGGAGGCACATTCTTTTATTGAGTTTCATCACGCCCAGGGCCACGGCCTCTGCATGCACGCCCATTTCCACGGCCATCACTGGCCGCCTTCATAATATTAAATGTGATATATGCTTAAAAGTATGTCACACGTACAGTAGCATAGGATTTGTAAGTATATGCACCAATAAATTAGAAAAGGTATTTGAGATGCGCAAACATTACACAGGAGTATAGTTGAGCGAACCCGAACTGCATAGTTTGGGTTCGTACCGAATTTTCGGGTGTTCGGGACCCGGACCCGAATACTTTCAAAAAAGTTCGGCTTCGGGTCCGTTGTTCGGCGATTTCTTCCCGCTTTCTGAAGGGCTGCAGGGCAGCCAATCAGATAGCGTTTTACTTCTTGCCCTAAGAAGCCATCACAGCCATGCCTACTAATGACATGGCTGTGATTGGCCAAGTGCAGTATGTGACCCAGTCTCTATTTAAGCTGGAGTCACATAGCACCGCACTTCACTCTGCTCTGATTAGTGTAGGGATAGGGTGCAGCTGCTGTGAGGGTGAGATTAGGCAGGGAAAACTCAGCAAAAACACCTAATGAAGTGATCGATCTACAGCTGTGAATCATTAAACTTCTGTTAGTTAATTGCTCACTGCTTTTTAGGCTGCCCAGAGCGTTTTTCTGTCACTTTTTTCTGGGGTGATCGGTAGCCTTTTTATGTCTTGTGGTGCACCAGCGCAAGCTGCCACCAAGTCCATCAATCCATCATTTTTTTTGCTATATCCTACATAAGGGGCTTGGCTGTGTTTATTGTAACCCCTAGAAACTAGGATAGAAATTTCTATATTTTATTGAGGGGTTGAATTCAATTGCCAAAATAGCAATCCCCTAAATCTGGTGTCCCAGCTGTTGCAGGCCAGGTTTCATAGTGTCCGCCAAAACATATATTTTGTTCTGGGGTGAAATTAATCTGCCAAAATAGCAATACCCTGAATCTGGTGTCCCAGCTGTTTCAGGCCAGGTTTCATAGTGTCCGCCAAAACATATATTTTGTTCTGGGGTGTAATTCACTTGCCAAAATAGCAATACCCTGAATCTGGTGTCCCAGCTGTTGCAGGCCAAGTGTAAATCTGTCCATAAAAGAATACCTTTCATCCAGGGCCTAAATACTAGCCCTAAAAGTGATATTCCCCTAAATCAGTGGTTACTGCTGTGCCTGGATTAGTGTAATACGCTACATAAACAAATAGGCAGATAGTGTTAGGTGCCTGTAAAAAAAGGCCTGAATTTGAAATCAATACATTGGGCCAAATATTTTTTTCCTTATTGTGGTGCTTGGTGAACGGTAACAATGAGGAAAACACCTAGTAAGGGACGCGGACGCGGTCGTGGTGGTGTTAGTGTACCCTCTGGTGCTGTGAGAGGACGTGGCCATTCTGCCACAGCCACACGTCCTAGTGAACCAACTACCTCAGGTTCCCGTAGCCGCCAGAATTGACAGCGATATTTGGTGGGGCCCAATGCCGTTCTAAGGATGGTAAGGCCTGAGCAGGTACAGGCGCTAGTCAATTGGGTGGCCGACAGTGGATCCAGCATGTTCACAACATTATCTCCCACCCAGTCTTCTGCTGAAAGCGCACAGGTGGCCCCTGAAAACCAAGCCCATCAGTCTGTCACATCACCCCCATGCATATCAGGGAAACTGTCAGAGCCTCAAGTTATGCAGCAGTCTCTTATGCTGTTTGAAGACTCTGCTGGCAGGGTTTCCCAAGGAAATCCACCTAGCCCTTCCCCAGTGGTGGAAGACATAGAATGCACTGATGCACAACCACTGATGTTTCCTGATGATGAGGATATGGGAATACCACCTCATCGGAGTTCGCACGTCTCTGATGATGACGAAACACAGGTGCCAACTGCTGCATCTTTCTGCAGTGTGCAGACGGAACAGGAGGTCAGGGAGGAAGACTGTGTGGAAGACTATGCAGGGGACAATGAGGTCCTAGACCCCACATGGAATGAAGGTCATGCCACTGACTTTCATAGTTCAGAGGAAGAGGCAGTGGTGAGACAGAGCCAACAGCGTAGCAAAAGAGAGAGCAGGGATCAAAAGCAGAACAGCCGCCTCCAAGAGAGTTTGCCTGCTACTGGCCACCGCCACCAGGGACCGAGCACCCCAAAGGCAGCTTCAAGGAGTTCCCTGGCAAGGCACTTCTTTAAACAATGTGCTGACGACAAGACCTGAGTGGTTTGCACGCTGTGCCATCAGAACCTGAAGCGAGGCATTACCATTCTGAACCTTAGCACAACCTGCATGACCAGGCATCTACATGCAAAGCATGAACTGCAGTGGAGTAAACACCTTAAAAGCCTCACTCTGGCTCCCCCTGCTCTCTCTTCAGCTGCTGCCTCGGCCTCTTCCTCCGCCTCGGGAGGAATGTTGGCACCTGCCGCCCACCAAACAGAGGATGTGCCACCGACAACACCACCTGCGTCACCAAGCATCTCCACCATGTCACACGGCAGCGTTCAGCTCTCCATCTCACAAACCTTGGAGAGAAAGCGTAAATTCCCACCTAGCCACCCTCGAGCCCTGGGCCTGAATGCCAGCATTTCTAAACTACTGGCCTTTGAAATGCTGTCATTCAGGCTGGTGGACACAGACAGCTTCAAACAGCTGATGTCCATGGCTGTCCCACAGTATGTTGTTCCCAGCCGCCACTACTTCTCCAAGACAGCCGTGCCTTCCCTGCACAACCAAGTATCCGATAAAATCAAGTGTGCACTGCGCAACGCCATCTGTGGCAAGGTCCACCTAACCACAGATACGTGGACCAGTAAGCACGGCCAGGGACGCTATATCTCCCTAACTGCACACTGGGTAAATGTAGTGGCGCCTGGGCCGCAGGCGGAGAGTTCCTTGGCGCACGTCCTTCCGCCGCCAAGGATCGCAGGGCATCATTCTTTGCCTCCTGTAGCCTCCTCCTCCTACTCAGCTTCCTCCTCCTCTGCTTCCACCAGCTCATCCAGTCAGCCATACACCTTCACCACCAACTTTAGCACAGCCCGGGGTAAACGTCAGCAGGCCATTCTGGAGTTGTGGCGGGGTATTGAACAACAGACCGACGAGTGGTTTCTGCCGGTGGGCCTCAAGCCCGGCCTGGTGGTGTGCGATAATGGGCGAAATCTCGTCGCAACTCTGGGACTAGCCGGTTTGACGCACATCCCTTGCCTGGCGCATGTGCTGAATTTGGTGGTACAGAAGTTCATTCGCAACTACCCCGACATGTCAGAGCTGCTGCATAAAGTGAGGGCCGTCTGTGCGCGCTTCCGGCGTTCACATCCTACCGCTGCTCGCCTGTCTGCGCTACAGCGGAACTTCGGCCTTCCCGCTCACCGCCTCATATGCGACGTGCCCACCAGGTGGAACTCCACCATGCACATGCTGGAGAGACTGTGCGAGCAGCAGCAGGCCATAGTGGAGTTTCAGCTGCAGCACGCACGCATCAGTTGCACTGCGGAACAGCACCACTTCACCACCAATGATTGGGCCTCCATGTGAGACCTGTGTGCCCTGTTGCGCTGTTTCGAGTACTCCACCAACATGGCCAGTTGCGATGACACCGTTATCAGCGTTACAATACCACTTCTATGTCTCCTTGAGAAAACGCTTAGGGCGATGATGGAAGAGGAGGTGGCCCAGGAGGAGGAGGAGGAGGATGAGGGGTCATTTTTAGCACTTTCAGGCCAGTCTGTTAGAAGTGGCTCAGAGGGAGGTTTTTTGCAACAGCAGAGGCCAGGTACAAATGTGGCCAGCCAGGGCCCACTACTGGAGGACGAGGAGGATGAGGAGGAGGTGGAGGAGGATGAGGATGAAGCAGGTTCACAGTGGGGTGGCACCCGACACAGCTCAGGGCCTTCACTGGTGCGTGGCTGGGGGGATACGGAGGACGATGACGATACGCCTCCCACAGAGGACAGCTTGTCCTTACCTCTGGGAAGCCTGGCACACATGAGCGACTACATGCTGCAGTGCCTGTGCAACGACAGCAGAGTTGCCCACATTTTAACGTGTGTGGACTACTGGGTTGCCACCCTGCTGGATCCCCGGTACAAAGACAATGTGCCCACCTTACTTCCTGCACTGGAGCGTGATAGGAAGATGCGCGAGTACAAGTGCACGCTGGTAGAGGCGCTCCTGAGAGCATTCCGAAATGTCACAGGGGAACAGGTGGAAGCCCAAGGCGAAGGCAGAGGAGGAGCAAGAGGTCGCCAACGCAGCTATGTCACGGCCAGCTCCTCTGATGGCAGGGTTAGCATGGCAGAAATGTGGAAAAGTTTTGTCTCAACGCCACAGCTAACTGCACCACCACCTGATACGGAACGTGTTAGCAGGAGGCAACATTTCACTAACATGGTTGAACAGTACGTCTGCACACCCCTCCACGTACTGACTGAAGGTTCGGCCCCATTCAACTTCTGGGTCTCCAAATTGTCCACATGGCCAGAGCTAGCCTTTTATGCCTTGGAGGTGCTGGCCTGCCCTGCAGCCAGTGTATTGTCTGAACGTGTATTTAGCATGGCAGGGGGTGTCATTACAGACAAACACAGCCACCTGTCGACAGCCAACGTGGACAAGCTGACGTTCATAAAAGTGAACCAGGCATGGATCCTACGGGACCTGTCCATCCCTTGAGCAGAATAGACATTTATAACTACCTCCCCTTAACCATATATTCTTGTACTCCAGGGCACTTTTTTATTGAATCCTCTTTTTTTAATTTTACCATTATTTTGCGTGGCAACCCAAAGTTGAATGAACCTCTCCTCCATCTGGGTGCCAGGGGCCTAAATATCTGAAAGTGACCTTCTCCATTGGTGGGTGACATGAAGCCTGATTCTCTGCTATGTGATCTCTCTCCTCTGCCTGGGTGATGGGGCCTAAATAACTAACTAACTTCTCCGTTGGTGGGTGACATCATGCCTCTTTTGCTGCTATGGGACCTCTCTCCTCTGTCTGGGTGTCAGGGGCCTAACTTTCACGTACTTGCTTGCTGTCTTGGTGGCAGACATTTAACTCTTTTTACTGTCTAATGACCGCCCCATTGTCTGGGTGTCAGGGGCCTACATTTTGTTTAATCATTTGTTGTCATGGTGGGAGATATTAAACTCTTTTTGCTGTCTAATAACTGCTCCATGGTGTAGGTGTCAGGGGCCTAAATTTCACATACTTGCTTGCTGTCTTGGTGGCAGACATTTAACTCTTTTTACTTTCTAATGACTGCCCCACTGTCTGGGTGTCAAGGGCCTAAATTTTGTTTAATTGCTTGCTGTCTTGGTGGCAGACATTTAACTCTTTTTACTGTCAAATGACTGCCCCATTGTGTGGGTGTGAGGGGCCTATATTTTGTTTACTTGCTAGCTTTCTTGGTGGGAGACATTTAACTTTTTTTTACTGTAAAAATGACTGCCCCACGGTGTGGGTGTCAGGGGCCTATATGTTGTTTAATCATAGTAACATAGTATATAAGACCGAAAAAAGACATTTGTCCATCCAGTTCGGCCTGTTTCCTACAAGTTGATCCAGAAGAAGGCAAAAAACCCCGGTGAGGCAGAAGCCAATTTTTCCAACTTAAGGGGAAAAAATTCCTTCCCGACTCCAATCAGGCAATCAGAATAACTCCCTGGATAAACGACCCATCTCTAGTAACTATAGCCTGTAATATTATTACACTCCAGAAATACATCCAGGCCCCTCTTGAATTCCTTTATTGTACTCACCATCTCCTCAGGCAGAGAGTTTCATAGTCTCACTGCTCTAACCGTAAAGAATCCTTTTCTATGTTTGTGTACAAGCCTTCTTTCCTCCAGATGCAGAGGATGTCCCCTCGTCACAGTTACAGTCCTGGGGATAAATAAATGATGGGAGAGATCTCTGTACTGACCCCTGATATATTTTGATAACCTTTCAGGGTACTGTAGTTGTCCCATTCCAGTTATTACTTTAGTTGCCCTCCTCTGAACCCTCTCCAGCCCTGCTATGTCTGCCTTGTTCACAGGAGCCCAGAACTGTACACAGTACTCCATGTGTGGTCTGACTAGTGATTTGTAAAGTGGTAGGACTATGATGCAACCCAATATCATATTGGTCTTGGCAGTAGCTGCCTGACACTGGTTTTTACAGCTTAGTTTGCTGTTTATTAAAATTCCTAGATCCTTTTCCATGTCAGTGTTACCGAGTGTTTTACCATTTAGTATGTACGGGTGACTTGCATTATTCCTTTCCATGTGCATAACTTTACATTTGTCAGTGTTAAACCTCAACGCCATTTCTCTGCCCAAGCCTCCAATATATCCAGATCCCTCTGTAGGAGAAAACTGTCCTCTTCAGTGTTAATTACTTTACACAGTTTAGTGTCATCTGCAAAAAAAAATATTTTACTGTGCAAGCCTTCTACAAGATCATTAATAAATATATTGGAGAATAGGGCCCAATACTGACCCCTGAGTTACCCCACTAGTGACAGTGACCCATTCTGAGTGTGTTCCATTAACCCCTTCACGCCCGATGACGTGTATACCCGTCATGGAGCAGTGCTACTTCGAGCTCCATGACGGGTATACACGTCATGGCTGGAAACTGCCACCATTTTTTCACAGTTAAATTAGGAGTGGGGATAATTGCTGTTACGGACAGCTTACCATCATAGCAAGCCGGAGCAGGACCTGTGGGAGCCCGCCCAGGTCGACGATCGCTGTGATTGGTCCATGAAGTCACATGGACCAATCAATGATAGTTTTATTGGCAGCGCAGGCAGGGAGGTGGGGCTGCAACGGAGCGCAGGCTGGTGTGCTGTGTCGGAGACTGCAGCAGCACTCCGATACACACAGCCACATATAGAAGCTCTGATCGTCCCTCCAGGGGACCGATCAGAGTGACAGGGCATCAGGGATCGCTGCTGTCATTGCGCTTTGACAGCAATCCCAGATGCCGATAGGTATGTCAACCTGTCACCATGTAGGTGACAGAGCTGTGATTGGCAGCTGTCACAGACAGCTACCAATCACAGTTAGCCAACCTAGAACCAATCAAGATGGTCCTAAGTTGGCCAATCAGGAGACAGGAGTTTGGCTAGGTGTCTTCACTCCCTCTGATCACCTCAGTTCTGTCATAGAGGTGATCAGAGAGAGTTATTGTCGCTGAAAGCTCCTGTCAGTGTTGCACCAAACACCCACATCCACCTACTTTCCATTGAACCCCATCCTGCTGCCATATTTTTTTTTTCTTCAGACCAAATATTTTTTTTTTACCAAAAATATATATATTTAGTGTCTTTTAAGTTTTATATTTTTATTAGCGGAATTTTATTCCCATTTTCATTTAATACTCATGGGACTCCTAAAGGGGTAATGAAGTTTGTACAATCAGTTTGGAATAGCTTGAGGGGTGTAGTTTCTAAAATGGTATGATTTGTGGGTGATTTGTAATATGTAAGCCACAGAAAGTGACTTCATAACTGAACTGGTCAGTAAAAGATTGGGGTTTGGAAAAGTTCTTAAAAATTTTAAGATTTGCTTCTAAACTTCTAAAGCCTTCTAACATCCCCAAAAATAAAATGTCACTTTCAAAATGATCTAAACATAATGTAGACATATGGGGAATGTAAAGTAATTACAAATTTTGGAATTATTATTATCTATTACAAAAGTAGAGAAATTTAAAATTGCAAAATTTGCTAATTTTGACAATTTTTTTGTAAATTACATATTTTTTTATAAATAAAAATGCATTTTTTTTACTTCATTTTACCTGTGTCATGAAGTACAATATGTGACGAGAAAACAATCTCAGAATAACCTGGATAAGTAAAAGCGTTTAAAAGTTATTACCACATAAAGTGACACATGTCAGATTTGCTAAAAATGGCCTGGTCCTTAAGGTGAAAAGTGGCCCGGTCCTGAAGGGGTTAATAACCACCCTCTGTTTTCTGTCACTCAGCTAGTTCCTTACCCACTTTCAGACATTTTCTACCAGTCCGAGCATCCTCATTTTATATACCAACCTTTTATGAGATACAGTGTCAAATGCTTTGGAGAAGTCCAGATATACGACATCCATTGATTCACCGCTGTCAAGTCTAGAACTTACCTCCTCATAGAAACTGATTAAATTCTTTTGGCATGACCGATCCCTCATGAAGCCATGCTGATATGGCGTTATTTGCTACTCCAAGATAGCATCTCTTAGAAACCCTTCAAACAGTTTACCAACAACAGATGTTAAACTTACCGTCCTAAAATTTCCAGGCTCTGTTTTTGGACCCTTTTTGAATATTGACACCACATTTGCTATGCGCCAGTTCTGTGGAACATTCCCTGTCAGTATAGAGTCCGTAAATATCATAAATAAAGGTCTGGCTATGACATCACTTAGTTCCCTCATGAACATCCCATGGGCCTGAATGTTTGAATAAGGCCTGTGGCCCTGCAGGCAGACATGACTCCTTCTTAGCTGTGTTGACAACTTCAACTCCCATGTATGGTTGCCATGGCCCTGAGTCTGTGAGTGAGGCCTTTGACACTGCAGGCAGACATGAATCCTTTTTGGCTATGATGAGAATTTCAACTACCATAGCATTCCCACCTGACGCCACCCCAACCTCCTATTCCACCTCCTCCTCCTCCAAGTTGCCAATTGATATTGGTTAATTTTTATTTATTTTATTTTAAATCATTTCCCTATCCACATTTGTTTACAGGGGTTTACCTACATTTTGCTGCCTTTTGCAGCCCTCTAGCCCTTTCCTGGGCTATTTTACAGCCTTTTTAGTGCCCAAAAGTTCAGGTCCCCATTGACTTCAAATGTGTTCGGTGTTAAGTTTGGATCGAGTTCGGATCCCGAACCCGAACTTTTTCGTGAAGTTCGGCCGAACTTCTCGAACCCGAACATCCAGGTGACGCAGACTAGCATACACCGTCTACGGATAAAGTACAGTATATGTCAGTGATATGTATTAAACGTACACACAGTGCATGTGGCACGAATTATTTAAATTTGTGCTAGAGACACTGTTTTCTGATGTAGTATAGAATTTGTCACAGAAAGACACACAGTATGGACACTACATTAGGCCCAGATTATTGGAATTTGTAATGCAGATGTTCTACAGTATTGGTTACAGAACACCACAGATTATGGACACTAGATGTGGCCCAGATTGTTAAAGACACAGTCTGCGGGTGATCTACAGTATATGTTACTCATAGGTATAAAATAAAAAATATCTTGCTGCTGTCAAACACACAGAGTAGTCCTTAAAAGGACTTTGGGGGTCTTTGAAAAGCTTTTGGTAGTAAAAACAGCAAATGTCTCTCCCTGCACTATCTGTCCCTTCCGAAGCACTGTCCCTGAGACTGCAGGAGGTAAATAGATTGCTGCTCTAAAACACACACACACAGTAGTCCATAAAAAGACTTTTGGGTCTTGGAAAAGCTTTCTCAGAATAAAAACACCTTCACACATTCACACCTGAGTCCTTGTAAGACTAACGAGTCACATGAAACTGGAGGGAGGGGGGGGGGGTAATGTAAATAGCTAACTGGGCACAATTTGACCATTTTCATTTAGGGGTATACTCGCTTTTGTTGCTAGCGGTTTAGATATTAATAGCTGTGTGCTGAGATCTTTTGAGGCCACATCAAATTTACTCAGCTATATAAGCCGTGCACTGACTACATTACATTGTATCAAAGTGTCATATCTTCAGTGTGGTCCCATGAAAAGATATAATAAAATATTTACAAAAATGTGATGGGTGTACTCACTTTTCTGAGATACTGTATATGTACTAATACCACTCACCAACCCAGCACCACCAAGATGGTGCTAGGTTGGTGAATGTTTGAAAATGCTGTATTATTTGCTTTATAAGTGGGCGACAAATGGCTGTGGGTTTTATAAAGCAAATACTAGTCAGTAATCCCATTATGGAAGTGCTCACTAGTATGCAGTAGGTATGGGGAGTGAAGAGCTCCTAGAACTGCCTATATTCACCCTCCCTGGTCTTCTTCCTTGGGGCTGTGCTGTCTTGACTGCATATAGTGTCAGAATGTAGTGCTCGCATTAGGATCTGACGCTGCATGCAGTCAGGTGACAGTGCAGTGCGGGCCGGAGAAGACACGGGAGCAGAGATTGCCAGACATGCAGTGTAGCAGCAGAGCAGAAGAGATTAGTAAATTTGTTTATTTTATCTGAGATCTGATAAAAGAGTCTGACATGGAGGTATAATGGGGGTCTGATCTGATCTCTTAACATGGGGATGTGATCTATGTCTCGACACAGGGCTGTGACCTGAGTTCTGGATCTGATGTCCTGATATTGGGGTGGGGTCTGATTTAAGGATCTGATATGAGGTCTTATGAAAAATATAATGTTTTTTTTATTGTCCTCCTCTAAGACCTGAAGTGCGTCTTATCATCTGGTACATCTTATAAACTGAAAAATACGGTATTTATTTAACCATGGTCCTGAACTTGACCATTGGATGTCTGAATTCTGATCCTTGATTTTTCCAAATTTGATGTTTCTTCCAACATATCTAAACACTAGTTTCGCTTTCATTCTCAACCAATCACTCCACTCACTTGCTAACAGATACCACTTGTTCTGGCGAGTTTACACTATCCTATTTAACAGTTTTGTTAAGGAAGTTCTTGATATTTATTACTATAGCAAGATAAAAAGGAGATCCTGTTGTGATACATTTTTGGGAGTGGAAAGATATCCCTTTGCAGCCTAGTTACCCGTGATGAACAATGCATCCTGCATTCAAAATGCATAAACAGTTGTGTATACCTACAGCTGTCCTTGGGAATGATTTTAATGGACTCCAATATAGTTTGAATATTTGTGATACAAGTGCTCGACAAATCTTTTCCTGCTGCAAGAATACAAAACATACAGTACAGAGCCCCATTGCATAAGTAAGTTGCATGAGTGTGTACTTTATTGATCTCTGTTTTTCATTTGTATATCAGCACATACAGAGGTAGTGGAGTTAATGCACATGCTTAACTAGATGCATTATCTAAACGAGTTAATCTGACACCTTCGATGGCTTTTCAGGATGTCACGATGAGTTAAGAAATTTGAGTTCAGTTTGAGTGTTAACTCTACTACATCTGTATTTTGTAGATTAGGGCCCACCACTATAATAAAAAATAAAATAAAAAATTTTTACAATAAATTCTGTCTGCCAGAATGCATCCATGTCTAGTTAGATATAGAGGACCTTATAATTGGCTGTTATAAGGCAATGGACCTTATAGTCTTATTGTACATTGCCCTCTTCTGTCTATATCAGTCTCTGATCTATTAGTTTTCTGTTTTCTCTGTATAGTAGTGGATTCACTACAGCCCACTGCTTTGACTCTATTGCTATGATTTGGTGTTAAATTTTCTCTTGGTAAACCACATGCATCAGTAGAGCTCATATTTTCTCTCCAGCTGGAAAAGAGCCAGAGTGTGTCTGCATTCTAAAATTTGCCATTCTATGGCAGGCTACCTTGGGGTACTTAAGACACTATTCCCTGTGGGGTAGGTTCTAGTCCACTAGTGTCCTGCAAAGCTGTGCAGTTTTAGGTTAGTCTATCCATTTACCAACCTCTGTCTGTTTCCTGGATTTGCTTCCTTACATGACCACTGCTTAGTCTCTGTTCTGACCCTGAGCTGTCTGCCCTGATCTTGGGGACTGTTTATTGGATCACAAAAACTATGGTTTTTCCTGGTCCCTTGGTGCTGGCACTGGTGTCTCTTGAACCTCTTGGATTAGCCGTCACTTGACTAAAGACTGCTCCAAGATGTATTGGCCTGGTTTTTCCCCTGCAGCAAAGTCCAGATCACAGTACATGGATTAAATGGTCAATGCCGAGGGCGAGTGGGGGGATGCAGTTACATAATATCCTTAGGAGTTGCCCCAAACCAAATCAGTTCAAGTGACACAGCAGATCCATATCAGCTTCCTAACAGCAAGTGACTTAACTATATTGAATGCTTTAGCTCGAATATGCTTTTCAATACACCTTTATAAAAAAAAAGTATAATTAAGTAAAATTTCAATATATAGAAAATGTATGCAACTATATAAGTATACAGCAGCATACATCTGGGCTAAAGATATACTGGACCATTTTGTATCCAATTCAAAATGTGCTTTTCATTCCTTTTTAAGAATTTTCTTTTTATGGTTAATTACTTCTACTAACATTCACTTTGGAAACTGTTTTATAAGACCTGTATTTCCTCTTGCCCTATGTTATTGTGACTGTGTTAGTGTACTAGAATTAATTTAAATTGTGTATTGCAATTAAACAAGATTACACTGCTGAGGTGTCATAATATGTGACAGAAATAATTAGAATCTTTAACATATTAGGCTACTTTCACATTAGCGTTTTTTTGCGGATCCGTCATGGATCTGCAAAAACGCTTCTGTCACAATAATAAAACTGCATGCATCTGTCATGAACAGATCCAGTTGTATTATGTCTTCTATAGCCATGACGGATCTGTCTTAAACACCATTGAAAGTCAATGGGGGACAAAACGTTTTCTATTGTGTCAGGGAAAATGGATCATTCCCCATCTGTCTTGCTCTGCACCACATCGCGGACAGAAAAACGCTGCAACACGTCAAGTAGAGTAGATAGGCGCACTCACCATCCCTTTAAAAATCTTCTTTATTGCAGAAAAAGCATACGTAGATAAGGGGACTCACATGGATTGCATATGCACTGAAGAAACAGCGACGGCCGTTTCGCGGATTCACCGCTTCATCCGGCTGTTCAGTGATTCAAGACGTACATAATAAAAACAAAGACAAAAGCATCATATTAGACACATAGAAAACAATGGATCGCGACCAAACCGGTCACTACTATGTCTACTCTGGACATTTTAGAGAGGTTTCTGGGTTACCATGGGTGGACAGAGACGCGAAAATTCCGGATGCGAAGAATCGCACCCGGTTAGAATCGCGCCTACTGCAACAACCACGATAGAGTAGCAATCGTATCATGTGAACATTGACAGGTCATTACGTTCGTTAAAACCTAAATGGCCTGTGGCATCAATTCTTATAATAAATTTTGCTTCCTTCTGTAGCAGTGAGCGATGTCTATCCCCTCCATATACTGGTGGGGGTACATGCTCCAAACCTGCAAACCTCAAAAGATTAGCATCTCCTCCATGTCGATGTCTCACATGCTCGATTAGACGAGTACATCCTTTTCCTGTTCAAATTGAATTACGGTGTTCGCGTATACGTTCCAATAGAGACCTCTTAGGTTTCCCTATATAGAAGGCACCGCAGACACAAATCAAAACATAGACCACAAAGATTGTCCTACACGTAATGAACTGACTAACAAAATGTTCAATGCCTTCAAAAAACAAATGGCGACCTTGCAACATGTAGCTACATAGTGAACAATTACCGCAGCGATAATTCCCCAAGGGTTTTCTTGATGACAACCAATCCTTTTCCTTACGTTCGCTAAACCGGCTGCGCACTAACACATCTCTGAACGTGCGGCATCTCCTAAATGTTATGATAGGTTTTTGTTCTACTAGATTCTTCAGACTATCCTCAGACCTTAGAACCTCCCAATTACTCAAGATACATTTCCTTATATTATTCGCCATTGGGCTATGTTTAAATATAAACACAAACCTATCCTGACCCTTTTCTAGTTCCTTCTTTTTGCGGCCACTCCTCGCTAGTAGTGATTTCTGCGTATGGCTCTTCGCTTTTTCTAGGGCTATATCCAGCTGATCAGGTTGATATCCCCGCTGGATCAGCCTATTCTTTAGTTCCTTAGACTGCCTCAAAAACGTGTCATCTTGGCTATTTAAACGTCTGAGTCTTAAAAATTGTCCATACGGAGCTGATTCCTTCACGCTATGTGGATGAAAGCTCAGAAATGCAACAGCACTCTGCAACAAGAGCTCTGCCCAAGATGGGAGCTATAAGAGGACATTAGTGATATCGCATGCAAACAGTGGAGACATTAGTTTACATTTTGATCAAAAGGTAGTAAGCCCACTCACCCCGACACGGTTGTCTCCTAGAGTGGGTACTAACGCTAAATCTGACCTGCTATGGGCCATGACAGCCACATAAAATCCTCCTAACGCTAAGTCCTACCTGTTATGGGCCACGACAGCCACATAAAATCCAGGGAGTGTGAGCCCAGCATGCATGCTGGGATAGACCGTACTTATTAACCCCTTCTGGTGCTGTAACAGCCTCCATTAGATCCGGGGATGCAGGTACCAACATGCATGCCGAGCCCACTGTGCACTTCTCCTGGAGCCAGATGGCCACCAGCAGGCAATGTGAGTACACATTCAGCTTTATACTCACTCTGATTAAAAACCAGCATCTAGGGCAGAAGAACTAGTCAGGTGTGCACGACTGGGAAGGAGGTCGCCACACCTCCAACACATACTAAACAAAAACACAAGGGGGGGTCAGTCAGCACTCCCTGTATGCAGGTGCACGTAGGTTATGGCAATTATACATACAAACACAGAAATGCAACAGCACTCTGCAACAAGAGTTGCACTCTGTTTGCATGCGATATCACTAATGTCCTCTTATAGCTCCCATCTTGGGCAGAGCTCTAGTTGCAGAGTGCTGTTGCATTTCTGTGTTTGTATGTATAATTGATATCCCCGCTGGATCAGCCTATTCTTCAGTTCCTCAGACTGCCTCAAAAACGTGTCATCTTGGCTATTTACACGTCTGAGTCTTAAAAATTGTCCATACGGAACTGATTCCTTCACGCTATGTGGATGAAAGCTGTCACGGTGCAGTAGGGTATTGGTCGCAGTGGGTTTTCGGTACCCTTCGGTACTTAAAGCACCATCTACCACGGTTACACGGACATCCAAGAACTCAATGGACAGCCCTCCAAAATTGAGGGAGAACATCATGTTCATGTCGTTCACGCCATTGAGATGTGCCACAAATTGCTCACACTGCTCCTGTGTCCCCGACCACACCATGAAGATATCATCCATGTAGCGCAAAAACAAGCATATAGAACCGAGGAAGGGATTCAAAGTAGAAAAGATAAATTTATCCTCAAACCTGCCTAAGAAAATATTCGCAAAAGTACATGAGACGGGCGTCCCCATGGTGGTCCCAAAAATTTGCCTATACCATTGGTCATTAAACTGGAAAACATTGTTTTCTAGAACAAATAATAGAGATTCCTCTACAAATTCCCCAAATTGCAGGTCCCTACCGGTGTGTTCGATAAGCTCGACAACTGCATCAACTCCTGCCCGTTGTGGAATATGTGTGTACAGGCTCACCACGTCTAGGGACACCAGATTTCAACCATCCTGCCACTGAAACCTTTCCAGTGCCCGGAGGAAGTCGTTGGTGTCACCCAAATACGTGGGAAACCTGCACAAAATAGGACGCAGCAGCCAGTCAAGGTACAGTCAAGGGTTCAGTCACTGAACCAACCCCCGACACAATAGGTCGTCCATGGGGCTGGGTCAGTGACTTATGCACCTTAGGGAGGAAATACCAGGCCAGCTTACTAGAGGCGTGAGGGACCAATTTGTCAATGGTGTTGCCCTGGAGGACGCCCGCCTCAATGTATCTCCGCAACAATACAACTAACTTGTTACTAATCCCGGGCACTGGGTCCGAGGACAACCTTTTGTATGTGGAATTATCATTTAATTGCCTCCCTGCCTCCGTAACATAATAGTCCCGTGACATGACCACAACATTGCCCCCCTTGTCCGCCGGCTTGATGATGAGCTCCGAGTTTCGTAGCCACTGTAAGGCCGCTAACTGCTTCTTTCTCAAGTTCCTCTTTTCTTTGTGGCATAACAGAGCTTTTGTATCTCTCAGAATTCTCTCATGGAACACATCAATCACCGAACCGGCGGGCATAGGGGGGCAAAAGGAAGATGTACATCACAGCGGAAATCACTCTGTTCAGGAATGGGTCTGTTGTCAGGTTTTAGATTCATGTCAGTTAATAGCTCCAGGCATTCAGTCTCTTGTATATTGAAGGGTTCTGTGATATTATAGCCCATAGGGTCAAGATATACTGGTTTATCCCCTTCTCTTTTATTCCCCTGATACATGGGGGTATTGTTGATATGCTTCTTCAAATATAACTTGCGGACGATTTTTAACAGATCAATTTCAAATAAAGTCCTGTCAAATTGTTCCATCGGACTGAACCCCAGTCCCAAATTAAGGACTGAGGTGCAGTCAGAGGGCAATTCGACATTACTAATGTTAATAACAATATTAGAAGACCTGTCATCAGGCTGATTAAATCCCTCCACAACACTTGTTTCTTTTTGCGTGCTGATCTGCGCACGTTTTCTTCTCTGACCCCCTCTCCTTGTTCTCCTCCTAAAGGGGGATTGCCATGGGGTTTCAGCGGTTGGTTAGTAGGTTCATCTGATGCGCTGGATTCCGAATCTGTCGTCCAGTAGTCGCTCTTGGACCTCTTTACAAAAGGACGTCGTCTCCTTGGTCTTCTTCTTTGCCAATCGAACACCCGACCCATGTCGTAGTCTGCCTTATCGCGTAGGAATTTATCCTTTTTTTTCTCTTTTATTTCTGGTTGTGTTACTATCAATTTTCTATTCATGCGTTTCTCAAAGGCCACCAACTGGGTCTCGGATAGTCGAGATTTTAGTTCTTCTTTCGCTCTCTGCAGATCCGTATTAATTGTGTCGTACTCCTTCTCGTTCCTATTCAGCACTGTTTGCAAGACCTTTAGAGAAAAGCTCAGATGCAAATCTTTCCATTCGTTTACAAAGGAGGGATCCTCCTCAAATTGTGCCAGCTCCTTGTAAATGCGTAGTCCACGTGGAACTCGTCCACTCTCATTTCATGATCTCAGAGAATTCAGAGCCAAAAAGGTGCACCTCTTTAATGGCCAATTGTAGGACTTTGTTCTCCAAGGTTCTGGTGCTGCAAGATTGTAATATGTCCTTTGAATTACAGTCCATGAAAAAGGAGTCTGCCCCTTCTCTGCCTGTTATTAAACTTGGAGTCGTGTCTTCAGCCATGGTTCCCACAGACGTTATAACAGGTCGTTAAAAGATCCGGACGTGCTCACTCCGGAAAATAGATCAAATGTATCAACACATAGAATCAATGAGGGCACTGTCCTGTACCTGCATACTTCGTGTTGGAACCTCACTACGGCCTCATCTGACAATATCAGGATCAGGGTGCTGTAGCCTCAGAGAAACAAATGCAACACGTCAAGTAGAGTAGATAGGCGCACTCACCATCCCTTTAAAAATCTTCTTTATTGCAGAGAAAGCATACGTAGACAGGGGGACTCACATGGATTGCATATTCACTGAAGAAACAGCGACAGCCGTTTAGCGGATTCACCGCTTCATCTGGCTGTTCAGTCAATCAAAAGATCGCGCTCGCGCTGGTTATAAGCGTCACTGCCGGTAGGACACAACCTGTCCATCACCTAGCAACATATGACGCTCCACAAGCAGCGCCTGCGCTACACAGTGATTCAAGACGAACATATTAAAAACAAAGACAAAAGCAGCATATTAGACACATGGAAAACAATGGATCACGACCAAACCGGTCACTACTATGTCTACTCTGGGGCAGGGAGGCAATTAAATGATAATTCCACATACGAAAGGTGTACTCGGACCCAGTGCCCGGGATTAGTAACAAGGTAGTTGTATTGTTGCGGAGATACATTGAGGTGGGCGTCCTCCAGGGCAACACCATTGACAAATTGGTCCCTCCCACCCCTTGTAAGCCAGCCTGGTATTTCTTCCCTAAGGTGCATAAGTCACTGACCCAGCCCCCTGGATGACCTATTGTGTCGGGTTTTGGTTCAGTGACTGAACCCTTGTCAAGGTACCTTGACTGGCTGCTGCGTCCTATTTTGTGCAGGTTTCCCACGTATCTGGGTGACACCAACGACTTCCTCCGGGCACTGGAAAGTTTTCAGTGGCAGGATGGTTGGAGTCTGGTGTCCCTAGATGTGGTGAGCCTGTACACACGTATTCCACAACGGGCAGCAGTTGACACAGTTCTCAAGCTTATTGAACACACCGGTAGGGACCCGCAATTTGGGGAATTTGTAGAGGAATCTCTATTATTTGTTCTAGAAAACAATGTTTTCCAGTTTAATGACCAATGGTATAGGCACATTTTTGGGACCGCCATAGGGACGCCCGTCTCATGTACTTTCGCAAATATTTTCTTAGGCAGGTTTGAGGATAAATATATCTTTTCTACTTTGAATCCCTTCCTCGGTTCTATATGCTTGTTCTTGCGCTACGTGGATATCTTCATGGTGTGGTCGGAGACACAGGAGCAGTGTGAGCAATTTGTGGCACATCTCAATGGCGTGAACGACATGAACATGATGTTCACCCTCAATTTTGGAGGGCTGTCCATTGAGTTCTTGGATGTCCGTGTAACCGTGGTAGATGGTGCTTTAAGTACCGAAGGGTACCGAAAACCCACTGCGACCAATACCCTACTGCACCGTGACAGCTTTCATCCACATAGCGTGAAGGAATCAGTTCCGTATGGACAATTTTTAAGACTCAGACGTGTAAATAGCCAAGATGACACGTTTTTGAGGCAGTCTGAGGAACTGAAGAATAGGCTGATCCAGCGGGGATATCAACCTGATCAGCTGGATATAGCCCTAGAAAAAGCGAAGAGCCATACGCAGAAATCACTACTAGCGAGGAGTGGCCACAAAAAGAAGGAACTAGAAAAGGGTCAGGATAGGTTTGTGTTTATATTTAAACATAGCCCAATGGCGAATAATATAAGGAAATGTATCTTGAGTAATTGGGAGATTCTAAGGTCTGAGGATAGTCTGAAGAATCTAGTAGAACAAAAACCTATCATAACGTTTAGGAGATGCCGCACGTTCAGAGATGTGTTAGTGCGCAGCCGGTTTAGCGAACGTAAGGAAAAGAATTGGTTGTCATTAAGAAAACCCTTGGGGAATTATCGCTGCGGTAATTGTTCACTATGTAGCTACATGTTGCAAGGTCGCCATTTGTTTTTTGGAGGCATTGAACATTATGTTAGTCAGTTCATTATGTGTAGGACAACCTTTGTGGTCTATGTTTTGATTTGTGTCTGCGGTGCCTTCTATATAGGGAAAAAAAAATGGAATGGTTCCGGCACCTAATTTTGCAGTAAAACTTCCTTTATTTGGGGTTCGGTATACACTCTTGTTCACACAGTGGCTGGTAGTTTACGCGTTTCGGACAATCTAGTCCTTAGTCGTGTTACGACTAAGGACTAGATTGTCCGAAACGCGTAAACTACCAGCCACTGTGTGAACAAGAGTGTATACCGAACCCCGAATAAAGGAAGTTTTACTGCAAAATTAGGTGCCGGAACCATTCCATTTTTTCTTCCGATTGCTGCAAGCTCTTCTCTTGAGGCTCCGAGCACCGGGGATATGGCTGTCCTGGATGGGTGAGCTGGACTTTTTGCATTTGTTATATAGGGAAAACTAAGAGGTCTCTATTGGAACGTATACGCGACACTGTAATTCAATTCGAACAGGAAAAAGATGTACTCATCTAATCGAGCATGTGAGACATCGACATGGAGGAGATGCTAATCTTTTGAGGTTTGCAGGTTTGGAGCATGTACCCCCACCAGTATATGGAGGGGATAGACATCGCTCACTGCTACAGAAGGAAGCAAAATTTATTATAAGAGCTGATGCCACAGGCCATTTAGGTTTGAACGAACATAATGACCTGTCGATGTTCACATGATACGATTGCTACTCTATCGTGATTGTTGCAGTAGACGCGATTCTAACCGGGTGTGATTCTTCGCATCCGGAATTTTTGCGTCTCTGTCCACTCATGGTAACCCAGAACCCTCTCTAAAATGTCCAGAGTAGACATAGTAGTGACCGGTTTGGTCGCGATCCATTGTTTTCCATGTGTCTAATATGCTGCTTTTGTCTTTGTTTTTAATATGTTCGTCTTGAATCACTGTGTAGCGCAGGCGCTGCTTGCGGAGCATCATATGTTGCTAGGTGATGGGCAGGTTGTGTCCCACCGGCATTGACGCTTATAACCAGCGCGAACGCGATCTTTTGATTGACTGAACAGCCGGATGAAGCGGTGAATCCGCGAAACGGCTATCGCTGTTTCTTCAGTGAATATGCAATCCATGTAAGTCCCCCTGTCTACGTATGCTTTCTCTGCAATAAAGAAGATTTTTAAAGGGATGGATCGCATTTGTTTCTCTGAGGCTACAGCACCCCGATCCTGATATTGTCGGATGAGGCCGTAGTGAGGTTCCAACACGAAGTATGCAGGTACAGGACAGTGCCCTCATTCATTGTATGTGTTGAGAAAAATGCTGCATGCAGTGTTTTGGTGTCCACCTCCAGAGCAGAATGGTGACTGAACGGAGGCAAACTAATGCATTCTGAGCGGATCCTTTTCCATTTAGAATGCATTAGGGTGAAACTGATCCGTTTTGGACCGCTTTTGAGAGCCCATGAGGGATCTCAGAAACGGAAAGCTAAAATGCTATTGTGAAAGTTTGTAAGTCATCTGTTTTTTGCTTGCTTTATGTATTAGATGGTCTGCTAAAAGGACAGAAGTGCAAAACCAAGTTTTTGACAGATAATTTATTCAAAGAGCAACATAGTGATGTGATCAAGTTCATATTAAAATGCAATCAATATTTTAGCTCTTTAAATGTATCATCCAGCCTTAGAGTAACATGGCTGCAGTTTACCAAAAATCACACATACCATGGTCCATGGGCTGTGTGTGGTATTACAGCTCCACCTTATTCACTTCACAGGAGCTGAGCTGCAATATTAGACAATCCATGGACCCTGGAAGAAAACCGGTATGATTTCCTAATTCTGGACAGCCCCTTATTAACACAAAAAACGGAGCGTATGCTGATATAAAGGGATTTGGATAAGATGGAGGTTTGGGCAGAAAAGTGGGACATCCAGCATCTGTATGACTGTTATCATGCCAGAATCACAGCCTGTATTGAAGCAAGGGGAGATGCCACCTGGTATTAATGTTGCAGCGAGCCACAAGGGGGTGTGTGAATGCAGCTGGTTGGGAGTAGTAGTGCTCACAGTTCTGATGCTACTTGGGCTTTAAATTCCAATACCAATTTTAAATGGCTACTCATACCAATATGTCATAACAATCTTCATCTTATAACCAACCGACACTCATCCTAGCCCCATCCCTTACCATTTGCCACTGGGAGCAGGAATGAATAAATATTAATTCCCCCCAAAAAAAAAAAAAAAAATGAGATTAACAATAGAAAAAAAAAAGAGTCATCCTAGTAAAGAACAGTCAAACCTGACCAGGACTTTCCTCTTATGTTTTGGACGAATTATTGGATTCCAGTTGTCAGAACATCTTAAACCTATTTTCATTTTTAACCACTCTAATTTCCAATAACATATGGTATGTAATATATTTCAACATCAGAAGGTTAGGTACAGTTTGAGGAACACAATTCTCTAACAATAACTGCCTGGACCAATATAAAGAAGTTCCAGACAAATCCCCAAAAATACAATAGGAGAGATTTAAAGAAATTCAAATACATACCACTCTTTGTAGCAATATAATCAAGAATATCCACTCAACACCTAACTAATTTGGGACAATATCAAATTAAATGTATCCAATCTGTCTGCATGGTTTTACACTTAGATCATTTATCTAAGTTTCTCATATTAACCCCTTAGTGACCAAGCCTGTTTAGGCCTTTATGACCGTTTTACTACCTTTTTTCATGGTCTCGTTCCAAGTGCTATAACTTTTTTATTTTTTCGTCTATATAGCTTTATGAGTAGAGATGAGCGAACACCTGGATGTTCGGGTTCGAGAGGTTCGGCCGAACTTCCAGAAAATGTCCGGGTTCGTGATCCGAACTCAACCCGAACTTCATCCCGAACCCGAACCCCATAGAAGTCAATGGGGACCCGAACTTTTGGGCACTAAAAAGGCTGTAAAAGACTCCCGGAAAGGGCTAGTGGGCTGCAAAAGGCAGCAAAATGTAGGTAAATCCCCTGCAAACAAATGTAGATAGGGAAATGATGACTTAACATAAAATAAAATAAAATTAACCAATATTAATTGGAGTTAGGTCCCATAGCACAGAATCAGGCTTCAAATCACCCACCAATGGAGAAGGTCGCTTACTATTATTTCGACCCCAGTATCCAGACAAAGGAGAGAGGTCCCATAGCAGAGAATCTGGCATCATATCAACCACCTCAGGAGAAGGCCACTTTCATTGACTTAGGCCTTAGCACCCAGACAGAGGAGACATGTCAGATAGCACAAGCATTACATTTATACCATCCAGCACAGGAGAAGGCCACTTTTAGTTACTTTGACCCCTGCACCCAGAAAGAGGAGAAAGGCCCCACAGCACATATTCAGGCATCGTATCACCCACCACAGGAGTAGGCCACCATTTAGTTAATTTGACCCCTGCACCCATGTCAGCTGGTACAAGCATCAGTTTCACATCACCCAGCACAAGAGAAGGCCACTTTGAGAGACTTTGACATCTGCACCCAGACGGAGGACAGAGGTTTCACAGCAGAGAATCAGGCATTTAGATCACCCACCACAGGAGTAGGCCACCATTTAATGGGACCCCGGCAACCATGTCAGATGGCACAAGCATCAGTTTCACATCACCCAGCACAAGAGAAGGCCACTTTGAGAGACTTTGACCCCTGCACCCAGACGGAGGAGAGAGGTTTCACAGCAGAGAATCAGGCATTTAGATCACCCACCACAGGAGTAGGCCACCATTTAATGGGACCCCGGC
Organism: Bufotes viridis; assembly: GCA_033119425.1. Classification (NCBI taxonomy): domain Eukaryota; kingdom Metazoa; phylum Chordata; class Amphibia; order Anura; family Bufonidae; genus Bufotes; species Bufotes viridis. The sequence goes on from CM065594.1 coordinate 158,012,016, forward strand.
AACCATGTCAGATGGCACAAGCATCAGTTTCACATCACCCAGCACAAGAGAAGGCGACTTTGAGAGACTTTGACCCCTGCACCCAGACGGAGGAGAGAGGTTTCACAGCAGAGAATCAGGCATTTAGATCACTCACCACAGGAGTAGGCCACCATTTAATGGGACCCCGGCAACCATGTCAGATGGCACAAGCATCAGTTTCACATCACCCAGCACAAGAGAAGGCGACTTTGAGAGACTTTGACCCCTGCACCCAGACGGAGGAGAGAGGTTTCACAGCAGAGAATCAGGCATTTAGATCAGCCACCACAGGAGTAGGCCACCATTTAATGGGACCCTGGCAACCATGTCAGATGGCACAAGCATCAGTTTCACATCACCCAGCACAAGAGAAGGCCACTTTTAGAGACTTTGACCCCTGCACCCAGACGGAGGAGAGAGGTTTCACAGCAGAGAATCAGGCATTTAGATCACCCACCACAGGAGTAGGCCACCATTTAGTTAATTTGACCCCTGCACCCATGTCAGCTGGTACAAGCATCAGTTTCACATCACCCAGCACAAGAGAAGGCCACTTTGAGAGACTTTGACCCCTGCACCCAGACGGAGGAGAGAGGTTTCACAGCAGAGAATCAGGCATTTAGATCACCCACCACAGGAGTAGGCCATCATTTAATGGGACCCCGGCAACCATGTCAGATGGCACCTGTATCACATTTTTATCACCCAGCACATGACAAGGCCACTTTCAGTGAGTTAGGCCTTAGCACCGACACAGAGGAGACAGGTCAGATAGCACAAGCATCAGTTTTAGATCAACCAACACAGGAGAAGGGCTCTTTTAGAGACTTTGACCCCTGCAGCCACACGGAGGAGAGAGGTCCCACAGCAGAGATTCAGGCATTTATATCAGCCAGCACAGGAGAAGGCCGCTTTCAGTGACTTAGGCCTTAGCACCGACACAGAGGAGACAGGTCAGATAGCACAAGCATCAGTTTTAGATCAACCAACACAGGAGAAGGGCACTTTTAGAGACTTTGACCCCTGCAGCCACACGGAGGAGAGAGTTCCCACAGCAGAGATTCAGGCATTTATATCAGCCAGCACAGGAGAAGGCCACTTTCAGTGACTTAGGCCTTAGCACCGACACAGAGGAGACAGGTCAGATAGCACAAGCATCAGTTTTACATCAACCACCACAGGAGAAGGGCACTTTTATAGACTTTGACCCCTGCAGCCACACGGAGGAGAGAGGTCCCACAGCAGAGATTCAGGCATTTATATCAGCCAGCACAGGAGAAGGCCACTTTCAGTGACTTAGGCCTTAGCACCGACACAGAGGTGACAGGTCAGATAGCACAAGCATCAGTTTTACATCAACCACCACAGGAGAAGGGCACTTTTAGAGACTTTGACCCCTGCAGCCACACGGAGGAGAGAGGTCCCACAGCAGAGAATCAGGCATCATGTCAACCACCACAGGAGTGGGCCACCTTTTGTTTCTTTGACCCCTGCACCCAGAAAGAGGAGAGAGGTCCCACAGCAGAGATTCAGGCATTTATATCAGCCAGCACAGGAGAAGGCCGCTTTCAGTGACTTTGGCCCCCTGCACCCACACAAAGGAGACATGTCAGACAGCACAAGCATCAGTTTTACATCAACCACCACAGAAGAAGGGCACTTTTAGAGACTTTGACCCCTGCAGCCACACGGAGGAGAGAGGTCCCACAGCAGAGATTCAGGCATTTATATCAGCCAGCACAGGAGAAGGCCGCTTTCAGTGACTTTGGCCCCTGCACCCACACAAAGGAGACATGTCAGACAGCACAAGTATAACATTCATATCACCCAGCACAGGAGAAGGACACTTTCATGTACTTTGGCCCCGGCACCCAGACAGAGGGAAGGTTCATTCAACTCTGGGTTGCACCCCAAGATCCTACTTAATTTCAAAAATTGATTTTTCAATGAAGAAGTGGCCAGGAGTACAAGACAACATGGTTTAAGGCAGTTATTAAGGACTACTCTGCACAAGGGAGGGTCAGGTCTTGTGGGATCCATGCCTGGTTCATTTTTATAAACGTCAGCTTGTCCACGTTGGCTGCGGACAGGCGGCTGCGTTTGTCAGTAATGACGCCCCTGCCGTGCTGAATACACGTTCAGATAAAACGCTGGCCGCCGGGCAGGCCAGCACCTCCAAGGCATAACATGCGAATTCTGGCCACGTGGACAATTTGGAAACCCAGAAGTTGAATGGGGCCGAACCATCCGTCAGTACGTGGAGTTGTGTGCAGACGTACTGTTCAACCATGTTAGTGAAATGTTGCCTCCTGCTAACACGTTCCGTATCAGGTGGTGGGGCAGTTAGCTGTGGCGTGGAGACAAAACTTTTCCACATTTCTGCCATGCTAACCCTGCCCTCAGAGGAGCTGGCCGTGACACTGCTGCGTGGGCGACCTCTAGCTCCTCCTCTGCCTTGGCCTTCCACCTGTTCCCCTATGACAGTTGGGAATGCTCTCAGGAGAGCGTCTACCAGTGTGCGCTTGTACTCGCGCATCTTCCTATCACGCTCCAGTGCAGGAAGTAAAGTGGGCACATTGTCTTTGTACCGTGGATCCAGCAGGGTAGCCACCCAGTAGTCAGCACACGTTAAAATGTGGGCAACTCTGCTGTCGTTGCGCAGGCACTGCAGCATGTAATCGATCATGTGTACCAGGCTCCCCAGAGGTAAGGACAAGCTGTCCTCAGTGGGAGGCGTATCGTCATCATCCTCTGTATCCCCCCAGCCACGCTCCAGGGATGTGCCTGCGCTGTGCTGGGTGCCACCCCGCTGTGAACCTGCTTCATCCTCATCCTCCTCCACCTCCTCCTCATCCTCCTCGTCCTCCAGTAGTGGTCCCTGGCTGGCCACATTTGTACCTGCCCTCTGCTGTTGCAAAAAACCTCCCTCTGAGCCACTTCTAACAGACTGGCCTGAAAGTCCTAAAAACGACCCGTCATCCTCCTCCTCCTCCTCCTCCTGGCCCTGGCCCACCTCCTCTTCCATCATCGCCCTAAGCGTTTTCTCTAGGAGACATAGAATTGGTATCGTCACGCTGATAACAGTGGCATCGCCACTGGCCATGTTAGTGGCGTACTCGAAACAGCGCAATAGGGCACACAGGTCTCGCATGGAGGCCCAATCATTGGTGGTGAAGTGGTGCTGTTCCGCAGTGCGACTGACCCGTGCGTGCTGCAGCTGAAACTCCACTATGGCCTGCTGCTGCTCGCACAGTCTCTCCAGCATGTGCAAGGTGGAGTTCCACCGGGTGGGCACGTCGCATATTAGGCGGTGAGCGGGAAGGCCGAAGTTCCGCTGTAGCGCTGACAGGCGAGCAGCGGCAGGATGTGAACACCGGAAACGCGCACAGACGGCCCGCACTTTATGCAGCAGCTCTGACATGTCTGGGTAGTTGTGAATGAACTTTTGCACCACCAAATTCAGCACATATGCCAGGCAAGGGATGTGCGTCAAACCGGCTAGTCCCAGAGCTGCCACGAGATTTCGCCCATTATCCCACACCACCAGGCTGGGCTTGAGGCCCACCGGCAGCAACCACTGGTCGGTCTGTTGTTCAATACCCCGCCACAACTCCTGTGCGATGTGGGGCCTGTCCCCCAAACATATGAGTTTCAGAATGGCCTGCTGACGTTTACCCGGGCTGTGCTGAAGTTGGTGGTGAAGGTGTGTGGCTGACTGGATGATCTGGTGGAATCAGAGGAGGAGGAGGAAGCCGAGTAGGAGGAGGAGGCTACAGGAGGCAAAGAATGATGCTCTGTGATCCTTGGCGGCGGAAGGACATGCACCAAGGAACTCTCCGCCTGGGGCCCAGCCGCCACTACATTTACCCAGTGTGCAGTTAGGGAGATATAGCGTCCCTGGCCGTGCTTTCTGGTCCACGTATCTGTGGTTAGGTGGACCTTGCCACAAATGGCGTTGCGCAGTGCACACTTGATTTTATCAGACACTTGCATGTGCAGGGAAGGCACGGCTGTCTTGGAGAAGTAGTGGCGGCTGGGAACCACATACTGGGGGACAGCCATGGCCATCAGCTGTTTGAAGCTGTCTGTGTCCACCAACCGGAATGACAGCATTTCAAAGTCCAGTAGTTTAGAAATGCTGGCATTCAGGCCAAGGGCTCGAGGGTGACTAGGTGGGAATTTGCGCTTCCTCTCAAAGGTTTGAGAGATGGAGAGCTGAACGCTGCTGTGTGAAATAGTGGAGACGCTAGGTGACGGTGGCGGTGGTGGTGGTGGTGTCGGTGGCACATCCTCTGTTTGCTGCTCGGCAGGTGGCAACATTCCTCTCGAGGCGGAAGCCGAGGCAGCAGCGGTAGAGGGAGCAGGGGAGCCTGGGCGGGTTCCTTGTTTTTAAGGTGTGTACTCCACTGCAGTTCATGCTTTGCATGTAGATGCCTGATCATGCAGGTGGTGCTCAGGTTAAGAACGTTAATGCCTCGCCTCAGGGTCTGATGGCACAGCGTGCAAACCACTCTGGTCTTGTCGTCAGCACATTGTTTGAAGAAGTGCCATGCCAGGGAACTCCTTGAAGATGCCTTTGGGGTGCTGGGTCCCTGTTGGCGCTGGCCAATAGCAGGCGAACTCTCTGGACGGCGGCTGTTCTGCTTTTGCCCCCTGCTCCCTCTTTGGCTTCGCTGTTGTCTCGGTCTCACCACTGCCTCTTCCTCTGAACTATTTAAGTCAGCGGCACGACCTTCAGTCCATGTGGGGTCTAAGACCTCATCGTCCTCTGCATCGTCTTCCACCCAGTCTTCCTCCCTGACCTCCTCCTGTTCAGTCTGCACACTGCAATAAGACACGGCAGTGGGCACCAGTGTTTCGTCATCATCAGAGACTCGGTCACTCTGCTGTCCTCATCATCTGGATACATAAGTGGTTGTGCGTCAGTGCATGGAATGTCTTCCACCGCTGGGGAAGGGCTAAGTGGACGCCACTCGAAAACCGTGGGAGCAGAGTCTTCAAACAGAAAAAGAGACTGCTGCATAACTTGAGGCTCAGCCAGTTTCCCTGATATGCATGGGGGTGATGTGACAGATGGGCTTGGTTTTCAGGTGCCACCTGTGCGCTTTCCGCAGAAGACTGGGCGGAAGACAATGTGGTGAACGTGCTGGAAGCACTGTCGGCCACCCAATCGACTAATGCCTGTACCTGCTCAGGCCTTACCATCCTCATAACGGCATTGGGCCCCACTAAATATCGCTGTAAATTCTGCCGGCTACTTGAGGGAGTTGGTTCACTACTTTGTGCGCCTGAGGCCGAATGGCCACGTCCTCTGCCAGCAACAGAGGCTCCACGGACACCACCACGACCGCGTCCTCGTCCCTTAATAGAATGTTTCTTCATTGTTGCAATTCAACTCGCACCACAATAAAATATATTATTTTTTAGCCCCAAAATTCCCACACTGGAAGATATAATTCCTTTTTACGGTATTAATTACAAGAAAACTGCTGCAAATTGGACACCAGAATTTTTAAAATGCTAGTTTTGGTACATAGGTTCCCACACGGGGAGATATAATTCCTTTTTACAGGAGTAAAAACGTGCGGCCTACTGTTTCTGGTCTAACTAACACCAGATTGATTAAATTGGCCTTTTTTTAACCAAAATTACAACACTGGACAATGTAATGCCTTTTTGCGGTATTAATTACAAGAAGACTGCTGCTAATTAGACACCAGAATTTTTAAAATGCTAGTTTGTGTACATAAATTCCCACACTGGAAGATATAATTCCTTTTTCCGGTATTAATTACAAGAAAACTGCTGCAAATTGGACACCAGAATTTTTAATATGCTAGTTTTGGTACATAGATTCCCACACGGGAGATATAATTCCTTTTACAGGAGTAAAAACGTGAGGCCTAGTGTTTCTGGTCTAACAAACACCAGATTGATTAAATTGGCCTTTTTTTCACCAAAATTACAACACTGGACGATATAATGCCTTTTGGCGGTATTATTTACAAGAAAACTGCTGCAAATTGGACATCTGAATTTTTAAAATGCTAGTTTTGGTACATAGCTTCCCACACGGGGAGATATAATTCCTTTTTACAGGAGTAAAAACGTGAGGCCTAGTGTTTCTGGACTGGTCTAACAAACACTAGATTGATTAAATTGACCTTTTTTTCACCAAAATTACAACACTGGACAATAATGCCTTTTGGCGGTATTATTTACAAGAAAACTGCTGCAAATTGGACATCTGAATTTTTAAAATGCTAGTTTTGGTACATAGGTTCCCACACGGGGAGATATAATTCCTTTTTACAGGAGTAAAAACGTGAGGCCCAGTGTTTCTGGTCTAACAAACACCAGATTGATTAAATTGGCCTTTTTTTCACCAAAATTACAACACTGGACGATATAATGCCTTTTGGCGGTATTAATTACTAGAGGACTGCTGGTATTTCAGAACACCGGAATTTTTAAAATGCTAGTTTTGCTAGATAAATTTCCCACACTGGGAGAAATATTGCCTAAGCCTTTTTACAGTATTGCCGGTAATTACAACAGGAGTGCTTCTTCTGGTCTAACACCAGAATAATTTTATTATTACGGTGAAAGCTTTTTCTAATTTATATTTCTGGCACATAAAAAAAAAAAATATTTCTGGCTGACAGTATTGGACTTGGCTGTAGTGCCACTGGCTAGCCTAGCTGGAACAGCACATTCATGGGATTTGCTATCCAAGTGGGTTACTTTCAGTTTCACCACTGATATATTAAATATCTTTGCAGTTAGTATGGGTGACACAAGCACAGCCAAACCCCTGATGTAGTATATCTATGAAAAAATCGACTATTACATGAGATTAATGGACGTTGTGGCAGCTTTTGCTGTAGCACCACAAGTCCCAAAATGGCCGCCGCCTATCAGCCCAGTAACATGTGCCAGAAAACGGTCTGCCCAGCCAGAAAAAAAATAGACTTTGACTGAGCAGCTGAATCGCTGTTGTTCTGATTCACAGGTGTAGATTTTACACTTCTTTGGAGCTTTGGTTTAGACTCTGTGGCAGCTTGTGCTGGCGCACCACAAGTCCCAAAATGGCCACCGCCGGTCAGCCCAGTTACATGTGCCAGTAAAAATCGCTCTGGCCAGTCTCAACAAAATAGTGACTTTCAGTGAACAGCTCAGCTGAGTTGTTCTGATGCACAGGTGTAGAAAGGTAGATCACTTCTTTATCCCTGCCTATCTCGCCCTCACAGAAGCTGCATCCTCTCCCTACACTAGTCAGAGCAGTGTGACGTGCGGCGCTACGTGACTCCAGCTTAAATAGAGGCTGGGTCACATGCTGCACTTGGCCAATCACAGCCATGCCATTATTAGGCATGGCTGTGATGGGCTCTTAGGGCAAGAAGTAAAACGCTAGCTGATTGGCTGCTGTGCAGCCCTTCAGAAAGCTGAAAGTAATCGACGAACACTGGACCCGAACTTTTTTTAAAGTGTCCGGGTTCGGGTCCGTGTCACGGACACCCCAAAATTCGGTACGGACCCGAACGATTTTCGAACTGTTCGCTCAACACTATTTATGAGGACTTGTTTTTTACGGGACAAGATGTAGTTTTTAATGGCACCATTTTGGGGTACATGTAACTTTCTGATTAACTTTTATTAATTCTTTCTGGGAGGAAGATGGGGAAAAATAGCAATACTGCCACTGCGTTTTTACATTATAAATTTTACGGCATTCATTTTTCGGTACAAATAACATAATATCTCTATTCTCTGGGTCAGTATGATTACAGTGATACTAAATACTTATAATTTTTTTTACGTTTTACTACTTTTTTTTGTAATAAAACCCCTTTTATTAACCAAAAAATTATTTTGCATTGCCACTTCCCAAGACCCATAACTTTTTTATTTTTCATTCTATGGAGTTGATTGAGGGCTTTATTTTTGAGGGAAGACTTGTATTTTTCATTGGTATCAATTTGGAGTAAATGCCGCTTTTTGATTGCTTGTTATTCCGTTTTTTTTTCGGTGGAAACTAAGAATAAATTAGAAATTCTGTCTTTTTTTTAATTTTATTTTTACGGCGTTCACTATAGGGGATAATTTACATAATATTCATGTAGTCCGGGTCGTTACGGACGCGGCAATACCAAACATATGGGGGATACTTTCTTTTTGCAATTTTTTTTATTGAAAAGCGTATTTTCAAAGGAAAAAAAGCATATTTTTTTATTTTATGGAATTTTTTTATTTAATAAATGTGTATTTTTTTTTCTATTTTTTTTTACTACTTAATAGTCCCACAAGGGGACTATAATATACAGTATTTTGATTGTTTTTAAAATGTAATGCATTATGTCTATAATGCATTACATTTTAATAGCAATTCTATTCCAACTTTGACCAGCAGGCTGCGCCAGAGAGGCACAGTCTGCTGGAGATGCCGGAAGACAGGCACGGGGCCCTGATCGTTAGCCAGGTAAGCTTCCCAGCACATCAGCTCCCTGCAATCGCATTTGCGGGGTGCTGATGGGAGACAGAGCGAGTCCACTCCCTCTGTTACCACTTTACATGCAGCGGGCGCCATTGCGCCCGCATGTAAAGTGTTAAACAGCCCGGATCGGCACTCCTGCCGGTTCAGGCTGTTAGAGCAGGGCCCCGGCTCTCATGTGAGAGCCGGGTCCATGCTCCCCGCTGCACGGGGGAGCCGTGCATCGCTTAGACTGGGCCACCGTAAAAACGCGGCGGCCCAGCCTAAGGCCCCTTAGTGACCGCTGTAAAAACACGTATGGGTGGTCACTAAGGGGTTAATACATTTCAGTTGTTTAGCAGGGAATTAAAGCTTATATAAAATGTTTAGAGGTGGGACGGCGAATCCAACGAATCCACGAATCCCACGAATCTTGCAGGATTCGTGGGATTCTTGGACTCGAATCCCCACCTCTTAAATGTCACCTACGAATCCCAAATACCGCGTCCGCACTGCTATTCACCGGCGGCAGCAGGGCCGCAAGTACTAACCTTTTTGCAGTGCAGGCGGCAACTCCTCCTCCCTGTAGGCGGTGCAGGGCAGGCGCCAGTGTGTGACATCAGTTACTGAGCAGCGCGCCACTGCCTGCCCCGCCGCCTCGTGCTCTGCCGCCGCCTGCGCTGATCCTCGTTCCTCCGCTCCTAGCAATACCTCTGCTGAGGTATTTATTCATCACAGGGGCCCTAATATGGCAGGGGATATGATGGGACATCTGTGGTTGGTTGGTGGTGGTGGGTCTGTGGGTGACACTGGGGGTCTGTGGGTGACACTGGGGGTCTGTGGGTGACACTGGGGGTCTGTGGGTGACACTGGGGGTCTGTGGATGATACTGGGGGATCTGTGGGTGACACTGGGGGATCTGTGGGTGACACTGGGGGTCTGTGGGTGACACTGGGGTCTGTGGATGATGCAGGGGGATCTGTGGATGACACTGGGGGTCTGTGGATGACACAGGGGGTCTGTTGATGATGGGGGTATGTGGATGACACTGGGTGGTCTGTGGATGACACTGGGGGTCTGTGGATGATACAGGGGGATCTGTGAATGACACTGGGGGATCTGTGGATGACACTGGGGGATCTGTGAATGACACAGGGGGTCTGTGGATGACACAGGGGTCTGTTGATGATGGGGGTCTGTGGGTGACACTGGGGGTCTGTGGATGACACTGGGGGATCTGTGAATGACACAGGGGGGTCTGTTGATGATGGGGGGTCTGTGGATGACACTGGGGGATCTGTGAATGACACTGGGGGATCTGTGAATGACACTGGGGGATCTGTGGATGACACTGGGGGATCTGTGGATGACACTGGGGGATCTGTGGATGACACTGGGGGATCTGTGGATGACACTGGGGGATCTGTGAATGACACTGGGGGATCTGTGAATGACACTGGGGGATCGGTGGATGACACTGGGGGATCTGTGGATGACACTGGGGGATCTGTGAATGACACTGGGGGATCTGTGGATGACACTGGGGGATCTGTGGATGACACTGGGGGATCTGTGGATGACACTGGGAGATCTGTGGATGACACTGGGGATCTGTGGATGACACTGGGGATCTGTGGATGACACTGGGGATCTGTGGATGACACTGGGAGATCTGTGGATGACACTGGGGGATCTGTGAATGACACAGGGGGGTCTGTGGATGACACAGGGGGGTCTGTTGATGATGGGGGGTCTGTGGATGACACTGGGTGGTCTGTGGATGACACTAGGGGATCTGTGGATGACACTGGGGGTCTATGCACAGGATTCGTAAGATTCGAGAATCGAAAGATTCGAGATATTGGAGAACCTTTTCGGATTCGGTTTTGGATTCGGATTCGAAAAAAATATGGATTCGTCCCACCTCTAAAAATGTTAAACAAATTTGCTGTATGATTATTGTTGGAGAACAACAACAGGGCAAAATAAAGCTCCTGTGCATCACCTCCTCCATCAAAGAAGCCTATCTTTTGACTGTTTCTCTCCCAACATGGGGAGAGCAGAGATATGATTATATTTAGAAAGAGAAGATAAATCTTAGAGATGGCCTCGTTGATAAGTCTAATTTGCTTGATCTTAGCATATCATTATATAATTGTGACACTAGTAACAAACCCTTTAAAAAAAAATGTTTTAAAACATTTAAAATAGCAATACTTTAAAAAATATCCCATAAGGGATTGATAGGTAAAGACCCAAACATCCCAAGAAATAAATATCCAAGTATCTAAAGAGCTGTTTATTAAATTGATCTGCTTCCAAAAGTTGGAATATGGAGTAACCGTTGAGTTATTTATTAAAAAATGAAAAGCTTATCTAACTGACATAGACAACCTCAACCTAGCTGGTTTACCTTTCCATAATCATAAACGTATAAGTTCATTTATAGCATTAAACCCATCATTATTGACTCACAGTGGAGAGTTTACTAAAACATACACTCCTTACAAAAAGTTAGGGACATTTGGCTTGTGGGAGAAATTTCAGGATGAACCTAAAATTCACTCTAACCTTTATTGGTGTCCAACTGTTCAATGCTTCAGTACTTTTTGCACAACTTGCTGTTCACCAACAAGGAGTTTAACAGCTAAATTCACAGCAGGTGCTTGATCCATGAATCGCCCCATAACATTTCCTGGCCCAGTTAGAATTGGTATTTAAACAGTCGTCATCATGCTGTTAACATTTTAACATCATGAGACCAAGAGGACACCTAACAATTGATCAACAGTACTTTGCCATTGTGCGGCTTCAAGCAGTATGTTCTGTGACTGAAGTGGCCACTGAGCTTAAAGTGTCAGAGTGTCATCAGAAGGTTGCAAAAGAGATACATGGAGACTGGATGAGTCACAGAAAGACATCCCACACTGATGACCGCTTCACTATGAAAAATACTTTGCAGAACGAATGATGAATGCCACACAACTCCAGGCACAGGTGAGGCACCCAAGTGTCACATCAGACCATTAAAATCTGTTTACATAAGCGTGGTCTGCATGCTAGACAACCTGGAAGGGTACTTGACCACACCACCTGGCACAGGTGTCATCGTCTTGCATGGGCTAGGGAGCATCTACGCTGGATGAGGGACCAGTAGGCCTCAGTGCTGTTCACTGATAAAAGTCGATTCACGCTGATCAGAAATGATGACCACCAAAGATGTTGGAGACGTCAAGGAGAGCGCTATGCATCAGCCACTGTTGTCACTAGACAAGCCTTTGGTTGTGGTGGTTTTACAGTATGGGCAGTTGTGTCTAGTCAATACAGAACTGCCTTATACTTTGTGAATGGTACAGTGACAAGCCCATACTACTTGAATAACATCATTAATCCAGTCATTGTGCTTCTGCATGAACAACACAGGCCTAATTTAATCTTCATGCAGGACAATGCGCCAGCTCATAGAGGTTGTATCATTAGGGAACGACTGCTGGAAACAGGGATACCTCTACCTGCACTTTTTCCAGACCTGAAAGCTATTCAAAACCTATGAGATTAGCTGAGTCCCCATCTAGAGGCTTGTAACTCTGTACCCAGAACCTCAATGACGTAAGGGCTGCCCTTCAAGAAGAGTGGATGCTATGCCTCAGTAGACAATAAGTCAACTTGTAAACAGCACAGGACAGTGTTGTCAAGCATAATTGATGCAGGTTTTTGAGACATTTTTTGTGGAAGTATATCCACCACTGTTGTTGGCTTTTGTTACAATAAATTGTTTGAGATGAGGAAATTCCCATTGCATGCTTCTACTTAAATGCACTACTTTCATGACGTAATATCACTGCATCATGAACTTTTTATGTTTTCTATAAATTTCACCCAAAAGCCAAATATCCCTAACTTTTTGTGAGTATTACGTAAAAGATGGGGTAAGACAACTATACTGATCAGAGCTACCTTATCTGTAAAGCCCAGTGGCATTTTGATCTAGATCTGTATTTTCATACATCTATCCTCCAACGCTGGTGGCACATTCAAGGTGACATATTGGCATGGGTCCTTCCTCACATTTACTACCAAATTTCTGGGGTGATCAATGGCCATTTTGTGTCTTGTGGTGCACCATCACAAGCTGCCACCAAGTCCATCAATCCATCAATACTAGGTTTTTTTTTGTTTGTTTTTTGCTATATCCTACATCAGGGGCTTGGCTGTGCTTATTGTCACCCCTAGAAACTCAGGATAGAAATTTCTATATTTTATTGAGGGGTTAAATTCCATTGCCAAAATAGCAATCCCCTAAATCTGGTGTTCCAGCTGTGGCTAGCCAAGTGTAATATTGTCTGCTGTCTGGCAAAGGATTGATTTTTTTCTGTGGATAAATTCAATTGCCAAAATAGCAATCCCCTAAATCTGGTGTCCTAGCAATGGCTGGCAAAGTTTAATAGTGTCCGGCAAAGGATATATTTTGTTCTGTGGTGAAATTCAATAGCCAAAATAGCAATACCCTAAATCTGGTGTCCCAGCAGTGGCTGGCCAAGTTTAATAGTTTCTGCCAAAGGATATATTTTGTTCTGGGTGAAATTCAATTGCAAAAATAGCAATACCATAAATCAGTGGTTTCAGCTGTGGCTGGCCAAGTTTTATAGTGTCCGGCAAAGGATATATTTTGTTCTGGGATGAAATTCAATTTCCAAAATAGCATTACCGTAAATCTGGTGTCCCAGCAGTGGCTGGCCAAGTTTAATAGTGTCCGTCAAATGATTTATTATTTTCTGGGGTGAAATTCAGTTGCCAAAATAGAAATACAGTAAATCTGGTGTTCCAGCAGTGGCTGGCCAAGTTTAATAGTTTCTGCCAAAACATATATTTTGTTCGGGGGTGAAATTCAATTGCCAAAATAGCAATACCATAAATCAGTGGTTTCAGCAGTGGCTGGCCAAGTTTAATAGTGTCCGGCAAAGGATATATTTTTTTCTGGGGTGAAATTCAGTTGCAAAAATAGAAATACCGCAAATCTGGTGTTCGAGCTGTGACTGGACAAGTTTCATACTGTCCGTCAAAGGATATATTATTTTCTGGCGTGAAATTCAAATGCCAAAATAGCAATACCGTAAATCAGTGGTTTCAGCTATGGCTGGCCACGTTTAATAGTGTACGGCAAAGGGTAGATTTTGTTCTGGGGTAAAATTATATTGCCAAAATAGTAATCCCCTAAATACTGTGTCCCAGCAGTGGCTAGCCAAGTTTAATAGTGTCCAGCAAATGATAGATTTTGTTCTGGCATGAAATTCAATTGCCAAAATAGCAATACAGTTAATCAGTGGTTCCAGCTGTGGCTGGCCAAGTTTAATGCTGTCCGGCAAAGGATAGATTTTAAATTGTTGGGTGAAATATTACCATTTTTGCCAGATACAAACCCCTGCACTGCATAACTGACAGGGAACTTACAATTGGCGGTTACATTCTTGCATGAAATATAGCCTTTTTGGGCTGTGAAGCCAAATGTAGTCGCCAATAACAGTTTTTTTATTTTTTATTTTTTAAAAAAAAATTAGTGTAGACCCCAAAAAATTGGGAAATATATAAAAAATAAAACAAAGTGTAAGTGCACGGTAATATTACAGTGGTTGGCTGAGGCTGGTATACATGTCTATTCTGCATAAGGTACAAACAAGTCCTGTGGGATCCATGCCTGGTTCTTTTTAATAAACGAAAGCTTGCCCACATTGTCTGCGGACAGGCGGCTGCGCTTGTCTGTGATAATGCCACCAGCCATGCTAAACACACGTTCAGACAATACAGTGTCTGCCAGCAGCTCCAAGGCGTAAAGAGCAACCTCAGGACATGTGCCCAATTTGATGATCCAGAAGTTGAATGGGGCAGACCCAGTGGCTTAGCTAGAAATGATTGGGCACCACAGCAAATTTTTGAATGGGGTCCCCCTCACTCAGTAATTTTTGCGCAAACCCCTTCCTTTCATGCTGCCATGCCTGTGTCTACTAAAGATCGCTCTCTCAGACCAGGCCCAGCAGCTGTTCCATTTGCTTTCTACACTGTCAATACTGCCACTGTATATAATTTCATTGTATAATACTGTTAGTCCTCCTCCTCCTCCTGGATGGGCCCTTTCTAGGTCACGGCCCCAAAGGTTCCCCTGCTTTCCCTGTAGCTAATCCCCTAGGCAGACCCATCAGTCAGTACATGTACTGTTCCACCATGTTGCTGAAATGCTGCCTCCTGCTAAGATGTTCCAGATCTGCTGGTGGTGCAGGTTGTTGTGGCGTGATGACAAAGCTTTTCCACATTTTGCCCATGATAACCCTACCTTCTGAGGTGTTGCTGGTGACCCAGCTGCATTGGCAAATTCTTCCTCCTCCTCCTCTGCCTTCACCTTGTGCTTCCACTGAGTCCCCGGTGTCAGGTGTGAATGCCATCAGCAGCGTGTCTACTAGCGGACTCATCTTCCTATTACACTCCAGTGAGGGAATTAAGGATGGCACTTTTCTTGTAACGGGGATGCAGCAGGGTGGCCACCCAGTAATCAGCAAAAGTTAGAATGTGGCAGTAACTGGGCGGTTGTTGTGCAGGCACTGCAGCATGTAGTCGCTCATGTCTGCCAGGCTGCCCAGAGGACAAGCTATCCTCTTTGAGGGAGGTATATCGTCTGTGTCCTCTGTATCCCCCAGCGTTCCTCCTACTCCTTTTCCTCATCCTCCAAAACTGTGCCCTGGCTGGACAATTGTGTTCCAGGCCAGGGCCTATGTGGGTGCAGATACCCACCCTCAGAGCCACTTGTATTTGGTTGGCCTTAAGTTAAGGATCAGGCATGTGGATAGTTTTGTTTCTTTATATAGTTAGTTTAGCTGCCTTATAGTTATTTTAATATGTGTTTAAGTAAATTTGTAAATAGTTTGTTAATGGTTTGAGTGAAAGGGGGGGGGGGTGGGTTTGAGTGTGTAGGGTGTGCTGCTGTTTGGGTTTATTTTCCATCCGCTTTCTACACTGTCTATACTGCCACTGTATTGAATTTCATTGTATAATACTGTTGAGGGGGCCCTGGCAAAGTCTTTTAGTCCTCCTCCTCCTCCTGGATGGGCCCCTTCTAGGTCAGGGACCCAAAACAGTTTGCTTCCCACGCTTCCCTGTAGCTACGCCCCTGGGAAAACCCATCAGTCAGTACATGTACTCTTCCACCATGTTGCTGAAATGCTGCCTCCTGCTAAGACGTTCCAGATCTGCTGGTGGTGCAGGTTGTTGTGGCGTGATGACAAAGCTTTCCCACATTTCGCCAATGCTAACCCAGCCTTCTGAGGTGCTGATGGTGACCCAGCTGCCCGTGAGCTGGCTTGGGCGTCACCCTGCTGGGAACACGGTTCCTCCTCATCCTCCTCATCCTACTTATCCTCCTCACCCTCTAGAACTGTGCCCTGGCTGGACAATTGTGTTCCAGGCCAGGGACTATGTTGGTGCAGGAACCCACCCTCCGAGCCATTTGTATTTGGCTGGCCTTAAGTTAAGGATAAGGCGTGTATATAGTTTTGTTTGTTTATATAGTAAGTTTAGCTGCATTATAGTTATTTTAATATGTTTTTAAGAAAATCTGTAAATAGTTTGTTAATGGTTTGAGTGAAGGGGGGGTGTGTGTTGTGTGTGTTCGATTAACGGAATTGATTTTCACTGTCTGGTGTTTAGGAATTTCTGCACCCCAAATTTATCACATGTGGCAGGCAGGGGATGTGTGTCAAACTGGCTAGGCCCAGATCTGCTAGTATATTTCTCTCATTAGCGCACCAGGCCGGGCTGGAGGCTCAGTGGCACCAACCAATGGTCGGTCTGTTGTTCCATGCCTGTCCACAGCTCCTGAGCGGTGCGGGATTTGTCCCACAAACACGCAAATTTTAAAACAACCTGCTGTCATTTCCCCCTGGCTGTGGTGCTGTGGGTGGTGAAGGTGTTACGCTGAGTGGATGAGGAGGAGGTATGGGAGGAGGAAGCCGAGTAGGAGGAGGAGGAGGAGGTAACAGGCTACAAAGAGAAATGCCCAGCAATCCTGGAGGGCGGAAGGACATTCGCAAAAATGTTATCCGCCTTTGGGCCAGCCGCTACATTTACCCACTGTGTTGTTGATTATGTGGACGTTGCCACAGATAGTGTTGCGCAGTGCATACTTGATTTTGTCCGCCACTTGGTTGTGCAGTTAAGGGATGGCTTGCCTGCAAAAGTAGTGGCGGCTGGGATACACGTACTGTGGGATAGCCACCGCCATAAGGTTTTTAAAACTGTCCACCAGACAGAATGACAGCATTTCAAAGGACCAGGAAGTTTGAAATAAGGCATTCAGAGCCATGGGTAGGGGGTACTTCCTCTTTCTATTTTTTTTTCTCTCCAGTGTTTGGGAGATGGACAGCTGAACACTTCCATGGGATTTGGTGGAGATGCTTGGTGACAATGACAGATGTGGTGGCATTGCTGCCACATCCTCTGTTTGCTAGATGACAGGTGCCACTGTCACTCACTTGGGCTCAAGTTTAGAATGTTTATTTATTATTTTTCTGTATTTTATTTTATTTTAAGTCATTTCCCCGATTCACATATGTTTGCATGGCATTTACCTACATTTTGCTGCCTTTTGCAGCCCTCTATTTTACAGCCATTTAAGTGCCCAAAAGTTTGGGTCCCCATTGACTTCAATGGAGTTCGGGTTTGGGGTGAAGTTCAGGTCGAGTTCGGATCCCAAACCTGAACATTTTCGTGAAGTTCGTCCAAACTTCTTGAACCCGAACATCCAGGTGTTCACTCAACTCTCACTCAGGATCACTAACTGTATCTCCAAAAGTAATTTGGTTCCTATCCTGCTTTAATTAGGGTTGGCAAATATCTACCAGATCTACCCGATCTACCAGCTCCATTAAACTCCAAGAAACCTTGACATAACAGTTGATTGTGTGCTAAATTTTCCAGAACATTATCATACTCCCACTGAGTTGCCTTGACTTCCTTAAGGACTTCTTCATTGCATGTAGAACATATCTCTATTTAACATTATTCTCTAAACAAAGAGCTACTGTATGTCTTTATTTATGTTTTCCATTCCTATTTGAGATGACATTACTTGATTTTTTATTTTTTTTTATAGATAAATATTTATGTGGCCGGGTATGGTCAAGATGGATAGATATGAGAATGTAATCTGGCAATCCTAGGACCTTGTAGTTCACTCTGGTAATCAAAGGAATCATAAAGACATTGGGTAATGTCATATCCATCCTAGATTGAGAATTTTGATCAAGAAAATAGTTGTTTTTTGTTTTATTTTCTCAAACCATCCATCCAGCCTAGCCCCTCCAATAAACATGCAAACTTTGTAATTGATTGACAATAAACTCTTAATATCCCTGCTGACGTATCCAGTTTTCTATCTACCACATTTTTTAAATCGCTAAACAAAACAGGTCCCAGTGATAAGCTAACAAACCAGTTGTTTACTTCTAATAACACAGATGCAGAAAATGGAGGGGGACATAAACAACAACAACCAGCGCCAGCCTCATACACTCAAACATCCAGTGTTATTCTATATATATATATATATATATATATATATGGAAATAGATATAGATATATATATATATATATATATATATATATATATCTGGTGATTATCACTTTAAGGCATTAAATGTGGATATTCAATTGACCTATGTAATAGACTACTGTGCCCACCCTTCCCCTAGAATAAGATAAGTTAATTCAGTGATACTCCTTTCCTACCCACAGCTTATATAACACTTAACTGTCTCCAGATGTAAATGTGTTTCTGCTAAAAAGAAATAACTGCAGGGTTTTTACTATTTAACAGATTGAGCACCACTACTCTTTTAAATTTATTTTTAATACCCTGAATATACCAAAATAAAAATTTTGTTTTCTGCTCTATCCAAAAATAAGTAAAAAGAAAAAAATGCAACACAAGTTCACTTCCAGTAGTCTCCCATCCCCCCTCAAATCCCTACCTTAACTTGTGCTGCATACAACAACCACTGCCCTAGGCATTGATATCACCTATTTCACCACCTTCTACCAAGGCTCCTAAAAAAAAATTATAATAATGAAACACTCCTTAAGCTGTCCTCTGTTAACTAAGAAATTAATGTAAGCAATAGTATTGGGCGAGCATGCTCGGCCGAACGCCAGTTCGGCTCGAGAATCGCAATGCTTGGCACATCGTGGTGTTCCGCCAAACACTGCATGTGCTCAAGCTCGATGCTCAAGTCTCCTCCCCGCACGATGGTTGGCTGCTATGTGGCCAATAAACATGCGGGGAAGAACTGGCACTCACTGTAATGCCGTAGCCATGATGGTTACTGGCATTACAGTGATTGGATGGCCGGAACGTGTCATCGAGTGCTATATAGCACCTGATGACACGTGTTCAGCTCAGCCTTAGTCAGGGAGAACTGTGCTGCAGAGTGGACAGATAGTGTAGGGAGTGAAATCATAATATTTTAGGGAAAAAACTTGATAGAGACCCAAAAGTCCTTTTAAGGATTATTTTTGTATATGGCAGCAATTTAAAGTGAACCTGTCACCTGGAATTGACTTCATAAACCATGAACAGTACCTGATAGTGCCCCACAAGACGTTTCCAACATTGTTTCCTGCGCTTTTCTTGCATTTAAAAACATCTAAAAATCGCCTTTTAAAATCCATGCAGAAGCCAAGATAGAAGTCAAGGGGGCAGCGGCCTCCTTGAGTCCAGGTCTGCCTTCCCTGCCCTAACCCCGCCCCTCTGCTGCATAACTGACATTAGCTAAAGTTGCCGGGACCGCACTCGTACAGCCCGCACATGCGCGGTATACCTCCTTTAGCAGTGCGATCCCGGATCTTCCACTGATACATGCGCGTCTCCTGTACACTATGGGCGCATGCGCAGATAGTATACAGGAGACGCGCTAGTCACAGTGGGAGAGCCGGAATGGTTTATGAAGTCAATTCCAGGTGACAGGTTCGCTTTAATTATTAGCGCAACCTGCGCTAAATTGCATTGAATTATTAGATAGATCCAAAAGTCCTTTTAAGGACTACAGTTGTATCTGGCTGCAATATAGTGCTTCTGATAGTGACACAACCTCTGCTACATCTTTTATTTTACATTTGCGCAGCCTAAATATCTGTGACATACAGCGCAATAGTTTGGCCGCTGGTGACAGCGACATTACCAGCGCCCCCACTACTGCATAACGTTTGTGGATCCTAAATATCAGTGACATTCATTCAGTGTAATTTTTTATTAGCCGGTGGTGACAGCTACATTACTTGTGCTATAACTCCTGTATAACATGTGCACATCCTAAAAATATATGTGACATTCTGTATACTTTATTTGCGCATACACTTACAAAACCTGCGCTACTGTACGTGTGAAACACTTGCAAGCATATACACCATTTAATATGCGCAAGGCGAGCAGTAAGGGACGGGAAGTTGTCCTGATGCTGATAGTACACGTAGAGGCTGTGGCGCTGGGCACGGTGAAACTGTGCCTGCTGCCAAAGCACAACAAACACACTCATCCGCAATACCTATCTTCATATCACAGTTTGCAGGGCGACGCAGGACACCACACTCAAAGTCAGACCAGTGCGATCAGGTGGTCTGTTGGATTGCAGCAGATAATGCTTCCAGTCAGTTAAGCACCACCCTGTCTTCCACAAAGTCCAGTCTCAGTAGCCAAGAGTCTGGTCAACAGAATCCTCACCCTGATCCTCCTTCCTCCCACCATGGAGAGTCTTGGCAAACAAGTGATCCCACACTTGGATATTCTGAGGCGCTCTTTTCATCGCCATTCCTTAAATTGGGCCTTTCGCTAACTCTGCTTGAAGAGGGACATGAGGAGATCTTGTGCCCTAATTTCCAAACTCTTGAGCATCCACAGTCAGAAAAAGATGACGGTGTGGAACGGCAATTAGTGTTTCATGAGGTGGATGATCATGATGATGACAACACTGTTGACAAAAGGTCAACCACAATTAGTGTCTCAAGAGGTTCATGATGAGGATGAGAAATGGTTGTCAATAAATGAGGTTGTTGTTAGGTCAACAAGTCAGGAGGATGACCAGAGTGAGGAAGTGGAAGAGGAGGTGGTGGACGATGAAGTCACTGACCCAACCTGAGAAGGTGTCAAGCCAAGCGAGGACAGCAGTACAGAGGGGGGAGGGATCCTCAGCACTGCAACAGGCTGGAAGAGGCAGTGGGGTGGCAAAAGGGAGAAGGTGGGCCACACTAAACAGGCCCGCAACTATTCCCCAGAGCACCTCATTGTGGAAATATCCCTTGCCAAGGGGTAGATGTTCCGCAGTCTGGCGCTTTTTTGAAGAAAGTGCGGACGATAAAAGAATAGCTCCCTAATAGGTGGTCCGAATACCTGGGTACGCAATCAGTGTCTGCGGGTCACCACTGCCACCTCTTACCCTTTGTTACGTACTGGCAAATCCCCTGTCTAAGATGCAGGTACGGATGCCTCCCGCCATGCACCTGGACCTTCGCAAGCACCATCAGCTAGCACATCCACTTCTGGATGTCCCAGCGCAGCATACAGATGTCTATACCAAAGGCCTTTGAATGAAAGCGCAAATACGAAGCCACCCACCCCGAGGCCATTGCACTAAATGCACACCTTTCCAAATTGCTGGCCCTGGAAATGTTGCCATTTAAGCTTGTGGACACTGAGGCTTTCGGCAGCCTGATGGCGGCGGCCGTCCCACGTTATTCTGTCCCCAGCCACCAATATTTTTCATGGTGTGCAGTCCCAGCCTTACACCAGCATGTGTCCCGTAAAATCACCCGTGCCCTGACTAACGCAGTTATTGGGAAAGTCCACTTAACCACTGACACATGGACAAGTGCTTTTGGCCAGAAATGCTACATTTCCCTGACAGCACACTGGGTGAATGTTGTGGAAGCCAGGAGCGAGTCATACCCTGGGATGGCACAGGTGCTACCGACGCCAAGGATTGTGGGACCTACTTCCATCGTGGTTTCCACCCCCACCTATGTTAGTGGCTGAAAACACCCTTCTCCTCCTCCGCCTCCTCCTCCACTTCCACCTCTGATTTAACATCTTGCAGCACCAGTAAGCCATCAGTCAGTAGCTGGAAGCAGTGTAGCACTGCAGTGGGGAAGTGGCAAAACGCCATGCTTAAACTGATCTGCATAGATGACAAACAGCATACTGCCGCAGAGCTATGGCAGGGGATAAGGGACCAGACTGAGCTGTGGCTCTCAACACTCAACCTACAACCAGGGATAGTTGTGTCTGATAATGGCCGTAACTTGGTGGTGGCTTTGGAGCTCGGAAAGCTCACACACATACCATGTCTAGCCCACGTGTTCAACCTAGTGGTTCAGTGGCTTCTTAAAACCTACCCCAATTTGCCTGAGCTACTAGTGAAGGTGCTCCACGTGTGTTCCCATTTCTGCAAGTCAGCGACAGCTTCCGTCGGTCTGGCAACACTGCAGCAGCGCTTGCAATTGCCAGCTTACTGACATGTGCGATGTGAGCACGTGCTGGAACTCGACGTTTCACATGTTGGCCAGGCTTTGTGAGCAGCAGAGAGCAGTACTGGAATACCAGCTGCAATATGGTCAGCGCCTTTCCAGTCAGCTTCCGCTCTTCACAAGCGATGAGTGGACATTAATATCTGACCTCTGTGAGGTTTTACGCAACTTTGAGGAATCAATACAGATAGTGAGCGGCGAAAACACTATTATCAGCGTAACCATCACACTTCTGTGTCTACTCAAAAGCTCGCTGATCAGAATTAAGGCTGACGCTTTGCATGGGAAAGAGGTGGAAATGGAGGAAGACAGTACACAGGGTGATAGCCAGACCACCCTAATTTTGTCTTCTCAGCGCAAATTGGATGATGATGAGGAGGAAACGGTTGCCGCTGCTACAGAAGGTAGTACCTATGTAAGTTTTATTCCATCTGATCAGCGTGGATGGGTAGAAGAGGAGGAGGAGATTGAGAGTCATCCTCCTGATGAGGACAGCGAAGTCTTGTCTGTTGAGACTCACATGGCTAACTTTATGTTAGGCGTCCATCCCTGTGACCCTCGCGTTGTACGCATTTTGGCCAACACTGATTACTGGTTGTTCACCCTTCTCTACACCCGCTACAGAGAAAACAGCTCATCTCTCATTCCTGTGGAGGAGAGGACAAGCAATACCAGAAGATCCTTGAGGAAAAATTGCTCACGTTCCTTGGCCAACTGAGGAAGGGAGAAGAGGGGAACATACAGCAGTTCCAACAGAGGCAGAGCAACACTCTTCAAGGCCTGGGACAGTTTTTGACACCCCGCCAGCACCCTCAACCTGATGCACGGCCTAGTGTCACAAGGAGGGAAACATTTTGGAAGATGGGGAAGGAGTACATAGCAGACCATGTCAGCCTCCTCAGTGATCCCTCTGTGCCTTACAACTATTGGGTGTCCAAACTGGAAATTTGGCACGAACTAATGCTCTACACCTTGGAGGTGCTGGCCTGCCTCGCCGCCAGCATTTTGTCAGAGTGCTGCTGGGGGCATAATATCTAGTGATAAGCGGCAGGGGCAATATTCCAATTTGCGATATAGCAAATATTTGGTAGAATATTTGTCATATATTCGCAAATGTGAGATTATTTTCTTGATTATGAAAAATCGGCAATGTAATATTCGCATAACAGGTGTGGGTCACTAAAGTTATATTTTTCAAGCTGCTAGAAGTTTCCTGATACTGGAGAAATGGTTGGCACGGCAGAACATTACAATAGCTTTATATGCAGATAGAGTGCTCCAATATATTCGCGATTGTGCAATCGGCACTACTGATGTGAATATTTTGGAGCAATACATGCAACTTCACATTTTAACAGGTGTGACTACACATTAGTGATTGGTGCACTAAGTATTGTTGTGAACTTGTGACATCACATCACTATGTATGTATGTATGCACAGTTGTGTTCAAAATTATTCAACCCCCACTGAAATTTTGTGTTTTGGCCAGTTTGACATTGATTTTGATCATTTCAGTCATCTTGTTTACAATTAAATCAAAGAGGCACTTGTAAGTCAGAAAAATATAACATAACATTTATAATGAAATAACCACAAATGTCTTTTCTGTGCTCACATCATTATCAGTTTTATTCAACCCCCAAGTGACATTCAATCTTAGTACTTAGTACAACATCCTTTTCCAGTTAGAACCACTTTGAAACGTGAAGCATAGCTTGACACAAGTGTCTTGCAGCGATCTACGGGTATCTTCGCCCATTCTTCATGGGCAAAAGCCCCCAGTTCAGTCACATTCTTAGGCTTGCGCGCTGCAACTGCTTTCTTTAAGTCCCACCAGAGGTTGTTAATCGCATTTAAGTCTGGTGACTGCGATGGCCACTTCAAAATGTTCCAGCCTTTAATCTGCAACCATGCTCTAGTGGACTTGGAGGTATGCTTGGGATCATTGTCCTGTTGAAAGGTCCAACGTCTCCCAAGCCTCAGGTTTGTGACGGACTGCATCACATTTTCATCCAATATCTCCTGGTACTGAAGAGAATTCATGGTACCTTGCACACGCTGAAGCTTCCCTGTACCTGTAGAGGCAAAACAGCATCAAAGCATGATTGACCCCCCGCCATGCTTCACAGTAGGCAAGGTGTTCTTTTCTTCATAGGCCTCCTCCAAACATAGCGTTAATCCATGGGCCCAAACAGTTCTAATTTTGTTTCATCAGTCCACAGAACACTATCCCAAAACTTTTGTGGTTTGTCCACATGACTTTTGGCATACTGCAGTCGACTCTTCTTATTCTTTGGAGACAGCAAGGGGGTGCGCCTGGTAGTTCTGTCATGGAGGCCTTCATTACACAGTGTGCGCCTTATTGTCTGAGCTGAAACTTCAGTACCCGCATCTGACAAATCTTTTTTCAGTTCCTCAGCAGTCACACGGGGACTTTTCTCCACTTTGCGCTTCAGGTAGCGCACAGCAGTTCAAGTCAGCATCTTTTTCTGCCACGACCAGGTAGCGTTTCAACAGTGCTCTTTGCCTTGAATTTGCAAATGATTGCTTCCTATGGTGTCTATTGGTATGTTTAACATCTTTGCAATCTTCTTATAGCCATTGCCCTTCCTGTGAAGAGAAATCGCCTCTTCTCTTGTCTTCCTGGACCATTCTCTTGACTTCACCATGTTTGTAAACACACCAGTAGAAGGAGCTGAGTATCATAGTCATTTTACATCTGCCTAATTGGTGCTTATTATGCTTGATTGCTGCTTCTTGACATCCACAGGTGTTTTCAATACCTGATCGAAAACACTTGAATGAACATCTGTTCTTAAGAGTGGTAGTCTTTAAGGGGTTGAATAATTGTGTCAATGAAGAAATCACAAAAAAACATTTAATACTGTATTACAAAAACAATTGATGTCATTTTAGTTGCATTTGGTTCTTTAAAAAGTCCTTGTGAGATTTCATTCTGAACACAATTACAAATGTACACTAAATTCCCTAAAACCCTTTACAGCATTGGGGGTTGAATAATTTTCAACACAACTGTATGTATGTAGCATACATACAGCACAATGTATATAGCATGTATGTATAGACCGCAGCTACACTATATTACCATCTAACCTACACTGACTATCTCGCACTATCTATAATGAATATATATATATATATATATATATATATATATTGTGGGGGTTTGCTCTGGTAGGCAGATGGTAGCGGTGGCTGCATACAGGCACAGGAGACAGACTTTGTGTCCACACCGTGCTCTTTTATTCACTCCAGTGCATCACATTAAAACTGTGCAATTCACACAACAGCAATGTTCATAAACCCCACCTCCCACAACGGAGCCCCAAACACTGCAGGTGTCTTGGTGCCTGTTCACACAGTCTCTCACATCCATGATCAGTACTACAGCTTGTCGTGGGGCGGGTTTGTACAAGTTCGTGCAAGTTAGACAGGCCACGTGTCGGCCTGGACAAGGGATTGGCTCCGGCCACAGGATCCCATCTTTTGGTCCTTCCCTGAGCCTGCAGCAACTGGGCAGTCTTTGTTAGACGAGTGGACTACAGAGCTCAGCCCGACCATGCGATCAGCCTCCCGTACAGCCTCCTGCAGTGAGACAGGAGACCACACTTCATCAGCCCCACAGTCAGTGAGCATCAAACCTATATTTACAGCCCTAGGTGTAGCAGGCAGACCACACCCACAGAGCCTAGTGAAGGATTCACTCCTTCCCTACCCAACTAAGGCCAGAGATAACCAACCTGCCAGGATCAGCGTAGACAGACACCAACAACCGAAACCCGTCCACCCGTGGTGGTCCGTGGGGAACAGACACCCACCCTGCTCTGTGCCTGTTCCCAGTAAGAGCCGGCCTAGAGCGCTGTGTGACAGCACTCACTGCTGATAAAACACAAAAGACCCAGCTCTTACTCCACCGGGGCCACGACCCCTGGTGGCACGTATCTTCCATCCACTACCACTCCAGACACTCTCTTAAAATATTATATATATATATATATATATATATATATATTAACTATTTAACTAACTATCTATCTAATGTATTGACACAGGAAAGCAGAGAGCAAAGCAATAACACTGTTGTCTCTCTCAGATCTGCAAATTACTGCATACAGTGGCTTCTGAGGAAATTCTCATATACTAAAGGGGTAGGCAACTTTCCTATTGGTTGCTAGGGATGTTGCTAAGCTCAGACAAAGACATTGCAGCCTTCTCATTGGCTCACAAGCAAGAAGGGAGGTTACTAATTAAAAAAAAAATCTAGAATATTCGAAATTACAAATATATATCACTATATTCTAGATATTCGAGAATTCTCGAAGTGCCGATATTCACGATTAATATTCGCAATTCGTATATTTGCGCCCAACACTAATAATAACTGATGAGCGCATCCGCCTGTCAACGAAAAATGCTGACCGGTTGACTCTTATAAAAATGAACAAGGCCTGGATTGCCCCTGACTTCTCTACTCTACCAGAGGGAAGCAGGTGAACATAAAGGCCCTCTTAATGTGGCTTTTAAGGTGTATTGAATACACTGTATTCCCAGGCAACCCTTCCACCACTAAAAAGGGTATATGGTTCAATCTTCCTATTCTCGTCCTCCTCCTCCATCATATCAACATGCTTATTAGGCTGCCCTCGCTCCTAATGTTTTAGACGGTCACCAGCAGGCCCTCACCCATAATGTTTTTGAGGGTCACCAACAGGCCCTTGCTCTTAATGAGTTTGAGGATCAGCTAAGCAGCAGACCATCACCCTAATATTTTCTAGATGGTCAGCTCTGCAGCAGGCCCTCGCCCATAATGTTTTAGATGGTCAGCTCAGCAGCAGGCCCTCACCCCTAAAGTTTTAGAGGGTCACCAGCAGGCCATCAATCATAATTTCCAGGGTGTGTATGATGCCCTCCTTTATGTGTAATAAAGGGTGCATTGTAGTATCAGTTCCTTGTAATTTTTTGCAGCCCTATCACTTAGTGCATAGGCTTTATGAGTGTAGGAGTCCCATTACCTGAACAATTGTACCACAATGTGATTGAGGTCCTCCTTTATGTGATATACAGGTTGTATCGGAGTGCCTCTTCCTTGTAGTTTTTGGTAGCACTTGCACTTTTCTATACAAGGAAATATACAGGAAAGAATGTTTCCTAACAATTTTTCCTCTAAAATCAATTTTATCTTCGGTTTTGTGCGTATTATTGTCAGTCTGTAAAAGTGGTGTACTACTCGGACAACATTGTTCCCAGAAGCAACCTGGGAGTCCAAGATGCATCCAGACACCATTTCAGTGGTGTTTCCATCAATTTCTGACCTTTTACTGTGAACCAGACACCCTCCCCTCTACAGATCAGAGGGTGCCTGGTTTAATCCTCAGGTTCTCCCTTTGACTTCCATTGTGCTTGGGTGCTCGGTAGAGCACTCGAGTATCCCGAGGTGTTTTACTTGAGCACCCGAGTACCCGAGCACTTTGGTGCTCAACCAACACTAGTAGTAGTAACCAATCATTGGCCCTCCTGTGGGTTAGCAAAAAATTAATTTTTCCTATTATAAATTACTCTTTGCTTGGATGGAAAGATTATGCGTTATTTAATCTCTGCTTAGCGCAAACATTTCTTTGTTATTAAATTACATTCTTTCCCTTAGAAAAATCTGCAAATAGCGTGACTTTCCCTCCATCAAATTTCAACTGGTATTTTTCCATCGCCATCATCAAAGAACAATCACAGTCATTAAAATTCATTAATTTACACAAAATAAGATGCAGATTAGCTCCTGGAGTATGAATTCTCAATAGCGCTCTATGGGTCCTCTCCACATGGAAGAATTTAGAGAGAGAATCCAAACCAAAATTCTCCAAAATCCACCTGACCACAAAGTGAACACAGTCACAACCCTTCACAACAGCGCCTTCTGGGAATCTGAGCATCCTTAAATTACATCTGCAAGATCTGGCCTCAAGATTAATGTTTGAGAAGTGAAGCATTCAAAGCAGAATTCGGTATGAAGTTTAGGAAAACTTTAATTCACAATGAATCCAAATTTTCCCGTGCTTCGTGGAAACGAATCAGTTTTGCCTTAAATGGCAGCTGCATGTGTTACAAAATGAAAGTAAGAAGCCCAGGAACGTGAGATCATCCATTATGCCGTGCAGGCAGCCAATCCACAGATAGCCATCACCTGTGATGTCACAGCCCTATAAAACCCTCATCTCATTGTCCTATGAGCTGATCATAGGCCGTGAGCATCACATTGTAGTGCAATGACATTCAAAGTTAATCTGTCATTTCAGTAATATAGTTAGTGTGCCTCAATGTTAAAGGCAGGTGTTATTTATCGCCATCTGCATCACATTCTAGTCATGCAAAAATGTTTTTTTTTAAAAGTACAGTACACTGGGTTACACAGAGTATCATAGTTTATAAGGCTGAAAAGACATCTATCTCATCCCGTTCAGCGTGTTATCCTGCAAGTTGATCCAGAGGAAGGTAAAAAACACCCTGTGAGTTAGAAGCCAATTTTCCTCACTTTACGGGAAAAAAATCCTTTGACGCCAATCAGGCAGTCAGATAACTCCCTGGATCAACAACCCGTCTCTAGTAACTATAACCTGTAATAGTATTACACTCCAGAAATACATCCAGGCCCCTCTTTTAGTGAATTCATTATCACCAGGCTTGCACAGTAAAATATCTATTTTTGCAGATGACACTAAACTGTGTAAAGTAATTAACACTGAAGAGGACAGTTTTCTGCTACAGAGGGATCTGGATAGATTGGAGGCTTGGGCAGAAAAAGGCAGATGAGGTTTAACACTGATAAATGTAAAGTTATGCACATGGGAAGGAATAATGTAAGTCACCCGTACACATTAAATGGTAAAACACTGGGTAACACTGACATGGAAAAGGATCTAGGAATTTTAATAAACAGCAAATTAAGCTGCAAAATCCAGTGTCAGGCAGCTACTGCCAAGGCCAATAAGATCATGAGTTGAATAAAAAGGGGCATAGATGCCCGTGATGAGAACATAGTCCTACCACTTTACAAATCTCTAGTCGGACCACACATGGAGTACTGTGTACAGTTCTGGGCTCCTGTGAACAAGGCAGACATAGCAGAGCTGGAGAGGGTTCAGAGGAGGGCAACTAAAGTAATAACTGGAATGGGGCAACTACAGTACCCTGAAAGGTTATCAAAATTAGGGTTATTCACTCTAGAAAAAAGACGACTGAGGGGAGATCTAATAACTGTATAAATATGTATAAATATATCAGGGGTCAGTACAGAGATCTCTCCCATCATCTATTTATAGGACTGTGACTGTGACGAGGGGACATCTGCCTCTGGAGGAAAGAAGGTTTGTACACAAACATAGAAAAGGATTCTTCACGGTAAGAGCGGGAATTCAAGAGGGGACTGGATTTATTTCTGGAGTGTAATAATATTACAAGCTACAGCTACTAGAGAGGGGTCGTTGATCCAGGGAGTTATTCTGATTTCCTGATTGGAGTCGGGAAGGAATTTTTTTCCCCTTAAGTGGGGAAAATTGGCTTCTGCCTCACAGGATTTTTTTGCCTTCCTCTGGATCAACTTGTAGGAAACAGGCCGAACTGGATGGACAAATGTCTTTTTTCGGTCTTATATACTATGTTACTATGTTACCACCTCCTCATACAGAGCGTTCCATAGTCTCACTGCTCTTAGAATAAATAATCCTCTTCTATGTTTGTGTACAAACCTGCTTTCCTCCAGACACAGAGGATGTCCCTTCATCACAGTCACAGTCCTGGGGATAAATAGATTATGGTAGAGATCTCTGTACTGACCCCTGATATATTTATACATAGTTATTATTAGATCTTCCCTCAGTTGTCTTTCTTTTTAAGTGAATAACCCTAATTCTGATAATCTTTCTGGGTACTGTAGTCCACCCATTCCAGTTATTACTTTAGATGCCCTCCTCTAAACTTACTCCAGCTCTGCTATGTCTGCCTTATTCACAGGAGCCCAAAACTGTACACAGTACTCCATGTGTGGTCTGATTGTGATTGTAAAGTGGTAGGACTATGTTCTCATCACGGACATCTATGCCAGTTTTGATTAAACTCATTATCTTATTGGCCTTGGCAGCAGCTGCCTGACACTGATTTCTAGAGCTTAGTTTGTTGCCCACTAAAATTCATTAGTCCTTTTCCATGTCAGTGTTACCCAGGTTTTTACCAATTAGTATATGCATAACCTTACATTTGTCAGTGTTGAACCTCATCTGCCCAAGCCTCCAATCTAGCAAGATCGATCTGTAGCAATATACCGTCCTCTTTCATGTTAAAGGGGTTGTATGGGTTCAGAGCTGAACCCGGACATACCCATAATTTCACCCAGGCAGCCCCCCTGATGTTAGCATCAGATCATTTCATGCTCCGATGCTCTCACTTGCCCTGCGCTGGATCGCTTCACCCCAGCAGTGTGTTCGGTGACATCACCGGCTCTGATGGGAGGGCTTTACCGCTGCCCCAGCCGTTTAACAGGCTAGGATAGCGCTACAGCTCGCCGATCATTTACGTCACGGGATGTCACCGGGATGGACTGCTGGGCGGATGCCTCCGCCTGGCAGGCGCCCAGCAGAAACTGCTCCGATGCTCAATTCAGGGGGGATGCCTGGGTGAAAATGGGGATATGTCAGGGTTCAGCTCTGAACTCAGACAACCCCTTTAATTACTTTACACAGTTTCATTTCATCTGCAAACATTTATATTTTACTGTGCAAGCCTTCAACAAGGTCACTTTTTTGGAGTTTCTACTGTAGGGGTGCATCAGGGGGGCTTCAAATGGGACATGGTGTCAAATAACCAGTCCAGCAAAACCTGCCTTCCAAAAACCATGTGGCGTTACCTTCCTTCTACGCCCTGCCGTTTGGCCATACAGCAGTTTACGACCACATATGGGGTGTTTCTGCAAACTAGAGAATCGGGGCAATATATATTGAGTTTTATTTGGCTGTTAACCCTTGCTTTGTTACTGGAAAAATTGATTAAAATGGAAAATTTGCAAAAAAATAGCTATTTTCAGACCGTTTTTATTTTTTGTTATTTACATCGTTGAACTGACAGGTTAGATTGTGTGCTATTTCTATAGAACAGGTTGCTACGGACACGGCAATACCAAATATGGCTACTTTTTGGGGGGTTTTGTTTCAGTTTTACATAATACAGCATTTTTGAAAAAAATGATTTTTTAGTGTCTTCACATTCTGAAAGCCATATATTTTTTTTTTTTTTTTTCGGGCGACTGTCTTATTTAGGGGTTCATTTTTTGCGGGATGAGATGTCGGTTTGATTGGAACTATCTTGGGGTGCATATGACATTTTGGTCGCCTGCTATTACACTTTTTGTGATGTAAGGTGACAAAAATGGCTTTTGACACCGTATTTTTTTTTTTGTGTTCACCTGAGGGGTTTGGTCATGTGTTTGTTTATAGAGCAGGTTGTGACGGACACGCCGATACAAATATGTATACTTTTTATTTATTTATTTAAGTTTTACACAATATTATCATTTTTTAAAACAAAACAAATCATGTTTTAGTGTCTCCATAGTCTGAGAGCCATATTTTTTTTATTTTTGGGGGTGATTGTCCTATGTGGGGTATCATTTTTTGCGGGATGAGATGACGGTTTGATAGGCACTATTTTTGGGTGCATATAACTTTTTGATCGCTTGCTATTACAGTTTTTTACGGATGCGGCGATACATAATATGTATACTTTTTATTTATTTATTTTATTTTAACACAATAATAGCATTTTAGGAAAAAAAATTATGTTTTAGTGTCTCCATAGTCTGAGAGCCATATTTTTTTATTTTTTTGGGCGATTGTCCTATATAAGGACTCATTTTTTGCCGGATGAGATGGCGGTTTTATTGGTACTATTTTAGGAGGCATACGCCTTTTTGATCACTTGGTATTACACTTTTTGTGATGCAAGGTGACAAAAAATGGCTTTTTTACACCATTTTTGTGTTTTTTTACGGTATTTGCGTGAGGGGTTAGGTCATGTGATATTTTTATAGAGGAGATTTTTACGGACGCGGCGATACCTAATATGTGTAGTGTATTTGATTTTTTTTATTTTCATTCAGTGATATGTATTTTTCTTATTTTTACTTTTTTTCACTTTTTGACATTTTTTGACCCAGACCCACTTGGTTCTTGTAGATCCAGTGGATCTGGTGTCTATATAATACAGTAAGTACACTATATAGTGTACTTACTGTATTTTACTTTACAAAGTCTGAATAGGCTTTTGCCTTTAGCAAAAGCCTATTCAGAGTTTCAGTGCCATGGAGAGCAGGACGCTTCTGAAAGCGTCCTGCTGCCATGGTAACCATCACCCTCTGCCATTACAGAGCAGCGGGTGATGGGAAGGAGGGAGCTCCCTCCCTCTGCTATCCTATCCCGTCGGGGGCTGCAAGGTACAGCAGCCCCCGATGGGAGAGGGAGTGAGCTCTCTCCATGTTAACACCTTCTATACCGCGGTCCGTACGGACCGCGGTATAGAAGGGGTTAAACTGCTGACATATGCAGCACAGATGTCAGCAGTTTATAGCAGGGGGTCAGCAATGTGCTGACCCCCTGCTATACCCACTAGACACCAGGGAAAGCATTTGAAAGGAGGCGGGCGGGGGATCGCAACCACCCGCCTCCCGCGCTGCCCACCCGCAGCACCGCCCGCAATCCCCCCCCCCCGGGGGACACTAATATGGCGGGGTGCAGGGGGGGGTTAAAATTTATAGGTTTGGGGCATATTTTAGTCTCTGATGCCGCGGGGATCAGAGACTACAGATAGCGCAGCAAACCGCAGGTCTTAATTGACCTGCGGTTTGCTGCGATCGCTGACATGGGGGGGTCACAGGACCCCCCTGGGCATTGTGCCAAGGTGCCTGCTGATTGATTTCAGCAGGCATCTTGTTCTGATCACCGCCACGTGCGCAGCGGGGATCGGATATTCGCAGGGTGTACATGTACGCCCTTGGTCCTTAAGTACCAGGACACAAGGGCGTACATGTACGCCCTTCGTCCTTAAGGAGTTAAAATTTCCAAGTCATATTGACATCATTCATGCCAGTATTGTCAACGCATTTCAGACCAGATAGTATTTACAGTCCTTCCTCATGACAGTGGGGTAAAGCCAAGGAACGAGAAAGCGCTCATAGGGTGATATGTATATGAACTGTGATGTAGTTCTAATAAACCGATAGTTTAATGCTCACCTTTTTAGTTTCTTTGTTGTTCATTCATGTGCGTTGCACTGTTGGGAGATCGTAAGTGTATGCTGCCTGGTGTGTCCTGAATTCCCGTTGGTGGCTGGCTAGGCCCCCTTTTTTTGGGATAGTGTATATAGTGGTGGTTTCGCCTCTCACGTTTGATAGTGAGTTTGGCTATTTTGGACACCTTTCGGCGCAAAACACTTAACCCAGACCGTAGTGCATGAAGAACACTTTATTTGACAACGCGTTTCGGAGTCTCGGCGACTCCTTTATCAAGTCTATAAAGAAAAGTGGTATTGATACAGAATAATGTATAATTCTGGCCCGTAGGCGTGAAAACCTAAAAGCACTTTTTTTGTATATATAATAAAAGTAAATAAAGAATATATATTTATAAATATTAGTACATGTAAAAATTAGTGCATATAAAAAAATAATATATAAAAATATCAAAGGTTAATCATATTTTTTTCAGGTATGTGACAGTACTAAGATAGGCGTTTTTGGATTCTCTGTTTGATAAAAAGCGTAAATGGGCTAGATTGGAGGTTTATAGAGTAACATATAGTAGTATATAATGACATTGGTAACACTAATAACACTAAAATATAAAAACGATATCGTGACCAATCACTGTAATTGGAAATAAAATAATAAATATGTATATGTCATAACTGATACATAGCGTTGATTGTGCAAATGGCGACCGAATCATGCAATGCGATATGACATAAGATTTAGTCTATAAAATACATATTTCGTGGTGTATATAAACAGGGAAAGCAGATGGGGACGGGAAAGCTGTAGATTTCCTTATGGTACAAAATGTATATACATTACGATAACAAATCACTTGTAATGGCGAATGCAAAAGTATATCTCAACAAGGACGTACATATAGTGCACTGTATGTGGTAGAATACTGCGAAGAAATGATGTATCTCGACAAAGACGTATATATAGTGCACTATATGTGGTCCAAAATTGCAATATAAAGAATATAATATAATATATAAAATATAAAGACTCTAAATGTGATATATAAATCTCTCTCTATAGTGCATGTTAAAGGGTGAATTGGATGGCTGTACCTGATTGGTTTCTAGCAGAGTGATGTTACAATGCTTTCCCCACGTATCTATCTCCTGTGGATAGAACATACATATTGTATAATGGACTTAGACCGTTTTTAAAATAAGGCTGTTTTTTCTATCAATATGATTTAAAATGAAAGGCCTGGATTCCTAGTGGGTTAATATTGAACCCAGTATTAGGGGTATGGGAGCGCAATTTAGTTTCTTCTGTAGTTACCTGTTCAGGGGAGCTGACTGGTGCGGCCGAGCGTCCCGCTCCACGTGGTAGGAAAGGCGCGCTGAGAGAGAACACGCGCCTCTCCCTCTAGCTTGTTATCGGAGCGGAGGGCGGAGGGAGGCGTGGCTGAGGCGGAACCAGGGCATCGCGTGTGGACACGCCTACACCCCTAGCCGCGGGATCGCTGTAGAGGTGAGGGGACGCGATGCCTGGGTGAGATTAGTGGATTGCTGCTGGATTAGTGTTGCAGAGAAATAATGAAATGGGAATGTGGCTACTAAATAAACTTGTTTGCAAGCATAACCAACTGTGCCAGATGTGTTTGTGGATCTATATTACTTGGGGGCTGGATGGATGAGTGGATATCGAGTAGCTGTTGGATGTATGGATGTGTCAGATTCTATATAGATCTATATTATTAAAGGGGGCTGAAAGTTGATGAATGGTTGGATAAAGAGTTTCTGTTGGATGTATAGGTATGTCAGATCGAGGGTGAATGAATGGATAGGGGGTGAGATGGTTAATTGGAGTGTTGGAAAAAATGGTTATGAAGCAATTATGAGGAAAGTTGGAGGAAAATATTGGAAGTGGTGGATTGATTAGTGATTTTTTGCGAATGGGACCATGGGAGGAGGAGGGTGAGCGAAAAGAGGGAAAAAAAAAAACAAAAAACAAAAAAAAACTGGTGTTTTTTGTTTCAGAAACATTTATTTTCTAGTGTTTCGTTCAAACCTTCTGGTTCCAGTGTGCGTAGTTTAAATATCCAAAACATCTCTCTTCTTTGGAGAGTGCGGAATTTGTCTGGACAGCTGTTGCTTATTTGTTCAATCGGTGTAACTTTCAAACCACTGTCATTTTTATTGTGTGTGGTTAAAAAGTGACGGGAAACGCTGTGTTGAAGAAAGCCTTTACTAATATTAGATCTGTGTTTATTAAGTCTTGCCCGCAACGTTTGGATTGTGCGCCCGACGTATTGAAGTCCGCATTGACACTCTAGGAGATATATTATATAGGACGATCCGCAGTTGAGAAAACTCTTTATATTGAATTCTTCATTTGATATATTGCTCCTGAATGTTTTTTTGCGATGGGTGATGTTTTGGCAGCTTTTACATAGTGGGTGGTTGCATCTATAACTGCCCACTATCTCCGGGAATAGTTGGTCCCCTGGTTTTCGTTCTTTTCGTCCTTAGTTTGCTGGGTGCCAATATATTTTTGATGGTTTTGGCTCTTCGGAACGTAATTATTGGTTTTTTCGAAGGCTTGCTTTCAAATAAGGATCTCTGGTCAAAATATGCCAGTGTTTGGATAAAATGTTTCTTACCTTTGTATGGTTCGTATTGTACGCTGTGATGAGTGAGGTTTTGTATTTATTTGTTTCTTCAGATTTGTCCGATTTTTTTCGGGTTGCTAGGCATTCCTCTTGGGTCAAGTTTTTTGCTCGGTTGTATGCTTCTTCTATGATTTTCCCAGGATATTTTTTGCTTTTAAATCTTGAGGCTAAAATAGTGCTTTGTTCTGTAAAATCTGTGGTGGATGTGCAATTGCGACGAATTCTTTTAAACTGGCTGAAAGGTATATTCTGTTTCCATTTTTTATAGTGGGAGCTTCTGAAGTCGAGATAGTTATTGCCATCTACCTTCTTAAAGTACGTTTTTGTTTGAATAGTTCGCTCATTTGCTATGAGTAAAAGATCTAGGTACTCAATACTCACAGTTGAACTGTTAGTTGTGAATTTTAAATTCCAGTTGTTTTTGTTTAAATATGTGGTAAAATCGTTGGCTTCTTTTTCACTGCCCCTCCATATTAAAATCAAGTCGTCTATATATCGTTTATAAAAAACAATATTATTGCTCCAATTGTGTTGATCGTAGATAAATTCTTCTTCAAATTGGCCCATATATAAATTTGCGAAGCTTGGCGCGAAACGCGTACCCATTGCGGTCCCTTTCTTTTGTTTAAAAATTTTATTTTCAAACATAAAAACCTTGTGTGTTAAAATGAACCTCATGGCTTCAGTGATAAAATTCCTATGTTCATCTGACAGCCGGTTGTCTTGGGTGAGATAAAAATTTGCGGTTTTGATTCCTGCTTCGTGCGGGATGTTAGAGTAAAGAGAAGCCACATCTAGTGTGAGCCAGCGGTACGTGGTGTCCCATGTGATTTCCTTGAGAAGGGTGATCAGCTGGGCAGAATCTCGAAGGTATGATTTAAGTTTTGTGACATGATCCTGTAAGAAAATATCCACATAGTGTGAAAGATTGCTAGTCACAGAGTTTATTCCTGATATTATCGGTCGTCCAGGAGGGTTCTCGATGTTCTTGTGCACTTTCGGGAGATGGTAAAATGTTGCTGTAGTAGGGGATTCTATCATTATAAACTCACGTTCTTTTTTGTTAAGAATTTTCATATCTTCAGCTTTCTTCAAAAGTGTTTCTAGTAGTTTTTCGTCTTCCGCGGATGGGTTGTGAGGGAGTGGCTCATAATAGGAGGTGTCTCCCAAGATATTCCAGGCTTCTTTAACATAAGCTTCTCTGGTTTGAATCACGATCCCACCGCCCTTGTCCGCGCTTCTGATTACCAAATTCTTGTTATCGCTTAATTCTTTTAGAGCCTGTTTCTCTTTTTTCTTTAGGTTTGGTTTTATTTTGGTGTTCAGATTGATGTTCCTGATTTCGTCAGATACAAGGGTGAAGAAGGTTTCTATATGGCTACCTCTGTGGTGGGTTGGATTAAAGGAAGACTTAGGTTTTAAATTAGTATGTATAGTTGGGATTGTTTCTAGATTTTCTTGGGGATTTTCTTTTTATTATTTTCTTCTTTTCATTAATGTTTTGTGCCGCTTTGATAGCAAAATGTCTTTGCAAGGTGATTTTCCTAACAAATGCATTGAGATCAACAAACAACTGGAATTCATTGTATTTTTCTGTTGGACAAAAAGAGAGTCCTTTTTCAAGCAGTGAGTATTGGGCTGTGGTGAGGTTTGATTTTGCTAGGTTGAAGATTTTTACGGTTGTATTGCTTTTGTCCTTTTTGGGTCCCGTTGTCCCTTGGGAGGGTGGATTGGTTGTTCTATTTTCTCTCCAGTTTTTTCTTCTATTAAACTCCTGTCCTCCTCTTCTACCTCTTCGACATTTTTTCTTTTTCTGTTTTTCTGGGGATCTTCTGTTTTCGGTTTGAAAAAGTCTGTGATTGTGGTCGTCATCCCTGATGGCTGTTTTAGTGTGTATGTTGCCTGCGGGGTCAGGGTCCCCGGGAGCGTTAAAAAAGATACCGAGGTGATATTGCTTTGTTCCATGGGCTTCTGAGAGGGTTCTTGATTGCTGGTATTGTGGATGGTAAGTAGTGAGTCCTCTAAAAATGATGCACTCGACGGGTTTTCCTGGTCTTCGGTTGGAGGGGAGGGAAAGGATGTGGGAGGTAAGTTGAGTGGACAGCTATGAGGTAAATCTATGGGTATTGGAGAGTTGTAGCAATTACGTGGTGGGATTGAAGGGGGGGTGAAGAAGATGGGGGTACCGCTTCCTGAGTTGTAAAAGGAAGGGTCCCGGGTTTGAAGTGGTTTTTTCCATTGTGTGTTCTTGTTTTGGCTTTGCAGGTTTGATGTGTTGGTATTTATCGGTTTGGCGGAATGTTTTATGGTTTCTGCTTCCTTTCCTATTTTTTGTATAGGGGGATTTGATGTTGTTCTCCTACTTAGTGTAGTAGGGGTAGTGAGGGGTGGGAGTATTTCGGTTCTTTGGGATCTGGTAAATGTATAGTGTTTAAAACGTGTGGTGGGTACTGGTTTGGATTCTTTTTGTGATCTGATACTGGTGGAATTAGTGCTTTGGTTTGGTTTGTATTCTATCTTTGTGGAATTATTGTATCTGTTGTTTCTATGGGTAGATGTCATGTTTTGTACATTCGGATTACCTTGAGTGTTGTTGTTTGTATTTTTATTTTTAGTATTAAGCCAGAATTGTATATTATTAGTTTTGAAGTCAGTTCGGTCTCTGTTAAGTTTTGATGTTTTCTTTTCAATTATCTCTCTTTCGAATAGTGCTAGTCTGTTTGTAATCTGTCTATCAATTCTAACATACTCTGTGTGATTTTTGTGTAGATGTAGTTTTTCTGCCTTGGTTTTGATCTCGTCTTTCTTTTTTATATTTTAGTGTTATTAGTGTTACCAATGTCATTATATACTACTATATGTTACTCTATAAACCTCCAATCTAGCCCATTTACGCTTTTTATCAAACAGAGAATCCAAAAAACGCCTATCTTAGTACTGTCACATACCTGAAAAAAATATGATTAACCTTTGATATTTTTATATATTATTTTTTTTATATATATGCACTAATTTTTTACATGTACTAATATTTATAAATATATATTCTTTATTTACTTTTATTATATATACAAAAAAAGTGCTTTTAGGTTTTCACGCCTACGGGCCAGAATTATACATTATTCTGTATCAATACCACTTTTCTTTATAGACTTGATAAAGGAGTCGCCGAGACTCCGAAACGCGTTGTCAAATAAAGTGTTCTTCATGCACTACGGTCTGGGTTAAGTGTTTTGCGCCGAAAGGTGTCCAAAATAGCCAAACTCACTATCAAACGTGAGAGGCGAAACCACCACTATACTTCCTCATGACAGACATGTCTGTCATGATGAAGGACTGTACATACTATCTGGTCCGAAACGTTTTTCAGCCATTCTTCTTACTACTACTACGTCAACCACTACTACCACTTCTACTACTATCACACATAAACAGCCGATCAACTGCCTTGTATGTTCCATGCTATGCTGCTTCCACTGTTATTTTGGCCATGTGCCTCTACTACCCTACCCTTTCTACAACCACACTGCGCTGCTGTTGCTCCCAATTCAAAAGGGAGACATTTTCTAGGCTTGTTCTGAATGAGCCACTTTTTCTTCTGGCAATTAGCACTTGTTTGTTTTGTATGGGCAGGCATTCTGACTCCATTAAGGCATAATTTTTGAACAGTTGCTAATTTTATTTTTACACTTTTTTATTATCCCATAGCACCATGTGTGTTTAAACATCATCTGCCCCAATAAGTGACAATTTTTGGAAGGTTTGGAATATGAAAAAGCATAACACATGCCACGCTGAAGTGCTTTTAAACATGCTGTTCATTAACGCCGTCAAACATGCAGCAGTACAACATCGGGTTCACTTATCTATAATATTGAAGTGAGACAGCAGGAGCTATAATTATACTTACTTGCTGCTGCACAGCACGTAGATAAACATTAAGGAGAACACAGAGGCAATATGAGTGTGGAATTATTTTCACATGGCAGATCGGAAGAGATGCTTTCCTGCCTTTTAACCATGCTTATGTAGCTAAACTAAGCCAGCCTCACATCTGCAACTAGTTCTTTTAGGACAGAAACCCCTAGAGCAGAGAAAAGCAGATGAGAATAACATTTCTAGTAGCAAGGCCCTAGGGTAAACCTCTGGGTTGGTACTATTTCCATTATGGACACCAGTTGATATACATGATGACTACTGTAGGCTAGACCACACTCCACTGGATTGTTGGGTAAAATATATACAAATTATCAAATCTAACATCTGTCAGTATTGCCTGTTCTACAATGCTGTGCACACGTACTTAGCATACCAGGCGCATTGCCTGGGCTACAATACTGCGCACATGTGCTTGGCAAAGTAGGGCCATTGCCTGGCCTACAATACTGCGCATGCATACTCTGTGCAACATGGGCTCTCCATAATGAGAGAGACAACTCATATATATGGTTGTGTACTAGGCATTTTCTCTATCTCTGCCCATCTGGGATCTAACCATAGTATACTGTATTGTCACCTCATGATCATGCTCTCCTCAGCCAGTAGGTCATGCAACTTCCAGGCACTTCATCTCTATCTATCTCGAAGCAGACAAGGTGCAGTTTTATTCACCTAAATGCAAAACGGCAACGTTTTAGCTGCTCAATGCAGCCATTTTCAATCATGTATGTTCACATACAACACAGCATAAATAGAATGAGTATCAATTAACATCAATTAATTAGAACAAAATATATAAAAATACAAGAATCTCCATTAAATAAAAAAATCATATCATAATAAAACACGATGAGGACAAAATTCATGTATCTGATATCTTATAAACATGAGGGTAAAGTGCTAGTGTGCATAACCCTCAATCACCTACTAGATGACAGTTAAAGACATTTGTTCAAGCTCTCACCATTTATAAATATGCAAAACAGGGGGGAGGAGGAAATAATAATCTGCATGTTCATGTTAGGTCTGGATTACTCGCTTTTGATGCCAGAGTTCACCAGATGTTGCTCCTGTTGTATAATGTGTGGAGTGGCTGGAACTATGGATACACACCTAACACGGACATGGAGATTATGGTTTCCTCTTCCTGCCGTGCCGTTTTGCATATTCATAAATGGTAGTTGCTGTCTTACGTTTGAGTGAATAAAACTGCACCTTTGCACTCTAGAGCTATATATATATATAATCGGACAGCACTCCAAGACTTGAAAAAACAGGTTGTGTTTATTCACTCATGTGGAACAAATGCCATGTTTCAGCTCACAACTGAGTTTGAGAAAGGCTCAGTTGTGAGCTGAAACGTCGCATTTGTTCTACATGGGTGAATAAACACAACCTGTTTTTTCAAGTCTTGGAGTGCTGTCCGATTTCATACGCATATTAAGGGTGAGAAGCCAATTCCCTTGGACCTTGCACGTTCCCCCTTCATTACAGTGACAAATTTTTCATTCATGCTTATTAGAAGATGCTTACCAGGCCGTGGCTGCTCTGGAACTTCTGGGATCATGTGCCATACATTGTGCTCATGATCTCAGCCTGGTTACAGCCTACAGCATATGCATAACAATGTGGGGTATCGATGTGGGGAGAGATTCATTCTCACATACGAGCTGTCTGTTGTAACCAGGGTAGAATCACGTGAATAATGTACAGTATGTGATCCCTGAACAGCTGCGACCCAGTAAGCATATTTTAACCACTCCACGACCGCCTAATGCACGGATACGTCCGGCAGGCGGTCGTGTTGTTCTGGGTGGACGCATCCGTGCGTCATCTCGCGAGACGCGAGATTTGCTGTGAACGCGCGCGCATTCACAGCGGCGCGCAGCTCTGCAGTTATACTGCATCCTGCCAGCGATGATCAATCGCTGGCAGGCTATAGAAGTAAAATAAATGAAATCAAACAGGTATATCAGACGCTGTTTTGTTAACAGCATCTGATATACCTGTTACCTGGTC
This sequence comes from Bufotes viridis, assembly GCA_033119425.1. Lineage (NCBI taxonomy): Eukaryota > Metazoa > Chordata > Amphibia > Anura > Bufonidae > Bufotes > Bufotes viridis. The sequence continues at coordinate 158,053,961 of CM065594.1, forward strand.
CTCTGGTGGTCCCATTTGCTGGGATCGACCACCAGAGGACCAGGTAGCTCTGTAAAGTAGCAGCAAGCACCACACTACACCCCCCTGTCACTTATTAACCCCTTATTAACCCCTGATCACCCCATATAGACTCCCTGATCACCCCCCTGTCACTGATCACCCCCATGCTGGGTGAGAGAAATATCTCTGTAAATTGACAACTTTGTATAAAAAAATTTAAAAAGTTGTCAGTTACAGAGATATTTTCTCACACACAGTATGGGTATATGTAAAAATACACCCCAAAACACATTGTCCTACTTCTTCTGAGTACGGCGATACCACATGAGTGACACTTTTTTGCAGCCAATATGCGCAAAGGGGCCCTAATTCCAATGAGTACCTTTAGGATTTCACAGGGCATTTTTACGCATTTGGATTCCAGACTTCTTCTCACGCTTTAGGGGCCCCTAAAATGCCAGGGCAGTATAAATACCCCACAAGTGACCCCATTTTAGAAAGTAGACACCCCATGGTATTCTGTGAGGGGTATGGTGAGTTCATGTGAAATTTTATTTTTTGTCACAATTTAGTGGAATATGAGACTTTGTAAGGAAAAAAAAAAAATCTAAGTCTCATATTCCACTAAATTGTGACAAAAATAAATTTTTACATGAACTCACCATACCCCTCACGGAATACCTTGGGGTGTCCATTTTCTAAAATTGGGTCACTTGTGGGGTATTTATACTGCCCTGGCATTTTAGGGGTCTCTAAATCGTGAGAAGAAGTCTGGAATCCAAATGCGTAAAAATGCACTGTGAAATCCTAAAGGTACTCATTGGAATTAGGGCCCCTTTGCACATCTTGGCTGCAAAAAAGTGTCACTCATGTGGTATTGCCGTACTCAGAAGAAGTAGGGCAATGTGTTTTGGGGTATATTTTTACATATACCCATGCTGGGTGTGAGAAATATCTCTGTAAATGACAACTTTTAAAAAAAAATGTATACAAAGTTGTCTGTTTACAGAGATATTTCTCTCACCCAGCATGGCTATATGTAAAAATACACCCCAAAACACATTGCCCTACTTCTTCTGAGTAAGGCAATACCACATGTGTGCCACTTTTTTGCAGCCTAGGTGCGTAAAGGGGCGTAAAGTCCAACGAGTACCTTTTTGCCAGAAGTTAGCAGAAATGGAAACTTTATTATTATTTTTTTTTCCTCAGAAAGTGTCAATTTCCGCTTACTTGTGAAAAAAAATGAAATGATACATGAACTCGCCATGCCCCTCCGCGAATACTTTGAGGTGTCTTCTTTCTAAAATGGTGTCATTTGGGGGGTATTTATACTATCCTGACATTCTAGCACCTGAAGAAACATGACAGGTGCTCAGAAAGTCAGAGCTGCTTCAAAATGCGGAAATTGACTTTTTTGCACCATAGTTTGTAAACGCTTTAACTTTTACCCAAACCATTAAATATGCACTTGTTGCATTTTTTTTTATCAAAGACATGTAGAACGATAAATTTATAGAGACATTTATATAGAAATGTAGTTTTTAAAAAAAAATTACAACAGAAAGCGAAAAATGTCATTTTTTTGCAAAAATGTCGTAAATGTCAGCAACAATGAAATAGCACCAAATTAAAGCTCTATTAGTGAGAAGAAAAGGAGGTAAAATTCATTTGGGTGGTAAGTTGCATGACGGAGCAATAAACTGTGAAAGTGGTGTAGTGCAGAATTGTAAAAAGTGGTCTGGTCATTAAGGGTGTTTAAGCTAGGGGGGGGGGGGGGCTGAGGCGGTTAATAAGTACAAATTATAAGGTTATTACTGCAAATGGGGGGGGGGGGCTTAAAAAGCAATTAAAAAAATATTGGGTAACCCCTTTAATAATAATAAAGAAAACTCTCCAGCAAGAAAACCCATGTTTATGACAATTTTGCCACACGGTTGCATTTTTATTGGAAATATTTCTACTGATTTCCTTCCACTAAACCTAGACAGCAAAAAATAAATGTCTGTATGCTTCTGATATATTAAGTACTGTCTACTGAGCAGATCTTGTGTCTTGTTGTTTTTTTTTTTTTTTTTCTACTAACAATCTGTACACTCTCTTTACCAGATTATGTCCTTAGTAGAGATTCTTAAAGGCAATTCTGGTAAAGATGTCTTACATCTTTAAATGCTATAACAGAGGCATCAATTTTGTAAATTTTGAACCTACTGTTTAATTCAGGTAGCTATGTCTTGTCAAGAGGAAGCTTTCTCTGCAGGATTTCTTTTTCATACTTCATATAACTCATATAATGATGAGCAGTAATACACAGAGCACTCTGACTCAGACTAATTAAAACCCCCTATAAAGGAGTGCACACCCACTAGGTAGATTTTGGTAGGTTTTTTTCAAGCAATGTCTTTCAGGGAGGGATATTTGTGCTGCCTAGGGACTCAAGGAAAGATAAAATTCGGTAAGCAGATTTAAACTTTCCTTATCGTCCTTCAGGCAGCACAACACAAAGGATTTTGAAAAGCGGTATTAAACAAGAGGAGGGGGTTGAAATCTCATATTAAAAATCACTTGTCTGTCAAAGGCTGAATCGCAGGCACCAGATGCATACAACTTAAATTGTTTTGTAAAGATGCTTGGAGAAGATCATGTAGAGGCCCTGCATACTTGATCCAATGCTTTTTTTTTCTTTTTCCACTCTTTTCTATGCCCAGCAGACATTAATGTATTCTTAATCCAAGCAGTATAGGCTTGCTGGCTTTTATACTTCGCTTTAAACAGCTGGTCTAAATGAAGAGCTAGATACATTGTTTCCAGGTCTCTGATATTGGATCACAGATGCATCTCTTGTGGAGACAGAGTCCCCTGAACTTAAAGAATGTGGAATTGCACTTCTTGACCAGAGTTATTGGAATGGCCAGAAAAATCTACTTTGTTGAGTATTTCTGGGATGAAGCCATCAAGACAGGCCTTCCCGAGTTTCTGGCTTGATCACCACAAGACGAACCAGACTTGCTAAACATTGGTTTCTTCCTGAAACAATGCTGGTTTGCAATGTACACTAATGTCCATGTTATGGCTTCTATCGAAGAGGTCAGAAAAGCATATATTTGTAGACAGAGTGGCTGCCTGGCCTGATCTACATAGTAACATAGTATATAAGACCGAAAAAAGACATTTGTCCATCCAGTTCGGCCTGTTTCCTACAAGTTGATCCAGAGGAAGGCAAAAAACCACTGTGAGGCAGAAGCCAATTTTCCCCACTTAAGGGGAAAAAAATTCCTTCCCGACTCCAATCAGGCAATCAGATTAACTCCCTGGATCAACGACCCCTCTCTAATAGCTGTAGCCTGTAATATTATTACACTCCAGAAATAAATCCAGTCCCCTCTTGAATTCCTTTATTGTACTCACCATCACCACCTCCTCAGGCAGAGAGTTCCATAGTCTCACTGCTCTTACAGTGAAGAATCCTTTTCTATGTTTGTGTACAAACCTTCTTTCCTCCAGACGCAGAGGATGTCCCCTTGTCACAGTCACAGTCCTGGGGATAAATAGATGATGGGACAGATCTCTGTACTGACCCCTGATATATTTATACATAGTTATTAGATCTCCCTCAGTCGTCTTTTTCTAAAGTGAATAACCCTAATTTTGATAACCTTTCAGGGTACTGTAGATCCCTCATTCCAGTTTTTACTTTAGTTGCCCTCCTCTGAACCCTCTCCAGCTCTGCTATGTCTGTCTTGTTCACAGGAGCCCAGAACTGTACACTGTACTCCATGTGTGGTCTGACTAGTAATTTGTAAAGTGGTAGGACTATGTTCTCATCACAGGCGTCTATGCCCCTTTTGATGCAACCTATTATCTTATTGGCCTTGGCAGTAGCTGCCTGACACTGCCTTTGCAGCTTAATTTGCTGTTTATTAAAATTCCTAGATCCTTTTCCATGTCAGTGTTACCGAGTGTTTTACCATTTATTATGTACGGATGACTTGCATTATTCCTTCCCATGTGCATAACTTTACATTTATCAGTGTTAAAACTCATCTGCCATTTTTCTGCCCAAGCCTCCAATCTATCCAGATCCCTCTGTAGCAGAAAACTGTCCTCTTCAGTGTTAATTACTTTACACCGTTTAGTGTCATCTGCAAAAATAGATATTTTACTGTGTAGGCCTTCTACATGATCATTAATAAATATATTGAAGAGAATAGGGCCCAATACTGACCCCTTAGGTACCCCACTAGTTACAGTGACTAGTGTTGAGCGAACAGTTCGAGCATCGTTCGGGTTTGTACCGAATTTTGGGGTGTCCGGGACACGGACCCGAACCCGGACATTTTCAAAAAAGTTCGGGTCCGTTGTTCGGCGATTTCTTCCCGCTTTCTGAAGGGCTGCACAGCAGCCAATCAGCTAGCGTTTTACTTCTGTTCTAGAGCCCATCACAGCCATGCCTACTAATGGCATGGCTGTGATTGGCCAAGTGCAGCATGTGACCCAGCCTCTATTTAAGCTGGAGTCACGTAGCGCCACACGTAGCACTGCTCTGATTAGTGTAGGGAGAGGACGCAGCTTCTGTGAGGGCGAGATTAGGCAGGGAAAAGTCAGCAACAGCACCTAATGAACGGATCGATCTACAGCTGTGAATGATTGAACTTCTGCTAGTTACTTGCTCACTGGTTTTTAGGCTGCACAGAGCGTTTTTCTGTCACTTATTTTCTGGGTGGACCGGCGGCCATTTTGTGACTTGTGGTGCACCAGAAGAAGCTGCCACCAAGTCCATCAATCCATCAATACTAGTTTTTTTTTTTGCTATATCCTACATCAAGGGCTTGGCTGTGCTAATTGTCACCCCTAGAAACTCAGGATAGCAATTTCTATATTTTATGAAGGGGTTAAGTACAATTGCCCAAATACCAATCCCCTAAATCTGGTGTTCCAGCGTTGGCTAGACAAGTATAATACTGTCTGCTGTCTGGCAAAGGATAGATTATTTTCTGTGGTAAAATTCAATTGCCAAAATAGCAATACAATAAATCAGTGGTTTAAGCTGTGGCTGGCAAAATAGAATAGTGTCCGCCAAAACATATATTATGTTCTGGGGTGAAATTAATCTGGCAAAATAGCAATACCCTGAATCTGGTGTCCCAGCTGTTGCAGGCCAGATTTCATAGTGTCCGCCAAAACATATATTTTGTTCTGGGGTGAAATTAATCTGCCAAAATAGCAATACCCTAAATCTGGTGTCCCAGCTGTTGCAGGCCAGATTTCATAGTGTCTTGCAAAATATATATTTTGTTCTGGGGTGAAATGAATTTGCCAAAATAGCAATATCCTGAATCTGGTGTCCCAGCTGTTGCAGGCCAGATTTCATAGTGTCCGCCAAAACATATATTTTGTTCTGGGGTGACATTCAATTGCCAAAATAGCAATACCCTGAATCTGGTGTCCCAGCTGTTGCAGGCCACGTTTCATAGTGTCCGTCAAAACGGATATTTTGTTCTAGGGTGAAATTCAATTGCCAAAATAGCAATACCCTGAATCTGGTGTCCCAGCTGTTGCAGGCCAGGATTCATAGTGTCCGCAAAAACATATATTTTGTTCTGGGGTGACATTCAATTGCCAAAATAGCAATACCCTGAATCTGGTGTCCCAGCTGTTGCAGGCCAGATTTCATAGTGTCTGCCAAAACATATATTTTGTTCTGGGGTGAAATTCAATTTGCCAAAATAGCAATACCCTGAATCTGGTGTCCCAGCTGTTGCAGGCCAGATTTCATAGTGTCCGCCAAAACATATATTTTGTTCTGGGGTGAAATTCAATTGCCAAAATAGCAATACCATGAATCAGTGGTGTCCCAGCTGTTGCAGGCCAAGATATCATAGTGTCCGCCAAAACATATATTTTGTTCTGGGGTGAAATTAATCTGCCAAAATAGCAATACCTCTGAATCTGGTGTCCCAGCTGGTGCAGGCCAGATTTCATAGTGTCTGCCAAAACATATATTTTGTTCTGGGGTGAAATTCATTCTGCCAAAATAGCAATACCCTGAATCTGGTGTCCCAGCTGTTGCAGGCCAGATTTCATAGTGTCCGCCAAAACATATATTTTGTTCTGGGGTGAAATTCAATTGCCAAAATAGCAATACCATAAATCAGTGGTTTCCAGCTGTGGCTGGCAAAATAGAATAGTGTCCGCCAAAACATATATTTTGTTCTGGGGTGAAATTAATCTGCCAAAATAGCAATACCCTGAATCTGGTGTCCCAGCTGTTGCAGGCCAGATTTCATAGTGTCTGCCAAAACATATATTTTGTTCTGGGGTGAAATTAATCTGCCAAAATAGCAATACCCTGAATCTGGTGTCCCAGCTGTTGCAGGCCAGATTTGATAGTGTCCGCCAAAACATATATTTTGTTCTGGGGTGAAATTAATCTGCCAAAATAGCAATACCCTGAATCTGGTGTCCCAGCTGTTGCAGGCCAGATTTCATAGTGTCCGCCAAAACATATATTTTGTTCTGGGGTGAAATTAATCTGCCAAAATAGCAATACCCTGAATCTGGTGTCCCAGCTGTTGCAGGCCAGGATTCATAGTGTCCGCAAAACATATATTTTGTTCTGGGGTGACATTCAATTGCCAAAATAGCAATACCCTGAATCTGGTGTCCCAGCTGTTGCAGGCCAAGTTTCATAGTGTCCGTCAAAACATATATTTTGTTCTGGGGTGAAATTCAATTGCCAAAATAGCAATACCATGAATCTAGTGGTTTCAGCTGTGGCAGGCCAAATATCATAGTGTCCGCTAAAACATATATTTTGTTCTGGGGTGAAATTAATCTGCCAAAATAGCAATACCCTGAATCTGGTGTCCCAGCTGTTGCAGGCCAGATGTCATAGTGTCCTGCAAAACATATATTTTGTTCTGGGGTGACATTCAATTGCCAAAATAGCAATACCCTGAATCTGGTGTCCCAGCTGTTGCAGGCCAGGATTCATAGTGTCCGCAAAACATATATTTTGTTCTGGGGTGACATTCAATTGCCAAAATAGCAATACCCTGAATCTGTTGTCCCAGCTGTTGCAGGCCAAGTGTAAATCTGTCCATAAAAGGATACTCTTTCATCCAGGGCCTAAATACTAGCTCCTAAAAGAGATATTCCCCTAAATCAGTGGTTACTGCTGTGCCTGGATTAGTGTAATACGCTACATAAACAAATAGGCAGATAGTGTTAGGTGCCTGTAAAAAAGGCCTAAATTTGAAATCAATACATTGGGCCAAATATTTTTTTCCTTATTGTGGTGCTTGGTGAACGGTAACAATGAGGAAAACATCTAGTAAGGGACGCGGACGCGGTCGTGGTGGTGTTAGTGTACCTCTGGTGCTGGGAGAGGACGTGGCCATTCTGCCACAGCCACACGTCCTAGTGAACCAACTACCTCAGGTTCCAGTACCCGCCAGAATTTACAGCGATATTTGGTGGGGCCCAATGCCGTTCTAAGGATGGTAAGGCCTGAGCAGGTACAGGCGCTAGTCAATTGGGTGGCCGACAGTGGATCCAGCATGTTCACAACATTATCTCCCACCCAGTCTTCTGCAGAAAGCGCACAGGTGGCACCTGAAAACCAAGCCCATCAGTCTGTCACATCACCCCCATGCATATCAGGGAAACTGTCAGAGCCTCAAGTTATGCAGCAGTCTCTTATGCTGTTTGAAGACTCTGCTGGCAGGGTTTCCCAAGGAAATCCACCTAGCCCTTCCCCAGTGGTGGAAGACATAGAATGCACTGATGCACAACCACTGATGTTTCCTGATGATGAGGACATGGGAATACCACCTCATCGGAGTCCGCACGTCTCTGATGATGACGAAACACAGGTGCCAACTGCTGCGTCTTTCTGCAGTGTGCAGACCGAACAGGAGGTCAGGGAGGAAGACTGTGTGGAAGACGATGCAGGGGACGATGAGGTCCTAGACCCCACATGGAATGAAGGTCGTGCCACTGACTTTCATAGTTCAGAGGAAGAGGCAGTGGTGAGACCGAGCCAACAGCGTAGCAAAAGAGGGAGCAGGGGGCAAAAGCAGACCAGCCGCTGCCAAGAGAGTTCGCCTGCTACTGGCCACCGCCACCAGGGACCGAGCACCCCAAAGGCAGCTTCAAGGAGTTCCCTGGCATGGCACTTCTTAAACAATGTGCTGACGACAAGACCCGAGTGGTTTGCACGCTGTGCCATCAGATCCTGAAGCGAGGCATTAACGTTCTGAACCTTAGCACAACCTGCATGACCAGGCATCTACATGCAAAGCATGAACTGCAGTGGAGTAAACACCTTAAAAGCAAGGAACTCACTCTGGCTCCCCTGCTCCCTCTTCTGCTGCTGCCTCGGCCTCTTCCTCCGCCTCGGGAGGAATGCTGGCACCTGCCGCCCACCAAACAGAGGATGTGCCACCGACAACACCACCTGCGCCACCAAGCATCTCCACCATGTCACACGGCAGCGTTCAGCTCTCCATCTCACAAACCTTGAGAGAAAGCGTAAATTCCCACCTAGCCACCCTCGAGTCCTGGGCCTGAATGCCAGCATTTCTAAACTACTGGCCTTTGAAATGCTGTCATTCAGGCTGGTGGACACAGACAGCTTCAAACAGCTGATGTCCATGGCTGTCCCACAGTATGTTGTTCCCAGCCGCCACTACTTCTCCAAGACAGCCGTGCCTTCCCTGCACAACCAAGTATCCGATAAAATCAAGTGTGCACTGCGCAACGCCATCTGTGGCAAGGTCCACCTAACCACAGATACGTGGACCAGTAAGCACGGCCAGGGACGCTATATCTCCCTAACTGCACACTGGGTAAATGTAGTGGCGGCTGGGCCCCAGGCGGAGAGTTCCTTGGCGCACGTCCTTCCGCCGCCAAGGATCGCAGGGCATCATTCTTTGCCTCCTGTAGCCTCCTCCTCCTACTCGGCTTCCTCCTCCTCTGCTTCCACCAGCTCATCCAGTCAGCCACACACCTTCACCACCAACTTCAGCACAGCCCGGGTAAACGTCAGCAGGCCATTCTGAAACTCATATGTTTGGGGGACAGGCCCCACACCGCGCAGGAGTTGTGGCGGGGTATTGAACAACAGACCGACCAGTGGTTTCTGCCGGTGGGCCTCAAGCCCGGCCTGGTGGTGTGCGATAATGGGCGTAATCTCATTGCAGCTCTGGGACTAGCCGGTTTGACGCACATCCCTTGCCTGGCGCATGTGATGAATTTGGTGGTGCAGAAGTTCATTCACAACTACCCCGACATGTCAGAGCTGCTGCATAAAGTGAGGGCCGTCTGTGCGCGCTTCCGGCGTTCAGATCCTGCCGCTGCTCGCCTGCCTGCGCTACAGCGGAACTTCGGCCTTCCCGCTCACCGCCTCATATGCGACGTGCCCACCAGGTGGAACTTCACCTTGCACATGCTGGAGAGACTGTGCCAGCAGCAGCAGTCCATAGTGGAGTTTCAGCTGCAGCACGCACGGGTCATTCGCACTGCGGAACAGCACCACTTCACCACCAATGATTGGGCCTCCATGTGAGACCTGTGTGCCCTGTTGCGCTGATTCGAGTACTCCACCAACATGGCCAGTGGTGATGACACCGTTATCAGCGTTACAATACCACTATGTCTCCTTGAGAAAACGCTTAGGGCGATGATGGAAGAGGAGGTGGCCCAGGAGGAGGAGGAGGAGGATGAGGGGTCATTTTTAGCACTTTCAGGCCAGTCTGTTAGAAGTGGCTCAGAGGGAGGTTTTTTGCCAGGGCCCACTACTGGAGGACGAGGAGGTGGAGGAGGATGAGGATGAAGCAGGTTCACAGCGGGATGGCACACGACACAGCTCAGGCCCATCACTGGTGCGTGGCTGGGGGGGATACGGAGGACGATGACGATACGCCTCCCACAGAGGACAGCTTGTCCTTTCCTCTGGGGAGCCTGGCACACATGAGCGACTACATGCTGCAGTGCCTGCGCAACGACAGCAGAGTTGCCCACATTTTAACGTGTGCTGACTACTGGGTTGCCACCCTGCTGGATCCCCGGTACAAAGACAATGTGCCCACCTTACTTCCTGCACTGGAGCGTGATAGGAAGATGTGCGAGTACAAGCGCACGCTGGTAGAGGCGCTCCTGAGATCATTCCCAAATGTCACAGGGGAACAGGAGGAAGCCCAAGGCGAAGGCAGAGGAGGAGCAAGAGGTTGCCAATGCAGCTGTGTCACGGCCAGCTCCTCTGAGGGCAGGGTTAGCATAGCAGAAATGTGGAAAAGTTTTGTCTCCACGCCACAGCTAACTGCACCACCACCTGATACGGAACGTGTTAGCAGGAGGCAGGATTTCACTAACATAGTTGAACAGTACGTCTGCACACCCCTCCACGTACTGACTGATGGTTCGGCCCCATTCAACTTCTGGGTCTCCAAATTGGCCACGTGGCCAGAGTTAGCATTTTATGCCTTGGAGGTGCTGGCCTGCCCGGCGGCCAGCGTTTTGTCTGAACGTGTATTCATCATGGCAGGGGGAGTCATTACTGACAAACGCAGCCGCCTGTCCACAGCCAACGTGGACAAGCTGACGTTCATAAAAATGAACCAGGCATGGATCCCACAGGACCTGTCCCTCCCTTGTGCAGAATAGACATTTATAACTGCCTCTAACTCAACCATGTAATCTTGTACTCCGGGGCACTTCTTTATTGAATCCTCATTTTTTTAACTTTACCATGATCTTGCGGTGCAACCCAAAGTTGAATGAACCTCTCCTCTGTCTGGGTGGTGGGGCCGAAATAACTGAGAGTGGCCTTCTCCGGTGGTGGTTGATATGACGCATGATTCCTTGCTGTGGGACCTCTCTCCTCTGAATGGGTGCTGGGGCCTAAATAACTGAAAATGGCCTTCTCCAGTGGTGGTTGATATGACGCATGATTCCTTGCTGTGGGACCTCTCTCCTCTGTCTGGGTGCTGGGCTGAAATAACTGAGAGTGGCCTTCTCCGGTGGTGGTTGATTATGACGCATGATTCCTTGCTGTGGGACCTCTCTCCTCTGTCTGGGTGCTGGGCTGAAATAACTGAGAGTGGCCTTCTCCGGTGGTGGTTGATATGACGCATGATTCCTTGCTGTGGGACCTCTCTCCTCTGTCTGGGTGCTGGGCCGAAATAACTGAAAGTGGCCTTCTCCAGTGGTGGGTGATATGACGCATGATTCCTTGCTGTGGGACCTCTCTCCTCTGTCTGGGTGCTGGGCCGAAATAACTGAAAGTGGCCTTCTCCGGTGGTGGGTGATATGACGCATGATTCCTTGCTGTGGGACCTCTCTCCTCTGTCTGGGTGCTGGGCCGAAATAACTGAGAGTGGCCTTCTCCGGTGGTGGTTGATATGGCGCATGATTCCTTGCTGTGGGACCTCTCTCCTCTGTCTGGGTGCTGGGCCGAAATAACTGAAGTGGCCTTCTCCGGTGGTGGTTGATATGACGCATGATTCCTTGCTGTGGGACCTCTCTCCTCTGTCTGGGTGCTGGGCCGAAATAACTGAGAGTGGCCTTCTCCGGTGGTGGTTGATATGACGCATGATTCCTTGCTGTGGGACCTCTCTCCTCTGTCTGGGTGCTGGGGCCGAAATAACTGAAAGTGGCCTTCTCCAGTGGTGGGTGATATGACGCATGATTCCTTGCTGTGGGACCTCTCTCCTCTGTCTGGGTGCTGGGCGAAATAACTGAGAGTGGCCTTCTCCGGTGGTGGGTGATATGACGCATGATTCCTTGCTGTGGGACCTCTATCCTCTGTCTGGGTGCTGGGCCGAAATAACTGAGAGTGGCCTTCTCCGGTGGTGGTTGATATGACGCATGATTCCTTGCTGTGGGACCTGTATCCTCTGGTCTGGGTGCTGTGCCGAAATAACTGAAAGTGGCCTTCTCCAGTGGTGGGTGATATGACGCATGATTCCTTGCTGTGGGACCTCTCTCCTCGGTCTGGGTGCTGGGCCGAAATAACTGAAAGTGGCCTTCTCCAGTGGTGGGTGATATGACGCATGATTCCTTGCTGTGGGACCTCTCTCCTCTGTCTGGGTGCTGGGCCGAAATAACTTAAAGTGGCCTTTTCCGGTGGAGGTTGATATGACGCATGATTCCTTGCTGTGGGACCTCTCTCCTTTGTCTGGGTGCTGGGCTGAAATAACTGAGAGTGGCCTTCTCCGGTGGTGGGCGAAATGACGCATGATTCCTTGCTGTGGGACCTCTCTCCTCTGTCTGGGTGCTGTGCCGAAATAACTGAAAGTGGCCTTCTCCAGTGGTGGTTGATATGACGCATGATTCCTTGCTGTGGGACCTCTCTCCTCTGTCTGGGTGCTGTGCCGAAATAACTGAAAGTGGCCTTCTCCGGTGGTGGTTGATATGACGCATGATTCCTTGCTGTGGGACCTCTCTCCTCTGACTGGGTGCTGGGGCCTAAATAACTGAAAATGGCCTTCTCCAGTGGTGGTTGATATGACGCATGATTCCTTGCTGTGCAACCTCTCTCCTCTGTCTGGGTGCTGGGCTGAAATAACTTGAGAGTGGCCTTCTCCGGTGGAGGTTGATATGACGCATGATTCCTTGCTGTGTGACCTCTCTGCTCTGACTGGGTGCTGGGGCCTAAATTACTGAAAATGGCCTTCTCCAGTGGTGGGTGATATGACGCATGATTCCTTGCTGTGGGACCTGTATCCTCGGTCTGGGTGCTGTGCCGAAATAACTGAAAGTGGCCTTCTCCAGTGGTGGGTGATATGACGCATGATTCCTTGCTGTGGGACCTGTATCCTCGGTCTGGATGCTGGGCCGAAATAATTGAAAGTGGCCTTCTCCAGTGGTGGGTGATATGACGCATGATTTCTTGCTGTGGGACCTCTCTCCTCGGTCTGGGTGCTGGCCGAAATGACTGAGAGTGGCCTTCTCCGGTGGTGGCTGATATGACGCATGATTCCTTGCTGTGGGACCTCTCTCCTCTGTCTGGGTGCTGGGCCGAAATAACTGAGAGTGGCCTTCTCCGGTGGTGGCTGATATGACGCATGATTCCTTGCTGTGGGACCTCTCTCCTCTGTCTGGGTGCTGGACTGAAATAACTGAGAGTGGCCTTCTCCGGTGGTGGTTGATATGACGCATGATTCCTTGCTGTGTGACCTCTCTCCTCTGACTGGGTGCTGGGGCCTAAATAACTGAAAATGGCCTTCTCCAGTGGTGGGTGATATGACGCATGATTCCTTGCTGTGGGACCTGTATCCTCGGTCTGGGTGCTGGGCCGAAATAACTGAAAGTGGCCTTCTCCAGTGGTGGGTGATATGACGCATGATTCCTTGCTGTGGGACCTGTCTCCTCGGTCTGGGTGCTGGGCCGAAATAACTGAAAGTGGCCTTCTCCAGTGGTGGGTGATATGACGCATGATTCCTTGCTGTGGGACCTCTCTCCTCTGTCTGGGTGCTGGGCCGAAATAACTGAAAGTGGCCTTCTCCGGTGGTGGTTGATATGACGCATGATTCCTTGCTGTGGGACCTCTCTCCTCTGTCTGGGTGCTAGGCTGAAATAACTGAAAGTGGCCTTCTCCGGTGGTGGTTGATATGACGCATGATTCCTTGCTGTGGGACCTCTCTCCTCTGTCTGGGTGCTGGGCCGAAATAACTGAAAATGGCCTTCTCCAGTGGTGGTTGATATGACGCATGATTCCTTGCTGTGGGACCTCTCTCTTCTGTCTGGGTGCTGGGGCCGAAATAACTTAAAGTGGCCTTCCCCAGTGTTGAGTGATATGACGCATGATTCCTTGCAGTGGGACCTGTCTCCAATTGATATTGGTTAAATTTTATTTATTTTATTTTATTTTAGTTCATTTCCCTATCCACATTTGTTTGCCGTGGATTTACCTACATTTTGCTGCCTTTGGCAGCCCTCTAGCCCGTTCCTGGACTATTTTACAGCCTTTTTAGTGCCTAAAAGTTCGGGTCCCTATTGACTTCAATGGGGTTCGGGTTCGGGTCGAGTTAGGATCCCGAACCCGAACATTTTTGTGAAGTTCGGCCGAACTTCTCGAACCCGAACATCCAGGTGTTCGCTTATCTCTAATAGTGACCCAATCTGAGTATCTACCGTTAATAACCACCCTCTGTTTTCTGTCACTTAGCCAGTTACTTACCCACATACAGACATTTTCTCCCAGTCCGAGCACCCTCATTTTATATACTAACCCTTTATGAGGTACAGTGTCAAATGCTTTGGAGAAGTCCAGATATACGACATCCATTGATTCGCCGCTGTCAAGTCTAGAACTTACCTCCTCATAGAAGCTGATTAAATTTGTTTGGCATGACCGATCCCTCATGAAGCCATGCTGATATGGCGTTATTTGCTTATTTTCATTGAGATACTCCAAAATAGCATCTCTTAGAAACCCTTCAAACAGTTTACCAACAATAGATGTTAAACTTACCGGCCTATAATTTCCAGGCTCTGTTTTTGGACCCTTCTTGAATATTGGCACCACATTTGCTATGCGCCAATCCTGTGGAACATTCCCTGTTATTATAGAGTCCGTAAATATCAGAAATAATGGTCTGTCTATGACATCACTAAATTCCCTTAGGATACGGGGGTGTATGCCATCCGGTCCTGGCGATTTGTCTATTTTAATCTTTTTAAGTCGCTGTTGTACTTCTTCCTTAGTCAGACAGGGCACTTTTAATGGGGGATTTACTTTTACAAAACTAAATTTGTAAATTTTTGCATTTCATCTGACAGTTTATTTTCCTCAGTGAATATAGTGGAGAAAAAAATATTTAATAGTTTTGCTTTATCCTCGTCGCTCTCTGCAACACCCCCCGACTAGCGACAGGAGTGGCGGTTGCAAGGAACGAGGAGGCTTGCACAGAAATTGCTGGGGGGAGCCCTGTTCAAAAATTAGCTGTGGGGCCCAGTTATTTTTAGTTACTACACTGGGTCCTGACTGGCACTTGGTGATGGGACCTTAGACCTCACATCCACCTTGATTTCTGGATCTGCTCCTGTGAAAGCTTAAGCAACCAGATCCTGGAGTCTAACTGGAAGCTCAGGGCAGCAGTTAGTGCAACAACTAACTTGGTAAAAACACCAGGAGATAATGAGAAACCAAAGGCGAGTGAATCAAAGATGAGAAACCCTGGTGAGTGATGGCCATAAAATCGTCCTGCTGTGGCTTTTACACTGCATCTACTCTTGAAGAGAACCCAGAAATTCCTGGGAAAGAGGTTAAGATTTTCCTCTGAAGTCCTGAAACCACCATATGAGGCTTTGTAAGGGGTTGACTTATTTGCCTTTGGGGGCAATTTCTCTAACCTGAGGGAGTAACCTCGGTACAAGATTCTATCCAGGTGCCTGATGAAATCTTTGCACAATTTCAGAAAAGGTTTTGTAATTTTGTTCCCATCGGAAGCCTGGTGTCCTAAATTTCATGTTTCTCTGTTCCAAATTTCTACTTTATAATAGTGATAAGCGGCAAGGGCAATATTCAAATTTGTGATAGTTAGCGAATAGTTGGTAGAATATTCATCATATATTCACGAATTCGAGAATTCACGAATATGGCCTTGTTTGCGAAAATCGGCAAAGATCTTCAGAATCTTCAGGATCACAGTGACAGAGTCCACATCCAGATGAGATGAGGCAGTAGAAAACGTAAAAGGAGTTGTAGATAAGTGAGGTCTTATAGATATATGAGCAGAAAGGACCTGAGAGAAAGCTTCAAACCTTCAGGTGGTAGGCAATGGTGCAGACATCTCCTATATTTTCCACAGTTGGTGCACATACTAACATTAGCTTTATGGGATTCTTTGCAGAGTTATGTAATTGTAACTGTAATTGTAACATATGAATCCGCTCACACATACATACAAGCTACATATGAGCCCTTCCAGGACACAGGATCTTTAAATCTGCTGTGATTCTGCTGCTGCAGTAAGATCTCACACTGTGCAGAGCCACAGATGTAGCGAAGCTAAAAACAACTCTGATAACACGTGGCACAGAGTTATATCATACCATTTTGTGACAAACTATTGAAATACATTGAGAGAGTTAGTTAACCTCTTGTGCCATTTTTTTACTTAACACTTACCCTAAGTTCACACCTGAGCGTTTTACAGCGCGTTCAAACGCGCTGTAAAACGCTCAACACATGAAAACCAATGCTTTCCTATGGCCCTAGTTCTCACTTGAGCATTTTACAGCGCGTTTGAACGCGCTGTAAGACGCCTGACGCAAAAACAAGTACTTGAGCTTTTTTTGGGGCGTTTGTCGCGCGTTTTGTGATTGTCACCACAGTAGTCAATCACAAGAACGCGCGTACAAATGCGTGTTTCCTATTTGCAAAAACGCGCAGAAATATGCGCGTCAAAAACGCGCGTAAAACGAGCGTTTCGAGAACGCTCAGGTCTGAACCCAGGGTTAACATTACTTAGCACCCAACAAGTCTATATCAGCTGCACTTGTATACTTTTACACCAAAATGGCTCTTGAGATGGAAACACTGCCTGCAGGCTTGAAGGTAATAACAGTGCTTGTAACAGCCAAACCAGAACTTCTCACAGGGACACACCCTGAAACATACATTGATAGTTTGCAGAGAACACCCACTGCAAATGAGAAACTCACCAGGACCACACCAGGATAAATCTCAGCTCAATCATCCCATGGAACACCCGATGAGGAAAATAAACTCTGGAAATCACTTCCAGTTCAGGCATGTCATGCAGTTAATTCTGAATCACACCTCCAGCTCTATAACATGCATATAACGCCTCTTGCACATGACCAGATGTATTTTGATATATTTTGAGGTCAGTTTTTCACGGATCTGTGGTTCAGTTTTTTGTTTCTGTTGTGTTTCCGTCTCTGTTCTGTTTCCCTTCCGCATTTCCGCAAAAAATCTCTGTATGGTTTCCGCATGTGATCCGTTTTTTGTGGATCGCAAACGGAAACATAAAATTTTTATCATTACTGTAATGTACAGTAATGTTTTTAAATGGTAAACACATGGGCAAAGTGGGCATGGATCCGCAAAAAACGGATGACATACGGATGTGTTCCGTAAACATTCAGTATTTTTTGCGGACCCATTGACTTGAATGGAGTGACGTAACGTTATTTGCAGACAATAATAGGACAAGTTCTATCTTTTAGCGGGACGGATATATGGAAATATGGAATGCATACGGAGTACATTCTTTTTTTTTTTTTGCGGAACCATTAAAATGAATTGTTCCGCAGACATACCGCAAAAACAGAAAAAAAAATGTTGGTGTGCAAGAGGCCTAACTCTGAAAATCACACCTCCAGCTCTATAACATGCGTATAAGGCCTCATGCACATGAACGTATTTTGTTTCCGTGTCCGTTTCAGTTTTTTTCTTTGCGGATTGGATGCAGACCCATTCATTTCAATGGATCTGCAAAAAATGCGGCCAGCACACCGTGTGCTATCCACATCCGTATGTCCATTCTGTAGCCCCGCCAAAAAAAATATAACATGTCCTATTCTTGTCCGTTTTAGGCATTGTTTCAATGGAAAAAAAAATAATTCACAGAACCTGCATAGTAGTTGATAGCGTCTATGGAAAAGGGATATCACAGAAGGGAACGCTAAAATAGATAACTTTATTCGATATACATTAAAAAAGGGAGGGTCTAAAACATAAACGGCCCTCAAGTAACTTGACACAAAGACAAAGCATACAAAACATATATCCCAGGGACTTGAACAAATAGGTCCCGGGTCAGTAGGTCCCGTATGGATAGAGACGCTGCTGTAAACTTGTGTCAGTGAGAGGGGCACACTACTGCAGCGGTGATTGATCTCCCAATTCTAGGAGAAATGGAGGATCGCCTCCAATAATACAATCACGTGCAGTGCCTTCACTGTAAAGTATGGGCGAGACAGAGAAAATTTGCTCTGTCTGCCTGAGGCTGCAACTATCACTCACTCCAGGACCCCCAAGTAAAATGGGAGAGAGCAGGTCAGTTCACTGGGTGAGCGTGGAGACCAGGTGTGCTATATGAACCCTCTGTTGGCAGAGGAATGCACCTAGAAGTCTCTCTGTAGCCACAAGATAAAACTAAGCTCAAAGGACTGGCATAAGGGTGTGCTCAACGCGTTTCTTCACATACAAGGAGAATCATCAGGAGCTAATCATTCCCTGCCTATAATCAAAATACTGAGCTGATGCTGTCCCAACACGTGGTGACAGCGTCCGGCGCTTGTTCGGCCGTGAAGCGGCGGACGAGCGCGCCTCTATTTGAAGATGTAACTCCTCCCAGGGGTGGACAGGGGTTTGTCTCGGCGGGCCAGTCACAGGCGAGAGTGGGCGGAGCCACATCGAACATCTCGCTCGTGACATGGACCACGCATACATCGAGATGCCCGTCCGATGGAAGGCATGTAAAAGGCAGGGTATATACCTAAAAGAAGGGGGAAAGACATTGCTGGCAGGAATGGGGAGATGAAATGAAAGGTAGTGGAAGCATATGTACAAATGTCGCTGTCATGTATGATCCATCACATTCTCCTAATTAGAAAGATGGATATAGAATTACTCCCAAAGGATATACAAGGGATATCCATAAGTTAACTAATAATAGGAGCAGGATGAGATCGCATACCTATTCAAAATGTGCCAGGAACGGGCAGATAAAGGTTGAAAAATCATGCCACAGGTATTGAATTAGGGACCCAGATGTTAGAAGTGTGCTGTTAGAACGTATCTCAATGTTGACATCAGGCACACATCATGTGGGTCAATATGCAGGAATGGATTAATAACGCCCATAGGGACAGAACATACTCAATCAATAAAGCTGACAAATGAAATGTGGTCATTAAGACCCTGTGGTTGTACAGTGTCAAGCTGAAATGTCCATGTGTTGGGACAGCATCAGCTCAGTATTTTGATTATAGGCAGGGAATGATTAGCTCCTGATGATTCTCCTTGTATGTGAAGAAACGCGTTGAGCACACCCTTATGCCAGTCCTTTGAGCTTAGTTTTATCTTGTGGCTACAGAGAGACTTCTAGGTGCATTCCCTCTGCCAACAGAGGGTTCATATAGCACACCTGGTCTCCACGCTCACCCAGTGAACTGACCTGCTCTCTCCCATTTTACTTGGGGGTCCTGGAGTGAGTGATAGTTGCAGCCTCAGGCAGACAGAGCAAATTTTCTCTGTCTCGCCCATACTTTACAGTGAAGGCACTGCACGTGATTGTATTATTGGAGGCGATCCTCCATTTCTCCTAGAATTGGGAGATCAATAACCGCTGCAGTAGTGTGCCCCTCTCACTGACACAAGTTTACAGCAGCGTCTCTATCCATACGGGACCTACTGACCCGGGACCTATTTGTTCAAGTCCCTGGGATATATGTTTTGTATGCTTTGTCTTTGTGTCAAGTTACTTGAGGGCCATTTATGTGTTAGACCCTCCCTTTTTTAATGTATATCGAATAAAGTTATCTATTTTAGCGTTCCCTTCTGTGATATCCCTTTTCCATAGACGCTATCAACTACTATGCAGGTTCTGTGAATTTTGTTTATTTATTTTTCGATTCTGCACGTTATCAATAGGCATGGCAGGGTTCCTTTCTGGGGGAATCAACAGAGAGGCATGGAATAGTGAGATTGGTCTGGTCTTTTCGGAAAGCAATCTCCCTGCTTCTGAACACACACAGACCATTAACGGTACCTTCAAAAATCTTACTCGGGTATATAAAGATAACGTTCGGGGGTGGTGGGAAATCCAGACACTGGAGACCTATCTTAAAAAGAGGATTGTCCCACGTGGTCTTAGGATCCCACTCCTCCCAAATACCCGTTTGAAATCACCCGAGTTTATTAAGAAGTGGGAAACGACTTCTATTGAATCGTCCTTTAAATTTATGACCCTTTTGGTAGAGGAGGAGAAAACATCATTTCAAGTACTGCTGAACTTCAAACACTTATAGAGGCAGTGAATAAATTCTCCTCCTATACCGATTTTCCTATTAAAGAACAACGCTTGGAGCAGGCTATACAGAAATATACAGCCCAGCTCAAGGAACGTAAACACGTCCAGTATATTAGGGACATCACTGATTTCAGAGAGGGCAAATTGTTCAACTACAAAGTACAGCCTGTAAGGGGCCTTGAGGCTGAGACAGAACCCTCATCATTGAAGGGAGACACTGACACTGAGGGTGGAGGGAACAGCCGGCCCAGATCACAATTTCCCAATCCCCCCAGAGGCCAATATAGGGGCAGATCAAGAGGAGGCAGAGGGTCCCGTTCCAGAGGTAACAGTAGTTTTTTAGGACAGGGCCCACCACTTACCACCTACCTGTTGAGGGACAGGAAAGAACAATAAATATGTGCCGGTCGAATTCCCTATCTCCAACCTCAGAGTCTGACGAACTCCAGATTATTAATTTGTCCCCGAGACTACTCTCGGAATCCGAGATTAGTCTCTTGAAAAAGGGTCTTACTTTTGTTCCCACCCATGCGTTTGATCTATTCTCCTGGGTGAAGGACTTGCATCTTTTCATTCGGAACCTTAAGTGGAAAAAGTTTTTTTCACTACAGGATAAACGTCAGAGTGAGATTCTTGGGGTTGATCCTGCTGACTTGGAGGATATTAGAAATCTCACTGAACTCCTTCAAGAGAATGAAAGGAACCCAGGTGAGGGACCTTTTACCTCCCTGCGGAAGCGTTCCCATCTTAATCCACCCAGTAATGATGTGGGCCCATTAGACGTTTTTTTACGTAGTGTAATTGATGACCTGTCAAAGCTTGATTGGAAATATAAAGGTGTCAACAACTTGAGCAAACAAGAACTAGAGGGACTATTGAACTTGGCCGTAGATGACACCATTGTCATTAAGCCGGCGGACAAAGGGGGCAATATTGTGGTACTTGGGCAGACACAATATGTCAAAATGTGTTCGGATATTCTGGATAATAAAGATTGCTATAGAGTTCTTCCCTCAAACCCCATGGAAGGATATTGGAAGACTCTTAAAAACATCCTAGACCAGGCTCTTCAGACACACTTGATCAATAAATCCGAACACGAGGTTCTATTGCCCAAGTTCCCACAATTGGCCTCCTTTTATAGTTTGCCCAAAGTGCACAAAGGGCACATTCCCCTAAAAGGGAGACCTATTGTCTCCGGCACTAATAGTCTCACGTCCCAGATCAGTAGATATGTGGACTGTATCCTACGCCTGTTCGTGGTGGCCCTCCCATCATATGTGAGGGACACTATGGATATTGTTAACCGTATGGATGGGCTCCACTTCGAGGAGGGGACCTTCCTGGCCAGCCTCGACGTGGAAGCACTATATAGTTCCATCCCTCACACTGGGGGTTGCCACTCTATAGGTTACTTCCTTCGGGAAAGAGGGAGAAAATTCAATGTTCACAACGAATTGGTAATCACGTTACTGGAATTTATACTACACCATAATATTTTCCTGTTTGACCGTCGTATCTTTCACCAGCTCAGGGGTGTGGCCATGGGAAGTCCGTGTGCACTGTCCTATGCCAACCTATACCTGGGCTGGTGGGAGAGAGAAACAGTCTTTGGTGAAGAGATGAGTAGTTGGGCAGGCCATATCACATTCTGGGCCAGATTCATCGATGATATTCTCATCTTCTGGCAGGGTACAGTCGTCGAATTCCATGAATTTGTATCGGCCCTTAATATCAACCGATATGGCCTGTTCTTCACATCGGTCATCCATCCGACTGAGATTACCTTTCTGGACCTTACCATCACCAAGACCTCTGAGGGTCATATCCAAACCACGCTCTTTCGGAAGGAGACGGCAACTAATGCCCTTTTACATTGGGACAGCTGCCATCCCTTCCCACTGAGACGGGGGATCCCTAAAGGACAGTTCCTGAGAGTACGCAAAAATTGCTCTTCTCACACGGACTTTCAACTCAAAGCCAAGGATCTCTCTGAGAGATTTGCCAGGAGAGGGTATCCACAGAGGATTCTCTCTACAGCATATGAACATTCATTGGCGTGTCCCCGGTCATCTCTACTCACTCCTAAAATTAGAGAGTCCGCTCAGAATCAAGTAAGATTGGTGGCATCGTTTGATGCGGCCAACGGTCCTGTCAGGAAAATTCTCCAGAGACATTGGTATATCCTACAGATGGATTCCCATGTGGGCCATCTAGTGGGAGCCAATCCAGCCATAACCTATCGGAGGGGACGCAATCTGAAGGACCATCTTTGCCATAGTTTCTTCCAGACTGTGTCCCAACGTACATGGTTGGAGAATCTCCCTAAAGGGACGTTCAGATGCGGTTCTTGCATTGCCTGTGACGTCATCCGTCCAGGTTCCACCTTTCAGAGCACCACCACCAACAGGATATACTCCATCCGCAGTTTTATTAACTGTAAATCCTCTGGGGTGGTATACCTCTTGACATGCACCTGCGGTATTCAATATGTTGGCAAAACTCTACGTGAATTTCGCCGCCGCATTGGTGAACATTTAAGTGACATTCGGAACAACAAGGACAACACTGTTGCACGACATGTCAACACATGTCATTTCGGGAATACCATGGCAGTATGCTTTCAAGGTATTGAATTAATTTGTCCTTCCCCTCGCGGTGGTAATCTGGATCAAATTTTATTACAAAAAGAAGCCCAGTGGACATTTAAGCTTGACACTGTACAACCACAGGGTCTTAATGACCACATTTCATTTGTCAGCTTTATTGATTGAGTATGTTCTGTCCCTATGGGCGTTATTAATCCATTCCTGCATATTGACCCACATGATGTGTGCCTGATGTCAACATTGAGATACGTTCTAACAGCACACTTCTAACATCTGGGTCCCTAATTCAATACCTGTGGCATGATTTTTCAATCTTTATCTGCCCGTTCCTGGCACATTTTGAATAGGTATGCAATCTCATCCTGCTCCTATTATTAGTTAACTTATGGATATCCCTTGTATATCCTTTGGGAGTAATTCTATTTCCATCTTTCTAATTAGGAGAATGTGATGGATCATACATGACAGCGACATTTGTACATATGCTTCCACTACCTTTCATTTCATCTCCCATTCCTGCCAGCAATGTCTTTCCCCCTTCTTTTAGGTATATACCCTGCCTTTTACATGCCTTCCATCGGACGGGCATCTCGATGTATGCGTGGTCCATGTCACGAGCGAGATGTTCGATGTGGCTCCGCCCACTCTCGCCTGTGACTGGCCCGCCGAGACAAACCCCTGTCCACCCCTGGGAGGAGTTACATCTTCAAATAGAGGCGCGCTCGTCCGCCGCTTCACGGCCGAACAAGCGCCGGACGCTGTCACCACGTGTTGGGACAGCATCAGCTCAGTATTTTGATTATAGGCAGGGAATGATTAGCTCCTGATGATTCTCCTTGTATGTGAAGAAACGCGTTGAGCACACCCTTATGCCAGTCCTTTGAGCTTAGTTTTATCTTGTGGCTACAGAGAGACTTCTAGGTGCATTCCCTCTGCCAACAGAGGGTTCATATAGCACACCTGGTCTCCACGCTCACCCAGTGAACTGACCTGCTCTCTCCCATTTTACTTGGGGGTCCTGGAGTGAGTGATAGTTGCAGCCTCAGGCAGACAGAGCAAATTTTCTCTGTCTCGCCCATACTTTACAGTGAAGGCACTGCACGTGATTGTATTATTGGAGGCGATCCTCCATTTCTCCTAGAATTGGGAGATCAATCACCGCTGCAGTAGTGTGCCCCTCTCACTGACACAAGTTTACAGCAGCGTCTCTATCCATACGGGACCTACTGACCCGGGACCTATTTGTTCAAGTCCCTGGGATATATGTTTTGTATGCTTTGTCTTTGTGTCAAGTTACTTGAGGGCCGTTTATGTGTTATTTTATTGTTTCAATGGATCCACAAAAAAAATAAAAATAAAAACTGATGGCATACGGATGTCATCCGTTTTTTTGTTTTTTTGGCGGAACCGCAATTTGCGGACCACATAAAACACTTACGGTCGTGTGCATGTAGCCTAACTCTGGACACACTTTCAGTTCAATCATGTTATGCAGTTAATTGTAGAGCACACCTTCAGATCTATAACATGCATATAACTCTGGAAAGCACTTCCAGCTATATAATATCAGGCTTAGCAACCATATTGGCCTTCCCAGCATCAGGAGCCTCTGTATGTGTGAGCTTCATTGTCCGACCTAGGCAGAAGAAATAAACATAGCTAGTGGGTGTGCACTCCTTATAGGGGGGGTTAATTAATCTGATTTACTAATTATTTATCTTCTGTCCTAGACGGGAGGAGCAAGACATTAACCCTTTGTGTTGTGCTGAAGGACGATAAGGAAAGAAAGATTCAATTTGATAGAAAAAAAACATCAATGGAAAAACTGAAATAAATGGTTCCCCTTGAGAAGTGCATACTTGATGAAAAAAAAAATGAAATAAAAATAAATAAAAACTTTACATATCGTGCCAGATTGTGTCAGTAAAAATAGATCCTTTTAGCTCAGTTTCATCAGACGGACACAAAAACGCTGCAAGCAGCGTTTTGGTGCTTGTCTCCAAAGCTGAATGGAGACTGAACTGATGCAAACTGATGCATTCCGAGCGGATCCTTTTCCATTCAGAATGCATTAGAATGCAAACTTATTTGTTTTGGACCGCTTGTGAGAGCCCTGAAGAGATCTCACAAATGGAAAGCAAAAACACGAGTCTGAAGTAGACTTAGCCAATAATAATAATGTAATAATTTGTAACAGCAGTCATTTTTTTCTACAAGAGATTAGTTTCTTTATTGGACATGTAATGCTGCATACCACCGTTTTATTTTTATTTTTTTGCAAGCATAAAAAACTTGTACATTTTAAGATTTGTTAAGTATACCAATCCTTAAGGATGAGGAGCTGTTAGGCCCCTTGCACACGACAGTATTTTGCGGACCGTATACTGGCAGTTTTTTCAGTTCAGTATACTGACAGTATACTGAACCATTCACTTCAATGGGTCTGCAAAAAATACTGAAGTGTCTCGGTATGCCTTCCGTTTCCGTTTTTCCATTTTTTCTGTTCCGTTTAAATATAGACCATGTCCTATTCTTGTCCGCAAATCACGTTCAGTGGCTCCATTCAAGTCAATGGGTCCGCAAAAAAAACGGAAAGCATACGGAAAGGCATCCGTATGTCTTCCGTATCCGTTCCGTTTTTGCTGAACAATCTAATGAAAAGTTTAAGACCAGCCCAATTTTTATTATGGAATTAATGTACACTGTATATGCCAAACGGAAAAACGGAACGGAACAACGGAACCGAAACAGAAACAAAAAACGGAACCACGGATCCGTTATAAACGGACCGCAAAACACTGAAAAAAAAAATACGTTCGTGTGCAAGAGGCCTTAGTTAGAAGGGATTACCCATTGTCCTGAACTGACTTGATAATTAGCACTAAGCGAATTGAAGTTCACAAAAGAACTTTGGGTAGAATTTGATTTGCCGCAAAGCCAAATTTTCTTGTGTTTCGTAGTAACAAATCAATTTTCCCTGAAATGGCTGTAAAAATATTTAAAAAATCATACTTGTCTCATCTTTTTGAGCACAAAGAGACCTCTGCAACCATCCTGCTTAAAGATTCTGTGCAAAATCTCATGCTGGCTGATGTATGGAATCACCACGCCAGCCAATGTGATGACGTTATCACACACCGTGCAAGATTTTGCACTGTATCTTCGAGCAAGATGGCCAAGACAGCCTCTTTGTGATCAAATGGATGAGGTACTGTAAGCATCATTTAATTTTTTTCTTTTTTAATTTACAAACAGTAAAATGCTTTAATATGGACCTCAAAATTGCTAAATCAGCACTCCTCTCCATTTGGACTAGGTTATTTTTAATTAGCCTTAGCTGAAAGGGGTTTATAAACTCCTACTATCTCTCAGATGCATTTCCTGGGGGTTGTGACTGGGTGAACTCTTTGCACTCGTTCACATGGTGCAGTACTGCGTGTCTGCCATTGCTGCCTCGGTGCTGTGCTCGTGGGGCGGTGGGGCCCAGGGCCAAGGAGGCCTTGCTTTACAGTAGGGTCGCTGTGCGGCTTCTAGGTCCCGCCGTCTGCTGCTGGTGCGGTGCTGGGGCGCCGGTGGTCACCGCGCCATTATAGGTTAGAGTAGTTTCCCACTTGTAGAGGCCACCTTGTCGCGTTAAGTGGGCCTATGCTCTTTGATCAAACTGTATACTAATGCCTCTTATGCACAGCATACTATGTATTACAAATTGGGCGGATATGCTACGTAATTATGCTGAGACAGTCGTTATATCAAAAGCATAGTTTTGGGGATGTGCGATCCAGATTCACTCTCCAGTATATATTGTCATTATCTATTTTCTTTTTCCCCCCTCTGGTATCAGCACTCCTCCCCATTTGGACTAGGTGTTTTTAATTAGCCTTAGCTGCAAGGGTTTTATAAACTCCTACTATCTCTCAGATGCATTTCCTGGGGGTTGTGACTGGGTGAACTCTTTGCACTCGTTCACATGGTGCAGTACTGCGTGTCTGCCATTGCTGCCTCGGTGCTGTGCTGGTGGGGCGGTGGGGCCCAGGCCAAGGAGGCTTTGCTGTACAGTGGGGTCGCTGTGCGGCTTCTGGGTCCTGCCGTCTGCTGCTGGTGCGGTGCTGGGGCGCCGGTGGTCGCCGCGCACGGCTGCGCCATTATAGGTTAGAGTAGTTTCCCACTTTTAGAGGCCACCTTGTCGCGGTAAGTGGGCCTATGCTCTTTGATCAAACTGTATACTAATGCCTCTTATGCACAGCATACTATGTATTACAAATTGGGCAGATATGCCACGTAATTATGCTTAGACAGTCGTTATATCAAAAGCATAGTTTTGGGGATGTGCGATCCAGATTCACTCTCCAGTATATAATGAAGCAAACAGTGTTTTATTTCACACTTGCTCAAACAGAAAGCAGAACAGTCACTTGGTGTTAGTTCACACAAAAATAACAGAGTTTTACCTGTCTCCTTTACTGGTATGAGTCCCGTCCAGGCTGATCGTACAGCCGCATAAAGTCCTTCAGAGGGTACTAGGCGCCCTGTATGCCTCTGTCAGGGTCCAGGCCTCAGCTCCACACACTGCAAAAGCCAGCCAGACTCACAGTGATTTTCCTTCCCTTCCAGCTGAGACATTACTGCTATAGCAATTTAATGAATTAAAAGGTAGATGGAACAGGACTGGACTGTGATCAATGGCTGCCACATATTAGTTCCTACAGAGATAAAGAAACATCTTGCCTTCCTCAAAGGGATTCTGTCACATCTGATAATCGAATTTAGCTTTAAACCAGCCATGCTGCACAGATTTGAATCAGCTTTGCTTTTCTGTATGAAATCTGCCCAGTAGTTTTGCAAAACGACTTTTTATAAATATGCTAATAATCATGAAGGTGCCCAGAGGCGCTATCTTCATTTGGGTGCCCAGTGACGCCTCTGCAGTGCCCAAACTGGCCCTTACTCAAAAAACACTTCTTCCAGAATCTAACCGCCCACAGCGCCATCCCTCTCCTCCTCCTCCTGACTGCCAGCGAAGTCTCGCGCAGATGCAGTACCCACTGAGGGCTGTGCCAGTGCGATGAGTAGAGACTAGGCAGAGTTATCGTCGTCACTAGCATGCGCCGAGCCCAGTGACGCCCGATGCTCGCTCTTCCCTCAGCGAAGAGGGAAGAGCGAGCATCGGACGTCACTGGGCTCGGCGCATGCCCAGTGACGACGATGAAGCTCCTGCCCTCAGTGGGTACTGCGTCTGCGCGAGACTTCGCTCGGCAGTCAGGGAGTGGGAGGAGAGGGATGAGGCGCTGTGGGCGGTTAGGGATTCTGGAGGAAGGCATTTTTTTATTGAGTAAGGAGCCGGTTTTGGACACTGCAGGGGGACGTTACTGGGCACCCAAAGTAGAAGATAATGCGCCTCTGGGCACCTTCACGATTAATTAGCATATTTATAAAAGTTGTTTTTCTGCAAAACTACTGGACGGATTTCATTACAGAAAAGCAAAGCTGATTCAAGGAAATCTGTGGAGCATGGCTGGTTTAAAAGCTAAATTTGTGTTATCAGAGGTGACAGAATCCCTTTAACCACATCAGCCCCCCTAGCTTAAACACCCTTAATGACCAGGCCACTTTTTACAATTCCGCACTACACTACTTTCACCGTTTATTGCTCCGTCATACAACTTACCACCCAAATGAATTTTACCTCCTTTTCTTCTCACTAATAGAGCTTTCATTTGGTGGTATTTCATTGCTGCTGACATTTTTACTTTTTTTGCTATTAATCAAAAATGACCGAAATTTTTGCAAAAAAATGACATTTTTCACTTTCTGTTGTAATTTTTTTTTTAAAACTACATTTCTATATAAATTTTTCTCTAAATTTATTGTTCTACATGTCTTTGATAAAGTGGCTCTGTGCAAAGGCCTGCGTGTCTGAGGTCACTCAAATGCCTGTTTTGCCACCTCAGCTATAGCGTTGGGCCTGCGGGAAGAAAACAGTGCTCTTTATTAACCACTTCAACCGAGGCTATGTAATTAGAATGCGATTATTTTCCTTATAACTATGTTATAAAGGAAAATAATAACGATCGGGTCCCCATCCCGATCGTATCCTAGCAACCATGCGGGAAAATCGCAACGCATCCGCACATGATTGCGGATGCTTGCGATTTTCCGCATCCCCATTCACTTCTATGGGGCCTGCGTTGCGTGAAAATCGCAGAATATAGAACATGCTGCGATTTTCACGCAACGCAAAAGTGATGCGTGAAAATCACCGCTCATGTGCACAGCCCCATAGAACTGAATGGGTCAGGATTCAGTGCGGGTGCAATGCGTCCTCCTCACGCATTGCACCCGCGCGGAAAACTCGCCCGTGTGAAAGGGGCCTTACTGGTATGAGTCCCGTCCAGGCTGATCGTACAGCCGCATAAAGTCCTTCAGAGGGTACTAGGCGCCCTGTATGCCTCTGTCAGGGTCCAGGCCTCAGCTCCACACACTGCAAAAGCCAGCCAGACTCACAGTGATTTTCCTTCCCTTCCAGCTGAGACATTACTGCTATAGCAATTTAATGAATTAAAAGGTAGATGGAACAGGACTGGACTGTGATCAATGGCTGCCACATATTAGTTCCTACAGAGATAAAGAAACATCTTGGCCTTCCCTTAAAGGGATTCTGTCACCTCTGATAACACAAATTTAGCTTTTAAACCAGCCATGCTGCATAGATTACCTTGAATCAGCTTTGCTTTTCTGTAATGAAATCCGTCCAGTAGTTTTGCAAAAAAAACGACTTTTATAAATATTAGTGATGAGCGGCAGGTGCCATATTCGATTTCGACGAAATTCGCGAATATTCGAATGAATATTCGTTTCATATTCGTCGAAATCGAATATTCGTCATTTTTTCTAGTTATCGCGATTAACATGCGATTTAAATAATCGCATATTGCGATTTGTACTTAAGGCTACTTTCCTATTGGTTTCATATCTAGAATTAGCGAGGATGACGAATATGACGAATGTAGTCGTCTATTCTCAAAACGAAGATAACGTAGTATTCTACATCTTCGTTTTAGCTACCTATTGTCAACCTCGCTACTTCTAGCATCAATAGGAAGGTTGACTATAGAGACAGCTGTAGCTATTCGCTATGCGATTTTTTTTTTTTAAATAAATAGAATAATTATAATAATTATATCAAGTAATATAATTATTCTATTAAAAAAAAAAAATCGCATAGCGAATTTAACACAGCTGTCTCTATAGTCAACCTTCCTATTTGATTGCTAGAATTAGCGAGGTTGACGAATAGGTTGCTAAAACGAAGATGTAGAATACTGCTATCTCGCTTTGAGGAATATGACGAATACATTCGTCATATTCGCTATTCGCCAATTCTACCAAGCCAACCATAACTTCTGTGCTCATGGAGCGTCCCCATCACCATGGGAACGTCTCCATATACTAAAATGTACTGTCGGATTTGAGGAATTACGTTGAAATCGCAATGCGATTAATTCAAGTTATATTAATCGCATTACGATTTCAACTTAGAGCTGGGTTTATAATGGGTCAGCTTGCTAGAATGAACGAAGTTAACGAATATGGAATATAGCAGCACTGCTAAGTTGAATTCGCAATGCGATTAATTTAACTTGAAGTAATCGCATTGCGATTTCAACTTAGCACTGCTTTCTTACATAGGCTAGAATTAACGAATATGGAATATAGCACTAGCAGTGCCAAGTTGAAATCGCAATGCGATTACTTCAAGTTAAATTAATCGCATTGCGAATTCAACTTAGCAGTGCTGCTATATTCCATATTCGTTAACTTCGCTCATTCTAGCAAGCTGACCCATTATAAACTCAGCTCTAAGTTAAAATCGCAATGCGATTAATATAACTTGAATTAATCGCATTGCGATTTCAACGTAATTCCTCAAATCCGACAGTACATTTTAGTATATGGAGATTCTCCCATGGATGGGGACGCTCCATGAGCACGGAAGTCGGCAGAAGCGGCAATGGGCACTGACTAGAGCAGCCAGGAAGCCAGGAATCCTCAGGACAGGTAAGAACTACTGTTGGGAAGAGGGAAAGAAAAAAATATAACTAAAAAAAAAAAAAAAAAAAAACGAATATTCGAAATAGCGAATTTATAGCGCTATATTCGAAATATTCGCGAATTAGCGAAGTGCCGATATTCGCTAAAAAAATTCGCTTTTCGAATATTCGCGCTCAACACTAATAAATATGCTAATTAATTGTGAAGGTGCCCAGAGGGGCGTTATCTTCTACTTTGGGTGCCCAGTAACGCCCCCCTGCAGTGCCCAAAACTGGCTCCTTACTCAAAAAAAAAACCACCTTTCTCCAGAATCCCTAACCGCCCACAGCGCCTCATCCCTCTCCTCCTCCTCCCTGACTGCCAAGCGAAGTCTCGCGCAGATGCAGTACCCACTGAGGGCTGTGCCAGTGCGATGAGTAGGAGACTAAGGGCAGGAGCTTCATCGTCGTCACTGGGCATGCGCCGAGCCCAGTGACGTCCGATGCTCGCTCTTCCTCAGCGAAGAGGGAAGAGCGAGCATCGGACGTCACTGGGCTCGGCGCATGCCCAGTGACGACGATGAAGCTCCTGCCCTCAGTGGGTACTGCGCCTGCGCGAGACTTCGCTCGGCAGTCAGGGAGTGGGAGGAGAGGGATGAGGCGCTGTGGGCGGTTAGGGATTCTGGAGGAAGGCATTTTTTTATTGAGTAAGGAGCCGGTTTTGGACACTGCAGGGGGACGTTACTGGGCACCCAAAGTAGAAGATAATGCGCCTCTGGGCACCTTCACGATTAATTAGCATATTTATAAAAGTTGTTTTTCTGCAAAACTACTGAACGGATTTCATTACAGAAAAGCAAAGCTGATTCAAGGTAATCTGTGGAGCATGGCTGGTTTAAAAGCTAAATTTGTGTTATCAGAGGTGACAGAATCCCTTTAACCACATCAGCCCCCCTAGCTTAAACACCCTTAATGACCAGGCCACTTTTTACAATTCTGCACTACACTAATTTCACCGTTTATTGCTCCGTCATACAACTTACCACCCAAATGAATTTTACCTCCTTTTCTTCTCACTAATAGAGCTTTCATTTGGTGGTATTTCATTGCTGCTGACATTTTTACTTTTTTGCTATTAATCAAAAATGACCGAAATTTTTGCAAAAAATGACATTTTTCACTTTCTGTTGTAATTTTTTTTTAAAACTACATTTCTATATAAATTTTTCTCTAAATTTATTGTTCTACATGTCTTTGATAAAGTGGCCTGTGCATAAAAATGGCCTGTGAAATCCTAAAGGTACTCATTGGTTTTAGGGCCTCTTTGCACTCAGGCTGCAAAAGTGTCACTCATGTGGTATCGCCGTACTCAGGAGAGTAGGGCAATGTGTTTGGGGTGTATTTTACATATACCCATCCTGTGTGTGAGAAATATCGCTGCAAACGACAACTTTTACATTTTTTTATTCAAAGTTGTCAATTTACAGAGATATTTCTCTCACCCAGTATGGGTATATGTAAAAATACACCCTAAAACACATTGCCCTACTTCTCCTGAGTACGGCAATACCACATGTGTGACACTTTTTGCAGCCAAGATGCGTAGGGGCCAAAATTCCAATGAGTACCTTTAGGAGGGCATTTTACGCATTTTTCTTCTCACGCTTTAGGGCCCTAAAATGCCAGGGCAGTAGAAATACCCACATGTGACCCCATTTTGGAAAGAAGACACCCCAAGGTATTCCATGAGGGGCATGGCGAGTTCATAGAAGATTTTTTTGGCACAAGTTAGTGGAAATTGATTTTTTATTGTTTTTCTCACAAAGTCTCCCTTTCCGCTAACTTTTGACAAAAAGTTTAATTTTTCATGGACTCATTATGCCCCTCAGCGAATACCTTGGGTGTCTTCTTTCCAAAATGGGTCACATGTGGGTATTTATACTGCCCTGGCATTTAGGCCCTAAAGCGTGAGAAGAAAATGCGTAAAAATGCTCTCCTAAAAGGTACTGCTAATTTGGCCCTTTAGCATCTTGGCTGCAAAAGTGTCACACATGTGGCATCGTCGATTCAGGAGAAGTAGGGCGATGTGTTTGGGTGTATTTTACATATACTTATGCTGGGTGAGAGAAATATCTCTGTAAATTGACAACTTTGAATAAAAAATTTAAAAAGTTGTCGTTTACAGCAATATTTCTCACACCCAGCATGGGTATATGTAAAAATACACCCCAAAACACATTGCCCTACTTCTCCTGAGTACAGCGATACCACATGAGTGACACTTTTTTGCAGCCAAGATGCGCAAAGGGCCCTAAAACCAATGAGTACCTTTAGGATTTCACAGGCCATTTTTACGCATTTGGATTCTCACGCTTTAGGACCCCTAAATTGCCAGGGCAGTATAAATACCCCACATGTGACCCCATTGTGGAAAGAAGACACCCCAAGGTATTCTGTGAGGGGTATGGCGAGTTCACAGAAAAAAAAAAAATTGGCACAAGTTAGCGGAAATTGTTTTTTTTTTTTTTTTTACAGTCTCATATTCCACTAACTTGTGACAAAAAATAAAATTTTACATGAACTCACCATACCCCTCACGGAATACCTTGGGGTGTCTTCTTTCTAAAATGGGGTCACATGTGGGGTTTTTGTACTGCCCTGGCATTTGAGGGTCTCCGCAATCATTACACGTATGGCCAACATTAGGAGTTTCTGCGATTCTCTGTATATTGAGCATACGGGTAATGAGATTTTTTTTTTCCGTTCAGCCTCTGCGCTGAAAAAAAAAAAATGAACGGCACAGATTTTTTCATTCGCATCAATGTGGATGAAAAAATTTCTGCCAAAATCAGTGACTGCGGTGCGGTGGGCTGGGCGCTAGCTACCTAACAAGTAGCTAGCTAACTGGCGGTGATAGGGGACCCTTATGCCCCATTCACACGTCCGAAATTCTGTTTGTGGAACGGAATTGTGGACCCATTAATTTCTATGGGGACAGACTTTGTCCCGCTCGGATCCGGAATTACGGATCCGCGCTTCCGTGTCTGCACTTCCGTTCTGCAAAAATATAGAACATGTCCTATTCTTGTCCGCAATTGCGGACAAGAAAAAGCATTTTCTATATAGTTCTGGCAATGTGCGGATCTGCAAAATGCGGAAAGCACATTGCCGGTGTCCGTGTTTTGAGGATCTGCGGATCGGATCTGCGGATCGGATCCGCGGATCGGATCGGATCCGCGGATCGGATCCGCGGATCGGTGAATCCACGGATCCGTGAATCCGTGAATCCACGGATCCGCAAAACACATATGGACGCCTGAATGGAGCCTTACAAGGGGTGTGATCAATGACAGGGGGTGATCAGGGGTCTAGATGGGGTGATTAAGAGGTTAATAGGTGAGGGGGTGGGGGGTTAGTGTAGTGTTTGGTGCAACTTTACTGTAGTTACCTGGTCCTCTGGTGGTCGATCCCAGCAAATGGGACCACCAGAGGACCAGGTAGCAGCTATATCAGACGCTGTTCATAAAACAGCGTCTGATATAGCTGTTTGATGCGATTTTATTCGCATCTACAGCCTGCCAGCGATGGATCATCGCTGGCAGGCTGTAGCCGAACTGCCGTGCCGCGCTTCTCTGTGAACGCTCACGCGCGCGTTCACAGGAAATCTCGGCTCTCACGAGATGACGCGGCGACGCGTCAACTCAGAGCTACAGGACCGCCCGCAGGACGCATCCCTGCGTTAGGCGGTCCTGTAGTAGTTAAAGAAAAATATATAATCAATTAAAAAAAAATATTGTGTGCATCACCACATGTGAAAACACCTATTATCATCTAAAACTATTTATCCCATACGGCAGACGCCAAAATAAAAATAAAAAGTCAAAATGGTTGATTCTCCATTTTTTGGTCACTTCACCTCCCACGAAAAAATTGAAAAAAAAATAAAAAGTGAAAAACACTGCAAAATGGTATCAATGAAAAGGACCCCACAAAAAAAAAAAAAACTATATGTAAGTGGTATCATTTTAATTGTACTGACCCAGAAAATTAAATTAACAGGCCAGTTTTACTGCATAAGAAACGAGTAAAAACAAAACCCAAAAAACTATGGCTAAATTGTGCTTTTGTTTTGTTTTTTATAATTCCACCCCATTTTTATTTTTCCTGCTTCCCACTACATTCTATGCAACCTTAAATGGTGCCATTAGAAAATACAATTTGTTTCACAAAAAGCAAGACCTCATATGGCTATATGAATGGAAAAATACAAAAGTTATGGCTTTGGCAAGGCTGGGAGTAAAAAAAAATAAAAAAAAGGAAAAATTGGAAAATAGCCTGGTCATTAAGAGGTTAAGGGGTAAAAAGTAGTCACTGTGCTGTTTATTATTATAGTGTGTGTACTACACAGAACATGGACCAATGAAAGCTGAGGAGATTAAAAATAAATTATAGACAATCATGTTAAAGGTAAAGTGTATAAGTAGTGATGAGGGAAGTATGCAAAAAATTTGATTCTGCGGCTTCGCCAAATTTTACTAAAAAATTTGCTTTGTGACCAATTACTTCGTCACAAAGCCCATTTCTTTGTAAGTAGTGGGTGCAATGACAGGGAGTGATGATTGCACTGCTCTTTGTCATTGTACCCCTCAGATGTAGCGTTCATAGCTGATCGTGGCATCTATCACGGTGTAAAATAAAATAAAAAAAATGAAATCATACTTACCTCATCCATTTACTCAGAATTGGAGATGAGCGAATTTCATGTTATGAAATTCGTTCTCGCTTTGTTTGGTGGTAAAAGCAGAATTGTGTTATAGATTCCATTACCATGGACCATAGCGCAATTCTATGATGGAATTCATAACGGAATGGCTTTAGAGGCATTCTGTTATTCATTCCGTCATAATAGAAGTCTATGGCCTGCATAACTGATCTGTCCCATTTCCCTTATGCAGGAGATGACTTATCTCTACTTGCCACCATCTTGATTGAAAATCTGGCGCAAAATCTCTTGCAACCATGATGAAGCTATCACACCAGCCAGCTTTCCTGGGGCCAGCCCGTGATGACGTCACCACGCATGGGATTTTGTGCGAGATCTTCAATTAAGATGGCAGTACATTGAGGCATATGCCTTTGAGTATCAGCCAAACTTCCTTATGGCTGATCAGTAATCCTATGCATCTAAGAAGTGGGAAGTTGGCCTTTGGCTCTGCTGTTTCCTTAACTCCCATAGATGTGTGGCCACCATTACTATATGTGGCTTTGATAGGGAATTAAGTGGGATCGGGCCTCACCAATATAATGTTGACATTAAACAAATATTCATCTCTGTATGTAGCCTGGATGAAAATTGGGTGTTTCTGAAGTTGAAATCATGTTGGTAATCTGATCAACAGCTGGGTTCTATTTCATAGTCACATGCTTGTTAAACTGTGATTATTTAGCATAGATATAAAATGTTGCCGTTTTATTGCAAGAATCTGCATACCATAAAAGGTTTAATTGTATTCCTCTTCCTTCTGCTCACTAATTAATT
Source organism: Bufotes viridis (assembly GCA_033119425.1). Taxonomy (NCBI): domain Eukaryota; kingdom Metazoa; phylum Chordata; class Amphibia; order Anura; family Bufonidae; genus Bufotes; species Bufotes viridis. Next base: position 158,090,142 of record CM065594.1, read on the forward strand.
TTAATATACTGTCTCCGATTTTTTAATATCTTCCTGACTTTTAGTAAATGACCATTGATCTTATTCAAAACGTTTAGAAAATCTTTCTGATTTCAAATAATGTGTGTCATGCCTTACAGCCATTTCAGACAAGAGAGGCCAAAAAAAATCTGTTAATAATGCAGTCGGTTTTTATTTTTAGCCCACTATAATATAACAAAGCAAATTGTAAAATTCTATTGTAATATTATTCGAATATCACAAATGTGACATCCCAAGTGTAAAGTCAGGAGTGTAAATTCTGCTATTGTCAGGCAGAGACTGGCTCCATGTGTGTTATGATTACTTCAAGTATATTCATAGAAATAGAAGGTAATTCAGTAAGAATTTTCACTTTCCTGTGCTACTGTACTATTGGTAATGACGCAAAAGCCTTAACCTCTCATGACGAGGGGAAAATGTTATGTCTACTGGAATGTGAAGGTGCTTAGAGCACAACTCAGGACAGTATCTGGCTTTTTATTTATTATAAAATGATATATCAGTGGGTTTTCTCATTATGTATAGTATGCTATAGAGTGAAGTGCCAATGATCCATCCCCCAGGATATTTTTATGTGAATTCACTGCTGACACAAATGCCCTTGCTGGCTAGCAGGCCCGATCAATGCACTTTCATTTTAGTAAAGGGATTAACAGGAATATTGTTTTCAGGTACAACGAGATTACCCTGTTCCTGCTCATAGTATGAGATATTAGAACTTCAATGGATTTTTCAACAAAAGAGATGATCATTTCTGCTAGATTTTATGTCAAAGCTATACTTAACTTTGGAGTTTAGGACAAAACAGGTACACTACAATTACAATTCAGTCACTTTTATGTTTATATTGGAGAAACAGTGACATCTTTGTAGTTAATCCTATAGCTGCAATTATCACAAATTATTATGATAATTGGCTAACAGATTAGAAATGAACAATAACATAGAAACTGTTAGATGTAGAATGGATTAATCAATAAAGTAGAACTGACCATCCAATAACTATAACTGAAATATTCTGAGCCCCATAGTAAGCTTTTGAATAAATCCCTTCATCCCTGAAATTTCCATGTGAAGATCCATGTGAAGTTTATGGTTGGCACATATGCCAACAAAGTTGAAGGACCTTAACTTCTGTACAAATTATCAGGTTACGATGGGACAATGGTACCACATAGACAAACAGCAGGATGAGGGCATGGGGAGTATCAAATCCCAGATGAGACCTCAAAATGAATGAAGACCTCTAACTAGATCCCAAGATTAATTCAAACGACATAAAAAAATGTATACAGACCAACACCAGATGAAATTAATAATAATAATTCAGATCCCTTATTCTCTTCACTTCAAGATCCTGTGCACACAAGCTCTTGACAATGACCAGGAACGTTTCCACATCATGACACTTTCTTTGACAGGCCCCCTTTCATCCACTAATCTAACTATGATTTCTTCTGAGACCTGTTGTGGTAAGGTTGGCCTGTGATCACAATTGCAGTTATTTGTGGTTTTACAGTGAACCCCTGTCTGATCCAGAGCAGAAAATAGTGGCCCTAATAAGGTGGTGTGTCAAGGTGCCTTACTTCAGACTTTCACTCCCTGGGGTCAAATGCAGTGAAGATTTAGGTTGAAGAATGAGGCCACAGTCAGGTGTAACAAAGTCCTTTTACTAAGTGCAAAGTAGAATACATACCGTAGCAACAGGCTTTTAGTGCCGTTCTTCTCTGGAACCATGTGGGGAGGTATGGTGGCTGGTTGAACAGCTGCAGTTCTCCACTTAGGTGATGCTGGCCTAATGATGGTTTGGCGATGGGTGGCTTGGCTGTAATCCCTCACTCTGCAGCAGTGTCTTTAGAGCTGTATCTCACTAATTACTCTACTGTCTAGAGTCTCAAGACTTTACTTGAAGCTGAAGTTAGCTGTCGTTCTGACAGGAGAGAGATATCTGGATCCTGAACTTTGATACGGTTCATGGGAGTGGGTGCTCTGTGAGCTACTTCCCAACTATAAGAACAGGACCTCTCTCGTCCCCTCTCCTCCTAGCACTAACTCACTAGATTTCACACTCCTGGCAAGAAGTCAGACTAGCCCACTCCTACCAAGAAGGGTGGAACAGGGTGGTTAACTCTGTTATAGCCAGTCATTGACAACCATTACCTCTCCTTTTAGATAAAATGACACGGCACTTGCAAAATATATAACATTACATATAAAACATATACAAATGCAGCAATGCAGGATCCCAATAGTAGTATCCTTAGGTCTTGATTACTACAGTTGGAAATGGTAATATAGGTAAAAATTGGTTCTCATAATGCAACAAAATGAAAAAGAGGAAATAAATATGTCACTTACAAAATTCAACTTTCTATTTCTAATAACCCAGTAGGTTTACTTGCAGTCCTATGGAAAACATTGTGAGAGTAATGGTCAATGCTAACCTTATATGCCTATGGTTTATATATTATAGTATAGCTGAACCTTAATTTTGTTCTATTTCTATCCTTAATTATATTTATCATCTATTCCACTGTTACATAACATCTTGGCCCTAGAATAAATTCTGAAGGTCATTTGTAATCATGCTGAGAAAGAAGTTTGTAAGGAAAGGAGGAGTATTTCACTTGATATGGTATACAATGGTCAAAATTGCTCAAGATGGAGGGTGAACTGACATGTACCAAGTGTTCTCTGAGATTCTAGGAAATATTTTTCTTCTTTCTTAGAATAGAGGATCCAGATTCTGTATTCTTATCCAATTTGGGTCTAGTTTTAGACAAATGAACTTTTACCTACAGTATTTTCAAACAATAATATATTACCAATATGCTATTCCGTGTAATTATGCAATCTGCCAATATCTGTTTTTAAGTATTGTAACCGCCTTGAAACTCCCAGTTACTCCCATTATCAAAAGGTATATTAATAAAGGAGGAGTCTTTCAGATCTTCTTAGATACAGCAAGCATTGTCTGTGTCTTTGTTTTCAGCCGATTTAACTAATTACTCTCTTCCTGACAATTGAACTACTCTGACACATAGATAATGCACCACAAGATCAGGGCAGCAAATTACTGCATGATAACTAGTATGCTACCTACCATTTCTGCACTGTCTGCATTATTTTCAGTAAATTATTTTAAAATGTTTTCCTCAATCTAGACAAAAACCTAAATTTGTGCTTCAGGTTACATTAAAAGGGTTGTCCGCTTTTTTTATATTGATAATTATAATGATGCTCTGGATAGGTCATCAATATAAGATTGGCGGGAGGCCTATTTAATTTTAATAGGAAGGAGTTGCCCTTCTGAAGTGAATGGGGATGGTGCAGTTGTAATTACACCTGCTTGCCGCTGCAATTGCAATGGCGGGTAGTTAAACAGTGAAGAGAAGGAGTGATTGTAAAAGCGCTGCTTTCTCTTCAAACATCTAAGCGGCAGTGATGGCAGCAGTCCTGAGGATGTTATTAATATAAAAAAGCAGACTATCCCTTTAATAAGGGACGGACTTTTAGTTTTAACATAAAATCAGGATGTTAGGACAGAAGATGCAGTTTGTTGGATCTGTAACTGTAGCACTTGTACTGGGCACCTTTTTTGTAAAAGAAATATTGCAAATCACTGCATATGTACTAGAGTTAGGTCAAGGACACAGGGAGTTAATCTTCATATTCCTAGTTCTACCATATATGAGTATAAACTACATATGTGCCTCATAGAGGTGTGTTGACTTCGAGGATTGACAGTGCAGGAAAATAAATTGGCTGTACTTGCATCTGACTTTTATGGCATGTTAGCAATGTACCTAATCTCTTAAAGCACCAGTCTAAATGCCATTTTACATGGACCAAGGATAAGGACACTTATTAGAAACAAACTGTAACGGGGAGCCAGCGACGCACTTTCCCATAATTTATTGACCCTTATGAGACTATTGAGATCATTATTTCTGTGTCTTTTAGGTTACGGTTATTTGACTCCTTTCACATTCATAATGTTTTTCATAAAGCTTTACTCAAAAAGTATGTGTTTCGAACACAGGAATCTCCGCCGCTAGTAGAAGTTGCCGGTCAACTAAAATATGAGGTCTCTAAAATTCTTGATGTGAGGAAAGTTCGTAATTCTTTGCAATATTTAGTTCACTGGAAGGGTTTTGGTCCGGAGGAGAGGTCGTGGGTGCCAGCGAATAAAATGCATGCTCAAAGGTTGGTGAAGAAATTCCATTTAGCTCACCCAGAAAAACCAACTCCAGTTATATTGGGTCCGGTGGCCCCTCGTGGAAGAAGGGGGAGGGTACTGTGACAGGGAGTCACAACGCGCTTTCCTTCTGCAGCGCAGCCGGTGTCCCGCCGGCGCATCTCCATGGTGACAAGAGGGCGGGGAGGACCCAGGCGTGCACGTCTCCTCAGTGTGGCCGGCGTCCTCCATCTCCTAGACAACGAGCAGGTGGGGAACTGAGCTCTGGGGTTAATGAGTTGGTGCTTAGGTGTACTGAGGTGCTGGACATGGGTCATATGATGCTGCTCACATCACGTGACCCATCAAAAGGACTTATTTCAACAGGTAACCTGCTGGCCACAGGTTGCTTTTGATTGGTCTTACTCTCCTCACAAGTGTATCCTGTATGTGGGACTTCTTGCTTTCGGCTTGTATTTGAATCTGACCTGGTGTTAACCCTTGTATTGACGTGATCTTTTGGCTCCTGACCTCGGTTTGTATTTGACTCTGACCTGGTGTACCCCTTGTACTGAGGTGATGTCTTGGCTCTCGACCTCGGTTTGTACTTACTTGATATTATAGTGACCTACTTACTTGATATTATAGTGACCTCAGCTCCATTGCTTCTATTGCTGTTCTGTGCCAGCCATGGTAAGATTTTGCTTCTGTGTGATCTGTCTTATTAATTGTGTTCTGCCTGTGTTGTTTCCTTTCTTTAGGCCCCTGCATGTAAGTAAGCTAGGGACTGCTACCCAGTTGTCCGCCGTCAGTTAGGACGGACTGTGCAAATAGGCAGGGATAGGGGTGTAGGTGGAGTTAGGGCTGCACTTATCCCTACCTATTTGTGACACAAATATTCATATGAATGTTTGTCCCTGATAATAGTTCTGTATAAAGTAACTGCAGAGAAACCAGTGTCAGGCAGCTGCTGCCAAGGCCAATAAGATAATGGGTTGCATCAAAAGGGGCATAGATGCCTGTGAGGAGAACATAGTCCTGCCACTTTACAAATCACTAATCAGACCACACATGGAGTACTGTGTACAGTTCTGGGCTCCTATGAACAAGACAGACATAGCAGAGATGGAGAGGTTTCATAAGAGGGCAAGTGAAGTAAAAACTGGAATGGGTGGACTACAGTAGCTTGAAAGATTATCAAAATTAGGGTTACTCAGTTGAGAAAAAAAACTGAGAGGAGATCTAATAACAGGGGTCAGTACAGAGATCTCTTTCATTATCTATTTATCCAGAGGACTGTGACTGTGATGAGGCAACATCCTCTGCATCTAGAGGAAAGAAGGTTTGTACACAAACAAAGAAGAAGATTTTTTATGGTAAGGGCAGTGAGACTATGGAACTCTCTGTTTATTGTTAATGTATTCATAGTTTTCATGCATAGTTGATTTGCTTTCTGTATAATTTTCTTATGATTGTTTTACAGCACCCTCTCATGGCCGTTTTACATACAATTTCAGCTATTCATACTACAAGTTTGGTCTACTTCAGCTTCCATATCTCAGTGACATCATCAGCCCTGCACATAGCAGCCATTTCCTCATTTACAGCCATCTTTCCAGAGATTAGCACATGCTCTGGAAGTCCCTGGAGTCATCCTCCACATCTAAGTTCACGATAGCATCATTGGTATGTCACATAACCACATTATAGCCTGTTTGAATCTGTATTTTGCATGTCTTTTTTTCCTGCTCTTTTATAGCAGCTGCAGTTAATAGTGAGGGACCATGGCTGTGTGTTTAAATAGCATAGCGTGCTCATTATTAAATCCTATATATCTGTGTTTGTATGTGCATTGTTATGCACAGTAATGTATGATATGCATTGTAATATGTCAGACCCTATTAGTAAGTGTACTATTTTTCTTTTCCCCAGTTTCACCACGCATTTACATCCTTGCAATAAAGATAGAGTTGGACGATACTCCATTGTCAATTCATTGATGGGATAAGGTTTAGCTGTCTGTCCAGCTATGTACCTTCACACATAAGGAGGACAGAGCAGTGAAACAGTGGCTGCTTACTAGATAGATACAAGGAACTGCGACTCCCTGGCTGCAGTGAAACAACGGCTTTTTACAAGCTGGATACGAGAAACTGTGATTTCTCAAATCTTAGCCACAGTGCGCCAGCAACCTCTAACAGGCTGGACCGCATGATTCTGAATCCTGCAAAGTGCTACGGTGCAGCATCTCCATCCATCACAGTGGCAAGTATGCAAACCTGTTCACAGTGTCATTATGTTGACAAGAGAATCCAAACTGTTTGAGACAAGGTCTCACATCTCAGTTAGCTCCAGAAGCTCAAGGAGATCATTGAGCAGCTCCAGGTTCGCCATTACCCGCGGAAAAGTTGAAGCCGACAAAATTCGCGCAACATTTGACGAAAAAGAGAGACAATTAAAAATAGAGAAAGCACGCATGGAAGCAGCTCTGGAAAAGTTAACTGTGGAAAAGGAAGCTGCAGCTGCTGTAGCAGAAGCAGAGGCTTTAGAAGAAGCAGCAAACTCCACAAGTAATAGACTCAGCCACATAGTTGGGCCTGAACCTGATCATCATAATAACTTGCAACACCCTTCAGATTATGTCATGCAGCATGCTAAGTCAGATGACAGTCTAAATTCAGGTCCAAGAGCAGCGTCGACCCCTGCTGAAGTGCCACAGCACATTCCTGCGACACGACAAGTGACCACAGATGACCAAAAACTCTGCATTGAACAAAACAACAGCTTCATAGGACATCAGCCCTCAATGCAATCTACATTCAGACCAACAAATGATCACAGTAAGGTCAAATCTTTTAAGAAAGAACAAATAGGGGCAGAGCCTGGTCATGGACTGGAATGACTGTGTGAGACAGAGCTCTCCCTCCATGCACACTCATACAGCCTGGAATACCTCATTAATCGTCTGAAATATAGGTAAAGTTTGTCGATATCAGCAGGGAGAAGGAAGAGGACTGGGGAGACCTGCAACAAATCAAGCGGGTGTTGCTAAATTCTTTAAAAAGCGCCACAAGCAGCCTCACACATCTCCCTCCAAGATGGTGCCGGATCTCGGCTCCCAGCCAGAGTGGGTAGAGGAGAAGAGCCTGGGCAGCGATGAAGACCTGAACCAAGACGAGACCCTCACGGTGGCTGTGCTGAAGAAAACCCTGCTACAGGCGCTCAAACCAGTAAGGGATGATCTTGCAGACATTAAGGCAGACCTTCAGGCTATCAGTTCCCGAACCGAGGCCTTGGAAAATGCGTGCCTTAGCCTCACGTCACTTGTGTCTTGATCTGCACAGTTGAAATCGCATATTAACACTGCTCTCACCCTAATCGAAGACCAGGAAAACAGGAGCCGCAGGAGGAACATTAGATTTAAGGGGATACATATAAGTATAATATATATATATATATATATATATATATATATATATATCAAAGGCCTTTTCCCTAATGTTTTCTTACCCACCTTGATAGGACACACTACATCTTCCATAGCAACATATGAAAAGGGCGCAGAAGCCCCCTCCCTATGTCTATATATACTTATATGTGCTTATATATGTATATTTGGGATTTTATATATGTTCATAAATGGGATTTATTTCTAAATATTGATCCTGTTTTTTAATATGTTTTAGTAAGTTCTTATTGGATACTATATATATATATATATATATATATATATATATATATATATTGATATATATATTGATATATTTTGTTATAATAACATATATACTGAGAATGTATATGCCGGAATCCAGATTCAGGTTTTCCAAGGTATCTAAAAATCCAAGCACCCCTTGGGAATGGAGACTACCTATAAAAAAGCCTCGGAAATCCTCACTGTTTAACCACTGAAGAAGGGGCCAGATAAAATTGCCCCAAAACGCGTTTGGGACTACAACAGTGAGGCTGTTATATATAGAGAAGAACAAAGTGCAGAAGAAATGAATTGTTTCAATATCCACAGGAATTGTGTTTGAAAACTACCACGCATAACAGCGCCCGATACAAACAGACTGTCAGCTAATCGGACGCCCCTGCCACCGTCACGTGGGACGCCACTGGATGACGGTAGTGACCACGTGGGACGCCACAACAGGTCCTGGCAGATCACACTGCGGTGGCAGCGAGGAGGGAGAAGAACGCTCTAGGAGATGTCCACAAGTGGTAATATAAAAACTCCTCCTCGTCTTTACAAGCCTATTATGTGATATATATGAAAACACTTGGAAACAATCATATCAAACGTAAGAATAGCGAAAAGCTTTTCTCTATATGGAGGAACGTTTCTTGAGGAACATCTTACCATCTATTGAATAACTACACACAGAGACACATCACTACAATAAGGAGCTCAAAGATTTCGTGCAATTTATACCGGCATAGAGTGACTTTAATGCTGTTTTATTAAAAGGGAACTTTGGTGCACCTATGTAAGACCCCTTATGGTATATGCACCTATGATGTATTTAGCTCATGTTTTTATTTAGCCACATAATTTATATAAACTGCATATGTATTTATATGTGCTTGGAATACATTTTATGGTGTGCAGTGCATTTAGGACTCCGTGTGGTATAGTGTTAGCAGAGTGCCTCCCCCTTTTAGAGACTTATCTTCATATGTACAATACCGTATAGGGGTGAACCGAGGGAAGTGCACCACGGTCAGATTTGGAAGTTTGGGTGGAGCCGCTGTACTACCACTTTTTTGACATTACTCAAAACTGAATGACCCCCAACCATATACAATTGTATACAAGTTTCATGACCCCTACCAGGCCTTTTCAGGCTAGAATATCTCATATTGTACTTTTAAGAATTATTGGTTCGCATTTCTCTTTCTCTAGTTTTCTTTAGATTCTTCTATTCAGAACTTACACCACCTTTTTATTCCTTTCTTTCCTCTAATACTCACCTCTTCATACTCTACCCGTCCCACCTCCCCTTACCCTCTACCTTACATCTGGTAGAGGGCACTTATTTACCCTCCATAGTGCCCATAGAAACATATAGATTTATCCTACTTAAGCTAATTGTGGTGGATTACTCCATGCCTTTGCTCCTTCCATTACACCCAAATATGCTGCAATCGGCTCTTTCATTGGGACCTGGGCCTTACTGACTATGGGAGACTTGGGTATAGTGTCCTTTAATGTGAGAGGATTGAACACCCCAAATAAACGGTATCATGTTCTCAATATTGTAAGGAAACTGAGGACTTCCATAGTCTTCTTACAGGAGGCACACTTTAAGCAAACCATCAGCCTCCAAAGGGGTGTCCATTAGAGATGAGCGAACACCTGGATGTTCGGGTTCGAGAGGTTCGGCCGAACTTCCGGAAAATGTCCGGGTTCGTGATCCGAACTCAACCCGAACTTCATCACGAACCCGAACCCCATAGAAGTCAATGGGGACCCGAACTTTTGGGCACTAAAAAGCCTGTAAAAGACTCCCGGAAAGGGCTAGAGGGCTGCAAAAGGCAGCAAAATGTAGGTAAATCCCCTGCAAACAAATGTAGATAGGGAAATGAATTAAAATAAAATAAAATAAATAAAAATTAACCAATATCAATTGGAGAGAGGTCCCACAGCAAGGAATCATGCGTCATATCATCCACCACTGGAGAAGGCCACTCTCATTTATTTGGGACCAGCACCCAGACAGAGTATACAGGTCCCACAGCAAGGAATCATGCGTCATATCAACCACCACCGGAGAAGGCCACTCTCAGTTATTTCGGCCCAGCACCCAGACCGAGGATACAGGTCCCACAGCAAGGAATCATGCGTCATATCAACCACCACTGGAGAAGGCCACTCTCATTTATTTGGGACCAGCACCCAGACAGAGTATAGAGGTCCCACATCAAGGAATCATGCGTCATATCAACCCCCACCGGAGAAGGCCACTCTCAGTTATTTTGGACCAGCACCCAGACCAAGGATACAGGTCCCACAGCAAGGAATCATGCGTCATATCAACCCCCAACAGGAGAAGGCCACTCTCATTTATTTCGGACACAGCACCCAGACAGAGGATACAGGTCCCACAGCAAGGAATCATGCCTCATATCAACCACCAACTGAGAAGGCCACTCTCATTTATTTCGGCACAGCACCCAGACAGAGGATACAGGTCCCACAGCAAGGAATCATGCCTCATATCAACCACCAACTGAGAAGACCACTCTCATTTATTTCGGCCCAGCACCCAGACAGAGGATACAGGTCCCACAGCAAGGAATCATGCCTCATATCAACCACCAACGGAGAAGGCCACTCTCATTTATTTCGGACCAGATCACCCACCACAGGTGTAGGCCACCATTTAATGATACCCCGGCAACCATGTCAGATGGCACAAACATCGGCTTCACATCACCCAGCACAAGAGAAGGCCACTTTGAGAGACTTTGACCCCTGCATCCAGACGGAGGAGAGAGGTTTTCACAGCAGAGAATCATGCATTTAGATCACCCACCACAGGAGTAGGCCACCATTTAATGGGACCCCGGCAACCATGTCAGATGGCACAAACATCAGCTTCACATCACCCAGCACAAGCGAAGGCCACTTTGAGAGACTTTGACCCCTGCACCCAGACGGAGGAGAGAGGTTTTCACAGCAGAGAATCATGCATTTAGATCACCCACCACAGGAGTAGGCCACCATTTAATGGGACCCCGGCAACCATGTCAGATGGCACAAACATCAGCTTCACATCACCCAGCACAAGCGAAGGCCACTTTGAGAGACTTTGACCCCTGCACCCAGACGGAGGAGAGAGTTTTCACAGCAGAGAATCATGCATTTAGATCACCCACCACAGGAGTAGGCCACCAGTTACATAGGCCTAGCACCGCACAGAGCAGACCATGATCAGATGGCACAAACATCAGCTTCACATCAACCACCACAGGAGAAGGCCACTTTTAGAGACTTTGACCCCTGCACCCAGACAGAGGAGAGAGGTTCCACAGCAGAGATTCAGGCATTTATATCAGCCAGCACAGGAGAAGGCCGCTTCAGTGACTTAGGCCTGAGCACCGACACAGAGGAGACAGGTTAGATAGCACAAGCATCAGTTTCACATCAACCACCACAGGAGAAGGGCACTTTGAGAGACTTTGACCCTGCATCCAGAAGGAGGAGAGAGGTCTCACAGCAGAGATTCAGGCATTTATATCAGCCAGCACAGGAGAAGGCCGCTTTCAGTGACTTAGGCCTTAGCACCGACACAGAGGAGACAGGTCAGATAGCACAAGCATCAGTTTCACATCAACCACCACAGGAGAAGGGCACTTTTAGAGACTTTGACCACTGCACCCAGAAAGAGGAGAGAGGTCCCACAGCAGAGAATCAGGCATTTATATCACCCAGAACAGGAGAAGACCGCTTTCAGTGACTTAGGCCTTAGCACCGACACAGAGGAGACAGGTCAGATAGCACAAGCATCAGTTTCACATCAACCACCACAGGAGAATGGCACTTTCAGAGACTTTGACCCCTGCATCCACACGGAGGAGAGAGGTCCCACAGGAGAGAATCAGGCATTTATATCAGCCAGAACAGGAGAAGGCCGCTTTCAGTGACTTAGGCCTTAGCGCCGACACAGAGGAGACAGGTCAGATAGCACAAGCATCAGTTTCACATCAACCACCACAGGAGAAGGGCTATTTTAGAGACTTTGACCCCTGCACCCAGAAAGAGGAGAGAGGTCCCAAAGCAGAGAATCAGGCAGAGGGAAGGTTCATTCAACTCTGGGTTGCACCCCAAGATCCTACTTAATTTCAAAAATTGATTTTTCAATGAAGAAGTGGCCAGGAGTACAAGACAACATGGTTTAAGGCAGTTATTAAGGACTACTCTGCACAAGGGAGGGTCAGGTCTTGTGGGATCCATGCCTGGTTCATTTTTATAAACATCAGCTTGTCCACGTTGGCTGCGGACAGGCGGCTGCGTTTGTCAGTAATGACGCCCCCTGCCGTGCTGAATACACGTTCAGATAAAACGCTGGCCGCCGGGCAGGCCAGCACCTCCAAGGCATAACATGCTAATTCTGGCCACGTGGACAATTTGGAAACCCAGAAGTTGAATGGGGCCGAACCATCCGTCAGTATGTGGAGTTGTGTGCAGATGTACTGTTCAACCATGTTAGTGAAATGTTGCCTCCTGCTAACACGTTCCGTATCAGGTGGTGGGGCAGTTAGCTGTGGCGTGGAGACAAAACTTTTCCACATTTCTGCCATGCTAACCCTGCCCTCAGAGGAGCTGGCCGTGACACTGCTGCGTGGGCGACCTCTAGCTCCTCCTCTGCCTTGGCCTTGGCCTTCCACCTGTTCCCCTGTGACAGTTGGGAATGCTCTCAGGAGCGCGTCTACCAGTGTGCGCTTGTACTGCGCATCTTCCTATCACGCTCCAGTGCAGGAAGTAAAGTGGGCACATTGTCTTTGTACCGTGGATCCAGCAGGGTGGCCACCCAGTAGTCAGCACACGTAAAAATGTGGGCAACTCTGCTGTCGTTGCGCAGGCACTGCAGCATGTAATCGCTCATGTGTGCCAGGCTCCCCAGAGGTAAGGACAAGCTGTCCTCTGTGGGAGGCGTATCGTCATCATCCTCTGTATCCCCCCAGCCACGCACCAGGGATGTGCCTGCGCTGTGCTGGGTGCCACCCCGCTGTGAACCTGCTTCATCCTCATCCTCCTCCACCTCCTCCTCATCCTCCTCATCCTCCAGTAGTGGTCCCTGGCTGGCCACATTTGTACCTGCCCTCTGCTGTTGCAAAAAACCTCCCTCTGAGCCACTTCTAACAGACTGGCCTGAAAGTGCTAAAAACGACCTGTCATCCTCCTCCTCCTCCTCCTGGCCCTGGCCCACCTCCTCTTCCATCATCGCCCTAAGCGTTTTCTCTAGGATACATAGAATTTTTATAGTCACGCTGATAACTGTGGCATCGCCACTGGCCATGTTGGTGGCGTACTCTAAACAGCGCAACAGGGCACACAGGTCTCGCATGGAGGCCCAATCATTGGTGGTGAAGTGGTGCTGTTCCGCAGTGCGACTGACTCGTGCGTGCTGCAGCTGAAACTCCACTATGGCCTGCTGCTCGCACAGTCTCTCCAGCATGTGCAAGGTGGAGTTCCACTGGGTGGGCACGTCGCATATTAGGCGGTGAGCGGGAAGGCCGAAGTTCCGCTGTAGAGCTGATAGGCGAGCAGCGGCAGGATGTGAACGCCGGAAGCGCACACAGACGGCCCGCACTTTATGCAGCAGCTCTGACATGTCTGGGTAGTTGTGAATCAACCACCACAGGAGAAGGGCACTTTTAGAGACTTTGACCACTGCACCCAGAAAGAGGAGAGAGGTCCCACAGCAGAGAATCAGGCATTTATATCACCCAGAACAGGAGAAGGCCGCTTTCAGTGACTTAGGCCTTAGCACCGACACAGAGGAGACAGGTCAGATAGCACAAGCATCAGTTTCACATCAACCACCACAGGAGAATGGCACTTTCAGAGACTTTGACCCCTGCATCCACACGGAGGAGAGAGGTCCCACAGCAGAGAATCAGGCATTTATATCAGCCAGAACAGGAGAAGGCCGCTTTCAGTGACTTAGGCCTTAGCACCAACACAGAGGAGACAGGTCAGATAGCACAAGCATCAGTTTCACATCAACCACCACAGGAGAAGGGCACTTTTAGAGACTTTGACCCCTGCACCCAGAAAGAGGAGAGAGGTCCCAAAGCAGAGAATCAGGCAGAGGGAAGGTTCATTCAACTCTGGGTTGCACCCCAAGATCCTACTTAATTTCAAAAATTGATTTTTCAATGAAGAAGTGGCCAGGAGTACAAGACAACATGGTTTAAGGCAGTTATTAAGGACTACTCTGCACAAGGGAGGGTCAGGTCTTGTGGGATCCATGCCTGGTTCATTTTTATAAACATCAGCTTGTCCACGTTGGCTGCGGACAGGCGGCTGCGTTTGTCAGTAATGACGCCCCCTGCCGTGCTGAATACACGTTCAGTTAAAACGCTGGCCGCCGGGCAGGCCAGCACCTCCAAGGCATAACATGCTAATTCTGGCCACGTGGACAATTTGGAAACCCAGAAGTTGAATGGGGCCGAACCATCCGTCAGTATGTGGAGTTGTGTGCAGATGTACTGTTCAACCATGTTAGTGAAATGTTGCCTCCTGCTAACACGTTCCGTATCAGGTGGTGGGGCAGTTAGCTGTGGCGTGGAGACAAAACTTTTCCACATTTCTGCCATGCTAACCCTGCCCTCAGAGGAGCTGGCCGTGACACTGCTGCGTGGGCGACCTCTAGCTCCTCCTCTGCCTTGGCCTTGGCCTTCCACCTGTTCCCCTGTGACAGTTGGGAATGCTCTCAGGAGCGCGTCTACCAGTGTGCGCTTGTACTCGCGCATCTTCCTATCACGCTCCAGTGCAGGAAGTAAAGTGGGCACATTGTCTTTGTACCGTGGATCCAGCAGGGTGGCCACCCAGTAGTCAGCACACGTAAAAATGTGGGCAACTCTGCTGTCGTTGCGCAGGCACTGCAGCATGTAATCGCTCATGTGTGCCAGGCTCCCCAGAGGTAAGGACAAGCTGTCCTCTGTGGGAGGCGTATCGTCATCATCCTCTGTATCCCCCCAGCCACGCACCAGGGATGTGCCTGCGCTGTGCTGGGTGCCACCCCGCTGTGAACCTGCTTCATCCTCATCCTCCTCCACCTCCTCCTCATCCTCCTCATCCTCCATTAGTGGTCCCTGGCTGGCCACATTTGTACCTACCCTCTGCTGTTGCAAAAAACCTCCCTCTGAGCCACTTCTAACAGACTGGCCTGAAAGTGCTAAAAACGACCTGTCATCCTCCTCCTCCTGGCCCTGGCCCACCTCCTCTTCCATCATCGCCCTAAGCATCTTCTCTAGGAGACATAGAATTTTTATCGTCACGCTGATAACTGTGGCATCGCCACTGGCCATGTTGGTGGCGTACTCTAAACAGCGCAACAGGGCACACAGGTCTCACATGGAGGCCCAATCATTGGTGGTGAAGTGGTGCTGTTCCGCAGTGCGACTGACTCGTGCGTGCTGCAGCTGAAGCTCCACTATGGCCTGCTGCTGCTCGCACAGTCTCTCCAGCATGTGCAAGGTGGAGTTCCACCGGGTGGGCACGTCGCATATTAGGCGGTGAGCGGGAAGGCCAAAGTTCCGCTGTAGCGCTGACAGGCGAGCAGCGGCAGGATGTGAACGCCGGAAGCGCGCACAGACGGCCCGCACTTTATGCAGCAGCTCTGACATGTCTGGGTAGTTGTGAATGAACTTTTGCACCACCAAATTCAGCACATGCGCCAGGCAAGGGATGTGCGTCAAACCGGCTAGTCCCAGAGCTGCCACGAGATTTCGCCCATTATCGCACACCACCAGGCCGGGCTTGAGGCCCACCGGCAGCAACCACTGGTCGGTCTGTTGTTCAATACCCCGCCACAACTCCTGCGCGGTGTGGGGCCTGTCCCCCAAACATATGAGTTTCAGAATGGCCTGCTGACGTTTACCCCGGGCTGTGCTGAAGTTGGTGGTGAAGGTGTGAGGCTGACTGGATGAGCTGGTGGAAGGAGAGGAGGAGGAGGAGGAAGCCGAGTAGGAGGAGGAGGCTACAGGAGGCAAAGAATAATGCTCTGTGATCCTTGGCGGCGGAAGGACGTGCGCCAAGGAACTCTCCGCCTGGGGCACAGCTGCCACTACATTTACCCAGTGTGCAGTTAGGGAGATATAGCGTCCCTGGCCGTGCTTACTGGTCCACGTATCTGTGGTTAGGTGGACCTTGCCACAAATGGCGTTGCGCAGTGCACACTTGATTTTATCGGACACTTGCATGTGCAGGGAAGGCACGGCTGTCTTGGAGAAGTAGTGGCGGCTGGGAACCACATACTGGGGGACAGCCATGGCCATCAGCTGTTTGAAGCTGTCTGTGTCCACCAGCCGGAATGACAGCATTTCAAAGGCCAGTAGTTTAGAAATGCAGGCATTCAGGCCAAGGGCTCGAGGGTGACTAGGAGGGAATTTGCGCTTCCTCTCAAAGGTTTGAGAGATGGAGAGCTGAACGCTGCTGTGTGAAATAGTGGAGACGCTAGGTGACGGTGGCGGTGGTGGTGTCGGTGGCACATCCTCTGTTTGCTGCTCGTCAGGTGGCAACATTCCTCTCGAGGCGGAAGCCGAGGCAGCAGCGCTAAAGGGAGCAGGGGGAGCCTGAGCGGGTTCCTTGTTTTTAAGGTGTGTACTCCACTGCAGTTCATGCTTTGCATGTAGATGCCTGATCATGCAGGTGGTGCTCAGGTTAAGAACGTTAATGTCTCGCCTCAGGGTCTGATGGCACAGCGTGCAAACCACTCTGGTCTTGTCCTCAGCACATTGTTTGAAGAAGTGCCATACCAGGGAACTCCTTGAAGATGCCTTTGGGGTGCTGGGTCCCTGTTGGCGCTGGCCAATAGCAGGCGAACTCTCTTTAGCGGAGGCTGTTCTGCTTTTGCCCCCTGCTCCCTCTTTGGCTTCGCTGTTGTCTCGGTCTCACCACTGCCTCTTCCTCTGAACTATTTAAGTCAGCGGCACGACCTTCAGTCCATGTGGGGTCTAAGACCTCATCGTCCTCTGCATCGTCTTCCACCCAGTCTTCCTCCCTGACCTCCTCCTGTTCAGTCTGCACACTGCAATAAGACGCGGCAGTGGGCACCTGTGTTTCGTCATCATCAGACACTCGGTCACTCTGCTGTGGTGGTATTCCCATGTCCTCATCATCTGGATACATAAGTGGTTGTGCGTCAGTGCATGGAATGTCTTCCACCGCTGGGGAAGGGATAGGTGGACGCCCCTGGAAAACCGTGGGAGCAGAGTCTTCAAACAGAAGAAGAGACTGCTGCATAACTTGAGGCTCAGCCAGTTTCCCTGATATGCATGGGGGTGATGTGACAGACTGATGGGCTTGGTTTTCAGGTGCCACCTGTGCGCTTCCGCAGAAGACTGGGCGGAAGACAATGTGGTGAACGTGCTGGAAGCACTGTCGGCCACCCAATCGACTAATGCCTGTACCTGCTCAGGCCTTACCATCCTCATAAAGGCATTGGGCCCCACCAAATATCGCTGTAAATTCTGCCGGCTACTTGAGGGAGTTGGTTCACTACTTTGTGCGCCTGAGGCCGAACGGCCACGTCCTCTGCCAGCAACAGAGACTCCACGGACCCCACCACGACCACGTCCTCGTCCCTTAATAGAATGTTTTCTCATTGTTGCGATTCAACTCGCACCACAATAAAATATATTATTTTTTAGCCCCAAAATTCACACACTGGAAGATATACCGTAATTCCTTTTTCGGTATTAATTACAAGAAAACTGCTGCAAATTGGACCCCAGAATTTTTAAATGCTACTTATGTTAAATGAATTCCCACAGTGGGAGAACTATTTCCTTTTCAAAGGAGTAACAACGTGCGGCCTACTATTTCGGGTGTCACCAACACCAGATTGATTAAATTGGCCTTTTTGGAACCAAAATGACAACACTGGACACTATAATGCCTTTTTCTGGTATTAATTACAAGAGGACTGCTGCAAATTGGACACCAGAATTTTTTAAATGCTACTTATGTTAAATGAATTCCCACAGTGGGAGAACTATTTCCTTTTCAAAGGAGTAACAACGTGCGGCCTACTATTTCGGGTGTCACCAACACCAGATTGATTAAATTGGCCTTTTGGAACCAAAATGACAACACTGGACACTATAATGCCTTTTTCTGGTATTAATTACAAGAGGACTGCAGGTATTTCAGAACACCGGAATTTTTAAAATGCTCGTTTTGGTACATAAATTGCCCACACTTGGAGAATTATTGCCTAAACCTTTTTACAGTATTATTTACTGAAGGAGTGCTTCTTCTGGTCTAACACCAGAATTATGTTTGTTACAGGGAAAGATTTTTTTTATTTATATTTCTGGCAAAAAAAAATAAATAATAATTTCTGGCTGACAGTATTGGACCTGGCTGTAGTGACACTGGCTAGCCTAGCTGGAACAGCACATAAATGGGATTTGCTATCCAAGTGGGTTACTTTCAGTTTCACCACTGATATATTAAATATATTGGCAGTTAGTAGGGGTGACACAAGCACAGCCAAACCCCTGATGTAGTATATCTATGAAAAAATCGACTATTACATGAGATTAATGGACGCTGTGGCAGCTTTTGCTGTAGCACCACAAGTCCCAAAATGGCCGCCACCTATCAGCCCAGTAACATGTGCCAGAAAATGGTCTGCCCAGCCAGAAAAAAAATTGACTTTGACTGAGCAGCTGAATCGCTGTTGTTCTGTGTCACAGGAGTAGATTTTTCAATTCTTTGGAGCTTTTCTTTGGACTCTGTGGCAGCTTGAGCTGGCGCACCACAGGTCCCAAAATGGCCGCCGCCGGTCAGCCCAGTTACATGTGCCGGTAAAAATCGATCTGGCCAGTGTAAAAAAAATAAACTTTCAGTGAACAGCTC
The DNA here is from genome assembly GCA_033119425.1 of Bufotes viridis. Lineage (NCBI taxonomy): Eukaryota > Metazoa > Chordata > Amphibia > Anura > Bufonidae > Bufotes > Bufotes viridis. The sequence continues at coordinate 158,108,936 of CM065594.1, forward strand.
AGCTGAGTTGTTCTGATGCACAGGTTTAGATCATTCACTTCTTATCAGGTTTTCTTCCTCAATTATCCCTGCCTATCTCGCCCTCACAGCAGCTGCATCTATCCCTGGTCTAATCACAGCGGGAGTGAGCACATCGCGACGTGCGCACAAGCTTATAAAGAGGCTGAGTCACATGCTGCACTTGGCCAATCACAGCCTTGCCAATAGTAGGCATGGCTGCGATGGCATCTTAGGGCAAGTAGTATGATGCATGTTGATTGGCTGCTTTGCAGCCTTTCAAAATGCGCCACAAAAATGACTAACTACAAAACCGAACCCGAATTTTTATGAAAATGTTCGGGTTCGGGTCGTGTCACGAACACCCCAAAATTCTGTACGGACCGGAACTATTCTCGAAATGTGCGCTCAACAACAACACTAGTGCTATTCGTATCCCACTCTTAAGTTCTAATCGCATTCGATTTTAACTTATGCTTTTTTTTTGACAGGCATAGCATTCTATTTTAACTTACTGCTGATGCCTGGCAAAAAAAAAAATGCATAAGTTAACATCGAATGCGATTAGAACTTAATAGTGTTATACGAATAGCACTGCGTGCTAGAACAGCACGCACACGATTATTCAAATTTTGTATTATCGCGATACAAAACCAAACAGTAAAGTTAAAATCGAATGCAATTAGAACGTGTAGTGTGATGCGATTTATTTGAGTTCTAAGAATCGCATTGCGATTTCTGCTTCAGCCGGATTCCGTGCTAATGGAGCGTCTACATCACCATGGGAAAAATGCTAGAATGTACTGTCGGATTTGAGAAGTTGAAATCGCAATGCGATTTCAACGTAATTCAAACATCCTACAGTACATTCTACTGGAGGAGGCGTTCCCATGGTGATCGGTAGCTCAAAGTTGTAATCGCAATGCGATTTCAGCTTTAAGCCTGTACTATTCTGCTATATAGTACTTTCAAAATGCGCCAAGAGAACATGCCGAACTCCAAACTCGAACCCGAACTTTTTTGAAAATGTCCGGGTTCGGGTCCGTGTCACGGACACCCCAAAATTCGGTACGAACCCGAACTATTCTCGAACTGTTCGCTCAACACTAGTGTCCATTGCTATACATAGGTCCATCCTGCTGAAGGTCACAAAGCAATACTCAGATTCTGAAGGTCGGTTGCTATTTCTAAGGGCGCAGATATACACAACGAAAATAACTTTAGCCAACATATATGCGCCCAATCAGGACCAAGTACCCTGGCTCCTGAAAGCGTTAGACACATTATAGCTCTTTGTGGAGGGCCCGGTTGTACTAGGGGGAGATCTGAATATACCTCTTGATCCCTTGCTAGACTCCTCTACGGCTAAGTCTTCTATTTCCAACTTGGCTCTAGCCAAACTACGCTTTAAACTGTCAGAGTTTTCTCTTATAGATGCATGGCGCACCGGGAACCCATCTGCCAGTGATAACTCTTTCTTTTGTCATGTGCACAATTCACAACAGAGACTCGACTACCTACTGGTCCACAAGTCCTTGTTGGCGAGCATTACAACCACAGGTATCTCTGTCATCTCTATCTCAGATCATGCACAGGTTCACTTGTTCCTCAGCCTCTAGGGACTCCTGCATAAAGCGTGTCGATGGAGACTCAATGAATGTATACTAGAGAATAAAACAGCTTTTGAAGACATTAAATGCCAGTTAGCTCACTACTTTATTCATAATGCGGATTCAGGACCTACCACACTAGTTATTTGGGAGGCTCATAAGGCCTTTATTAGGGCTGTGTTTATTTAATGGGGCTCCAAACTTAAAAAAGAAAAACAACGAGAATTTGACGCTTTACTAGAACATATAGCTAGGCTAGAAAAGGAACAGAAGCATACCAAGTTACTAAGCACGCATTCTGAACTTAAGGCCTTGAGAGAAAAACACATATCCACCCTCCGGAATAAATCAGCCAAGGCATATCTCCATCACAGATACAAGCTGTATGCTAACGGAAACAAAAGAGGGAAACTTATGTCCTCCCTTCTAAAAACAACAAGTGAAACAGCACATTCATTAGATCACTGATCACACAGGAGTTAAGACCTCATCTCCCCTGGAGATAGCTGCGGCTTTCCGACAATATTACTCAGCCCTGCATAATATTGAGGAGGAGTCCCCTGCACGTACTGCAACTGCCAAACAAGTGATTATAGATGACTTCCTGAGGGACTTGAACATGCCAAGCCTAGATCAGGCCATGGTTAATTCTCTCTTAGTCCCAGTGACTGAAGATGAGGTATAGTCGATCATCTCCTCTTTTCCCCCTGGGCAAGAGTCCTGGCCCAGATGGCCTACCTCTACTCTATTATAAAAAGTTTTGTGATATATTGACACCCCAACTCACCAAATTATGTGCCTCCTTATTGAAAGGAGAACCTTTGCCCAAACAGTCACAAGAGGCGCATATCACGCTTATCACCAAGGAGGGCCAAAACCCTACTGAATGCGGAAGCTACAGACCTATTTCTCTTCTTAACTTAGATATCAAAATATGGGCTAAGCTTTTTTCCAGATTAAGGTGCTTCCGCATCTCATAGGCGAGGAACAATCTGGCTTTGTCCCGGGGAGAGAGGGAAAGACTAATACTTCTAAACTTTTGACAGCTATACATCACGCTCACTCCTCACACACTTCAATGGTCCTTCTCGGTGTAGATGCCGAGAAGGCATTTCATAGAGTGAGCTTGGGCATTTCTGAAATCTACCCTACACAAATTTGGCTTCCCGGACCCTTTTTTGAAAGCAATATTTACACTGTATTCCCAACCATCACCCTCTATAATAGTTAACGAACACCTGTCCTCTCCTTTCTTGTCCACTGTCCCCTTCACTTTTCATTCTGGCAATGGAAGCCCTGTTACATTGCGTCAGACAACACCCCCTCATCAGTGGACTTCCATCACTTAAAATAGACCTAAAGATGTTAGTGTTTGCTGACGATCTCTGCTTCTTACTAACTGATCCCCTGACAGGGCTACCCTGGCTAGAGATCTTTGATAGGTTCAGTGAGGCCTCAAACTTCAAAGTCAATATATTAAAATCTAAGATTTTAAATATCTCACTTAATAAACGACTCACCCAACAACTCAAAACTGTATCTTGCCTGGGCCACATCCACGATTAAATATCTAGGTGTGCATATTCCGCCCAACTTGTCCAAAATATATGACACCAACTTTAGCCCTCTTTTAAAAGACGTTCAGTCCATCTTGACAGAATATGACATATCCTTAATCTCGTGGATAGGAAGGAAAAATGTTATACAAACTTATTTGATTCCCAATAGTCAGATTGCTAAATCTGATGCTGGCTTACTGACTAGAGGTGCCTCGCACACTTGGGGGACCCTTGCTTCCTGAAAGCTTAATACCTGTGGTTTAATACCTGTGGCTCACCAGAAGTGATAGAAAATGCGCTCTTCAAAAGAATTGAAATAAAAGAAAGAAAAAAAGGCGCCTAATGTGTGGTAACGTCTTATCTAGATAGATGGTATATGGTGCGTATTGCGCTTACCGTCCGCTGTTGTGGTGAGCCCCAACAGCTGTAGGATCCTTGCTGGTCTCTGGCCCCACCAGCTCAGGGAATGCCTCGCTTCTGCCTGGTTGCACGAGTGTCAGGGGGAGTATTTTCAAATCAGGAGAGTGGCCAAAAAATAAAACCTTCCAAACGGCGCTGCTGGCTTCACAGATGAACCTTCTTTGTTTAGTTCAGGAATATTTTTTATTTCAAGTACAAGTTGACGCATTTCAGGGGCGGAGTGCCCCTTTCATCAGGACAATACAATAACATAACATACAGTGTTACAGGGTGTTAAATAGCATTTTTGGTGGGCTCACAGTCCTCAAGGGGCAGTGTGGGTGGGCGTGTTCAGCATAATAGGGTGCGTGGTACCGTTATCATACTGGGAAGGGGCCCAGCATGCATGTGGGACCTACGCTCCCTCAATGTTATAGTAGCTGTTTATGGCACATAAACATGTGTGGTTTAGTGTTAGGAACCCGTCTAATCAGAGATCGCCTTGACGTGTGGCAGATGGGCTCAAATAATTTTGTACAAAATGTATTTGCCAAGCATCCTTGATGATCAGAGTAATAGATCTCTTGCTAACTTGGCTTTCTTTGATATCTTCAATATTAAAGGACACTGCTCCCCATATTCACTTAAAACTTGCACAGGTTTAAGTGAAGAAAAAGGCAGAAGAACTACTGGCTTCCAAATCAAATCCGTTAATGGTGAGGCATCCCTATCTTTACCTACCTTGATCGAATGCAATCGGATGCCAAACAACAGAGAAGAAATTCCTACACCTGAGGCAGCATTACATCATGCCCATCTAAATTTCATAGCACATCTCATACCTGCACTCGACCCAGAGGCCCAAATAATACTTCTGCTTGGAAGAGATATCATAGTCCTCAAGGTGAGAAAACAAATAAACGGTCCTCACAATTCTCCATATGCCAAGAAGCTTGACCTAGGGTGGGTCATTATAGGTGATGTCTGCCTAGGAAATGTTCACAAGCCTACCACGCTGAATTCTCTGTACACTAAAACCTTGGAGGGCAGACGTTCATCCCTCTTTCAGCCTTGTCCTATCAGGTTCCTTGTAAGAGAGAAGTTGGCAAGTGTACTATATCCTGACTTTTCAGAAATTGAGAACCATTCTTGTGATGAAGACCAAGACCACTTGGGGTGCAAGGTGTTCCAGAGGACAAATGAAGACCACAAGATGGCTCCCTCTATTGGAGATGAGGCCTTCTTAAACATAATGGAGCAAGGATTCTTCAAGGATAAAACGAACACCTGGGTTGCACCACTGCCTTTCAAGACACAGAAATGTCATCTTCCCAACAACATAGTTCATTTTTTTAACGGTTCTGTTCACTCAAACACAACTTTCAGAAAAGACCAGATATGATGGAACATTTCTTCTTGTTCATGAACAAGTTATTGGAGAACAGTCATGCAGAAGTAGCTACAACCCTAAAAGAAAAGGAAGACTGCTGGTACCTAACAATCTTTGGCCTTTACCACCATAAGAAACCAGGACAAATCTGAGTGGTATTTGACCCTAGTTCACAATATGAAGGAGTCTCCCTCAATTATGTTCTTTTGACAGAAGCAGACCTTAATAACACACTTCACGGTGTCCTCATCAGATTCCGGAATCCATTGCTATAGTTGCAGACATACAACAAATGTTTTATTGTTTCCTAGTTAAAGAAGCACAGGAACTTCTTGAGATTCTTTTGGTTCAATGACAATGACCCTACCCAAGACATCATAGAATATCGCATGAAAGTGCATGTTTTCAGCAACAGACCATCTCCTGCAGTTGCTTTTTATGTACTCAGACTTTCTGCCCAAGAAGGTGAAAAAGACTACGGAGAGGACGTTAAAAGTTTGTAGAAAAAGACTTCTATGTAGATGATGGCTTAAAGTTGCTTCCTCACCTGAGGCCACAATCAGTCTACTCAAAAGGACTCAAAGTATGCTTTTCTGTTCAAACCTCAGGCGGTATAAGATAGCTTCAAACAGCAATGTAATTATGGAGGCCTTTCCTACTCAAGATCATGCCAGTGATTTGAAAGATCTAGACTTGGCAACAGACCCGTACAGCGCAACTTAGGGCTCAGTTGGTACCTCAAGTCTGACACCTTTACTTTTCAGGTTGACCAAGTACAGAAACCGTTCACACGACGTGGAGTACTATCCACCATTAACAGTCAATACAATCCACTTAGATTTGCAGCCCCTGTGATCATCCAAGGTAAGACTCTGCTCAGAGAGTTAACCACAGATACATGTGATTGGGATTCGCCACTTCCCTCAGAAAAAGAGGCACTATGGGTAACATGGAGAGACTCACTAAATGCATTATCTAATGTAAGTATACATAGGCCATATGCCCACTTCTCTCCCGTTGAAGTTCAGTCCAGACAACTGTGCATATTTTGTGATGCTTCAGTAAAAGCAATTACTGCAGTCACCTTAAAACTATAGACATTAAAGGTCAAGTTCAATTTGGCTTTGTAATGGGCAAAGCAAAGCTGGCACCAAGTCCTGAGCTTACCATACCAAGACTGGAACTTTGTGCTGCTGTTCTAGCAGTAGAGCTAGCAGACCTTGTTGTGTCTAAAATAGATGTAAAACTTAATAGCACAGTGTTTCATATAGACAGCAAAGTAGTGTTGAACTACATTTACAATGAGACTAGGAGATTTTATGTCTATGTTCAAAACAGAGTTCAAAGAATCAGGAGGTCTACACAGCCTACCCAGTGGCATTATGTACCAACTGACCTCAACCCTGCAGACCATGCTACAAGAGCAGTTCCTGCAGCACACCTTAACCACTTCAGCCCCCCTAGCTTAAACACCCTTAATGACCAGGCCACTTTTTACAATTCCGCACTACACTACTTTCACCGTTTATTGCTCCGTCATGCAACTTACCACCCAAATGAATTTTACCTCCTTTTCTTCTCACTAATAGAGCTTTCATTTGGTGGTATTTCATTGTTGCTGACATTTTTACTTTTTTTGCTATTAATAAAAATTTAACGACATTTTTGCAAAAAAATGACATTTTTCACTTTCTGTTGTAAAATTTTTCAAAAAAAACTACATTTGTATGTAAAATTTTCTCTAAATTTATTGTTCTACATGTCTTTGATAAAAAAATTCAATAAGCGTATATTTATTGGTTTGGGTAAAAGTTATAGCGTTTACAAACTATGGTGCAAAAAAGTGAATTTCGGCATTTTGAAGCAGCTCTGACTTTCTGAGCACCTGTCATGTTTCTTCAGGTGCTAGAATGCCAGGAAAGTATAAATACCCCCAAATCACACCATTTTAGATAGAAGACACCCCAAAGTATTCGCGGAGGGGCTTGGTGAGTTCATGTATCATTTCATTTTTTCACAAGTTAGCGGAAAATGACACTTTCTGAGGAAAAAAAATATATAATAAAGTTTCCATTTCTGCTAACTTCTGGCAAAAAAAAAAAAATCTCAGACGGGCTCACTATGCCCCTCTGTGAATACCTTAGGGTGTCTACTTTCCGAAATGGGGTCATTTGTGGGGTGTGTTTACTGTTCTGGCATTTTGGGCGGGGCTAAATTGTGAGCAGCCATGTAAAACCTAAAGGTACTCGTTGGAATTTGGGCCCCTTTGTGCACCCAGGCTGCAAAAAGTGTCACTCATGTGGTATCGCCGTACTCAGGAGAAGTAGGGCAATGTGTTTTGGGGTGTATTTTTACATATACCCATGTTGGGTGAGAGAAATATCTCTGTAAACTGACAACTTTGTATAAAAAAATTAAAAAGTTGTCATTTACAGAGATATTTCTCACACCCAACATGTGTATATAAAAATACACCCCAAGCCACATTGCACTACTTCTCCTGATGCTGAGGATCCACATGTGTGAGTTTTGCAGCCTGGAATGCTAAAGGCCTAAAACCAATGAGTACCTTTAGTATTTCACAGGGCATTTTTACGCATTTGGATTCAGACTTCTTCTCACGCTTTAGGGGCCCCTAAAATGCCAGGGCAGTATAAATACCCCACATGTGACCCCATTTTAGAAAGAAGACACCCCAAGGTATTCCGTGAGGGGTATGGTGAGTTCATGTAAAATGTTATTTTTGTCACAAGTTAGTGGAATATGAGACTTTGTAAAAAACAAAATAAAAAAAAAAAATATATATCAATTTCCGCTAACTTGTGCCAAAAAAAAAAATTTCTGTGAACTCGCCATGCCCCTCACAGAATACCTTAGGGTGTCTTCTTTCCACAATGGGGTCACTTGTGGGGTATTTATACTGCCCTGGCATTCTAGGGAACCTAAGCGTGAGAATCCAAATGCGTAACAATGCCCTGTGAAATCCTAAAGGTACTCATTGGAATTAGGGCCCCTTTGCGCATCTTGGCTGCAAAAAGTGTCACACATGTGGTACCGCCGTACTCAGGAGAAGTAGGGCAATGTGTTTTGGGGTGTATTTTTATATATTCCCATGCTGGGTGAGAGAAATATCTCTGTAAATGACAACTTTTTAAATTTTTTTATTCAAAGTTGTCAATTTACAGAGATATTTCTCTCACCCAGCATGGTATATGTAAAAATACACCCCAAGCTACTGCTCTACTGTCTGAGTGCGGCGATACTATAAGTGACACTTTTTGCAGCCAAATCACAAAAGAGCCCAAATTCAATGAGTACCTGCTAGGAGGAGCATTTTTACGCATTTTCTTCTCGCACTTTAGGGCCCCTAAAATGCCAGGGCAGTATAAATACCCACATGTGACCCCATTTTGGAAAGAAGACAGCCCAAGGTATTCCATGAGGGGCATGGCGAGTTGATAGAAAAATTTTTGGCACAAGTTAGTGGAAATTGATTTTTTATAGTTTTTCTCACAAAGTCTCCCTTTCCGCTAACTTTTGACAAAAGTTTAATTTTCATGGACTCACTATGCCCCTCAGCGAATACCTTGGGGTGTCTTCTTTCCAAAATGGGGTCACATGTGGGGTATTTATACTGTCCTGGCATTTTAGGGGCCCTAAGCGTGAGAAGAAAAATGCGTAAAAATGCCCTCCTAAAAGTTACTCATTGGAATTTGGGCCCTTTGCGCATCTTGGCTGCAAAAAGTGTCACACATGTGGTATCGCCGTACTCAGGAGAAGTAGGGCAATGTGTTTTGGGGTGTATTTTTACATATACCCATACTGTGTGAGAGAAATATCTCTGTAAATTGACAACTTTGAATAAAAAAATTTAAAAGTTGTCATTTACAGAGATATTTCTCACACAAGTAATGGTATATATAAAAATACACCCCAAAGCTGACCTACTTCTCCTGATGCACGACTACCACATGTGTGCCACTTTGCAGCCAAATCAAAGACCCTAAAACCAATGAGTACCTTTAGAGATTTCACAGGGCATTTTTACGCATTTGGATTCTCACGCTTTAGGACCCCTAAAATGCCAGGGCAGTATAAATACCCCACAAGTGACCCCATTGTGGATAGAAGACACCCCAAGGTATTCCGTGAGGGGCATGGCGAGTTCACAGAAAAAAAAATTTTGGCACAAGTTAGAGGAAATTGATTTTTATTTTTATTTTTTACAAAGTCTCATATTCCACTAACTTGTGACAAAAATAAAATTTTACATGAACTCGCCATACCCCTCACGGAATACCTTAGGGTGTCTTCTTTCTAAAATGGGGTCACATGTGAGGTGTTTGTACTGCCCTGGGATTTGAGGGTCTCCGCAGTCATTACACGTATGGCCAGCATTAGGAGTTTCTGCGATTCTCCGTATATTGACCATACGGGTAATGAGATTTTTCCGTTCAGCCGCTGCGCTGAAAAAAAAAAAAAATGAAGCGGCACAGATTTATTCATTCGCATCAATCAATGTGGATGAAAAAATCTCTGCCAAAATCAGTGACTGCGGTGCGGTGGGCTGGGCGCTAGCTACCTAACAAGTAGCTAACTAACTGGCGGTGATAAGGGACCCTTATGCCCCATTCACACGTCCGCAATTCTGTTTGCGGAGCGGAGTGCGGACCCATTCATTTCTATGGGGACAGACTTTGTCCCGCTCGGATCCGGAATTACGGATCCGCGCTTCGGGTCTGCACTTCCGTTCCGCAAAAATATAGAACATGTCCTATTTTTGTCTGCAATTGCGGACAAGAAAAAGCATTTTCTATATAGTTCTGGCAATGTGCGGATCTGCAAAATGCAGAAAGCACATTGCCGGTGTCCGTGTTTTGAGGATCTGTGGATCCGCAGATCCGCGGATCTGATCCGCGGATCCGTGAATCCACGGATCCGCAAAACACATTTGGACGTCTGAATGGAGCCTTACAAGGGGTGTGATCAATGACAGGGGGTGATCAGGGGGTCTAGATGGGGTGATCAAGGGGGTTAACAAGGGGTTAATAGGTGAGGGGGTGGGGGGGTTAGTGTAGTGTTTGGTGCAACTTTACATAGTTACCTGGTCCTCTGGTGGTCGATCCCAGCAAATGGGACCACCAGAGGACCAGGTAGCAGCTATATCAGACGCTGTTCACAAAACAGCGTCTGATATACTTGTTTGATGCGATTTATATCGCATCTACAGCCTGCCAGCGATGGATCATCGCTGGCAGGATGTAGTTAAACTCCTGAGACGCCCGCTACTGTGAAGGCGCGCGCTCGTGCGCGCGCGTTCACAGGAAATCTCGCGTCTCGCGAGATGACGCAGATCTGCGGCGCCCCAGAACAGCCCGACCGCCGCGAGAACGCAGTTGTGCGTTAGGCGGTCGGGAAGTGGTTAAAGATACCATGTGGCTCACAGGACAATCATTTCCCTACAGGCCTGTACTTGACACTCTTGAGAAAAACTCATTTGAGATGCTAGAACCAAACATTGATGCAGAGATTCATCCTTATTAGAGTTGAGCGAACCAGAACTGTATCGTTCGGGTTCGTACCGAATTTTAGGATGTTTGGGACACGGACCCAAACCCAAACCCCAACATTTTCATAAAAGTTTGGGTTCGGGTCTGTTGTTCGTCAATTCTTTCCGCTTTTTGAAAGGCTGCAGAGCAGCCAATCAGCAAGCGTTTTCCATATTTGCCCTAAGAAGCCATCACATCCATGCCTACTAATGGCATGGCTGTGACTGGCTGAGTGCAGCATGTGACCCAGCCTCTTTATAAGCTGGAGTCATGTAGTGCCGCACGTCACTCTGCTGCTGTTAGTATAGGGAAAAGTTGCTGCTGCCGAAATACCTATTTTACATTTCTGCAGTGAAATAGTGCATCAATGTATTTTTGGGAAAAAAAGAGGTATTCCTGGTTCACAAGCAGTTGTGCATACAGCGTACAAATACGTATTTTAAATGTCAGCACTGAAATAGTGCATTACTGTGTTTTAGTGAAAAAAAGCTGTGTTCTTGGTTAACAAATCAGTTGTGCATACAGCGTACAAATACCTACGTTTAGTTATCAGCCGTTAAATAGAGCATTTGTGAATTTTGGGGAAAAAAGCCGTGTTCTTGGTGCACAAAGCAGTTGTGCATACAGCGTACAAATACCTATGTTTAATTTTCAGCCGTTAAATAGTGCATTTGTGAATTTTTGGGAAATTAGCCGTGTTCTTGGTCCCCAAAGCAGTTGTGCATTCAGCGTACAAATACCTATTTTACATTTCTGCTGTGACATAGTGCATCAGTGTATTTTTGGGAAAAAAGCTGTATTCCTGGTCCACAAAGCAGTTGTGCATAAAGCGTACAAATTCATATTTTCAATTTTAGCACTGAAATAGTGCAATAGTGTGTTTTAGGGAAAAAAAAGCTGTGTTCTTGGTTAACAAATCAGTTGTGCATACAGCGTCCAAATACCTACATTTAATTTTCAGCCGTTAAATAGTGCATTTGTGAATTTTGGGGAAAATAGCCGTGTTCTTGGTCCCCAAAGCAGTTGTGCATACAGTATACAAATATATATTTCACATTTCTGCAGTGAAATAGTGCATTTGTGAATTTTGGGGAAAAAAGCCGTGTTCTTGGTCCACAAAGCAGTTGTTCATACCTATTAAAATACCTATTTTAAATTTCAGCACTGAAATAGTGCATTACTGTGTTTTATGGAGAGAAAGTAGTATTCCTGGTCCTCAAAGCATTTTAAAATACACCACACATATACCTATTTTACATTTCTGCAGTGAAATAGTGCATCAGTGTATGTTTGGGAAAAAAAGCATTATTCCTGGTCCACAAAGCAGTTGTGCACAAAGCATACAAATACCTATTTTAAATTTTAGTACTGAAATAGTGCATTACTGTGTTTTAGGGAATAAAAGCCGTGTTCTTGGTCCACAAAGCAGTTGTGCATACAGCGTACAAATACCTATTTTAAATTTCAGCACTGAAGTAGTGCATTATTGTGTTTTAGGAAAAATAAAGCCGTGTTATTGGTTCACAAAGCAGTTGTGCATACAGAGTACAAATACCTATTTTTAATTTCAGCACTGAAATAGTGCATTACTGTGTTTTAGGCGGAAAAAAAGCTGTGTTCTTGGTCCACAAAGCAGTTGTTCATACAGTGCACAAATACCTATTTTAAATGTCAGCACTGAAATAGTACATTACTGTGTTTTAGGGAAAAAAAGCTGTGTTCTTGGTCCACAAAGCAGTTGTTCATACAGCGTACAAATACCTATTTTAAATTTCACCACTTAAATAGAGCATTACTGTGTTTTAGGGAGAAAAAGCGGTATTCCTGGTCCTCAAAGCAGTTTAAAATACACCGCCCATATACCTATTTTACATTTCTGCAGTGAAATAGTGCATCAGTGTATTTTTGGGAAAAATAAGCTCTATTCCTGGTCCACAAAGCAGTTGTGCATACAGCATACAAATACCTATTTTAAATTTCAGTACTGACATAGTGCATTACTGTGTTTTAGGGAAAAAAAGCTGTGTTCTCTGTCCACAAAGCAGTTGTGCATACAGCATACAAATACCTATTTTAAATTTCAGTACTGACATAGTGCATTACTGTGTTTTAGGGGAAAAAAAGCTGTGTTCTCTGTCCACAAAGCAGTTGTGCATACAGCGTACAAATACCTATTTTAAATTTTAGCACTGAAATAGTCCATTTTTGTTTTAGGGAAAAAAATAGCGGTATTCCTGGTCCACAAAGCAGTTTAACATACACCGCCCAAATACCTATTTTACATTTCTGCATTAAGATATTGCATCAGTGTATTTTTGGGGAAAAAAGCGGTATTCCTGGTCCCCAAAGCAGTTGTGCATACTGCGTACAAATATTTATTTTAAATTTCAGCACTGAAATAGTACATTACTGTGTTTTAGGGAGAAAAAGTGGTATTCCTGGCCCTCAAAACTGTTTAAAATACACTGTCCACATACCTATTTTAAATTTCAGTACTGAAATAGTGCATTACTGTGTTTTAGGGAATAAAAGCCGTGTTCTTGGTCCACAAAGCAGTTGTGCATAGAGCGTACAAATACCTATTTTAAATTTCAGCACTGAAGTAGTGTATTAGTGTGTTTAAGGGGAAAAAAAGCAGTGTTCTTGGTTCACAAAGCAGTTGTGCATACAGCGTACAAATACCTACGTTTAATATTCAGCCTTTAAATAGTGCATTTGTGAATTTTGGGAAAAATGCCGTGCTCTTGGTCCACAAAGCAGTTGTGCATAAAGCTTACAAATACCTATTTTAAATTTTAGCACTGAAATAGTGCATTAGTGTGTTTTAGGGGAAAAAAAAAGCTGTGTTCTTGGTTCACAAAGCAGTTGTGCAGACAGCGTACAAATAACTACATTTAATTTACAGCCGTTAAATAGTGCATTTGTGAATTTTGGGAAAAAAAGCGTTATTCCTGGTCCACAAAGCAGTTTAAAATAAACCCCCCAAATACCGATTTTACATTTTTGCTGTGAAATAGTGCATTAGTGTATTTTTGGGAAAAAATGCGCTATTCTTGGTCCACAGAGCATTTTTATGACACAGGCACTGCCTTAGTGTTAGTGAACTTAATTGTTGACTATTGGCAGTTAAATTGACACTGGAGATAAACCATCTGTCAGCTTGGTGGGTGAACGCAAATAATGAGGATAACATCAAATAAGGTATGTAGGCATGGTCGTGGTGGTATTGGTGGAGCTCCTGTTGCTGGGAAAGGACATGGCCTTTCAGTGCCAATTACAGGTCCAAGTGAAACACCTTCCTCGGCTGCGAGTAGGCAACAAAACCTGCAGCGTTATTTGGTAGGCCTGAATGCTGCGCTATGGATGGTGAGGCCAGAACAAGTACAGGCGATAGTATGAGGACATGGGAGACCGCCAAAGCAGGTCTCTGATGATGACGAAAAACAGGTGCCAACTGCTGTGGCTTTCTGCAATGGGGTCAAGAATGGGTGGAAGATGATGTGGATGAGGTCTTAGACCCAGACTGAACTTAAGTTTGTGCTAGTGACGTGTGCAGTTCTGAGGAAGAGGCGGTGGTTGCACAGAGGCAACAGCACAGTGAAAGAGGGGGCAGGGTGCAAAAGCGGAGCTGCCATTCCGGAGACAGTACGCCTGCTACTGCCCACCACACCCAGGGACCGAGCACACCAAGGCCAGCTCCAAGGAGTTCATTGGCGTTTCAGTTCTTCACACAATGTCCTGATGACAAGACACGAGTGGTTTGCACGTTGTGCCATCAGAGCCTGAAGCGAGACATAAATATTCTAAACCTGAGCACAACCTGCATGACCAGGAATCTACATGCAAAACACAAACTGCAGTGGAGTAAACACCTTAGGAACCAAGAAATGTCTCAGGCTCCTCCTGCTTCCTCTTCTGCTGCTGTCTCTGCCTCTTCCTCCACCTCTGGTGTCACCTGACAACCAGCAAACAGAGGATGTGCCACCAACACCACCACCACCTCCGTCACCATCACCAAGCATCTCCACCATGTTACACACCAGCGTTCAGCTGTCCCAAACACTGGAGAGATGGAGGAAATGCCCACCCTCGATCCCTGGCCCTCAATGCCAGCATTTCAAAATTACTGGCCTTTTAAATGTTGTCTGGTGGAGATGGACTGTTTCAAACAGCTGATGGCAGTGGCTGTCCCACAGTACGTAGTTCTCATCCGCCACTACTTTTCCAGGCAAGCCATCCCTTCCCTGTACAACCAAGTGTAGGATAAAATCAAGTGTGCGCTGCACAACGCCATCTGTGGCAAGGTCCACATAACCACAGATACATGGACCAGTATGCATGGCCAGGGCCGCTATACCTCCCTAAATGCACAATGGGTAAATGTAGTGGTGGCTGGTCCCAAGGCGGATAGTGGTTTGGCGCATGTCCTTTAACCACCAAGGTTAGTAGGCATTATTCTTGTGTTTGGGGGACAAACCCCACACCGTACAGGAGCTTTGGAGGGGCAAAGAGCAACAGACCGATGGGTGGTTGCTGCTAGTGAGCCTCAAGCCCGGCCTAATGTAGAGATGTCCCGAACTATTCACCGGCGAACAGTTCCCGGCGAATATCGGATGTTCGCATTCGCCGCAGCAGGCGAACATATGCAATATTCGATTTGCCCCCTATACTTTATCATTGAGCAAACTTTGACCCTGTACCTCACAGTTAGCAGACAAGTTCCAGCCAATCAGCATACCCTCCCTCCCAGACCCTCCCACCTCCTTTCAAAAAACAAGGACAGCATCCATCTTAGATTCATTCTGAAGCTGCAGTGTTAGTTAGAGCAGGGAGAGTGCTGCTGCTGCTGAATTAATAGGGAAAGCATTAGCTAGGCCAGTGTTCTGTGTCCACTCCAGTCCTCAAAAACTCATCGGCCTCTTTCACACGATTCACCGGATTAGGCCCCATTCACACGTCCGTAGTGTGTTGCGGATCCGCAAATTGCCGATCCGCAACACACCATGCCGGCACTCCCCATAGAGATGCCTATTCTTGTCCGCAGGCCGTGGACAAGAATCGGACATGCTCTATCTTTTAGGGCCGAAACCCGGAAGTTCGGGGCCGTGGCTCTGAAAATGCGGAAGTGGAGAGCACATAGAGTGTTCTCCGCATCACGTCCAGCCCCATTCACAATGAATGGGTCCGCATCCATTCCGCAGAATTGCGGAATGGATGCGGACAAAAATTGTGGATGTTTGAATGGGGCCTTAGGTCTGGAAGCGTTGCGGTTGCGTTCAGTGAAAACTGTGCGATTTTTACAGGCAAAGACATTCAGTTTTGCCTGCGATTGCGTTCAGTTGTTCCGCGCGTAATAAAAAACTGAAGGTTTACAAACATCTCCTAGCAACCATCAGTGAAAAACGCAACACATCCGCACTTGCTAGCCCCATTCACTTCCGTGGGGCTAGGGCTGCGTGAAAAACGCAGAATATAGAACATGCTGCGATTTTAACGCAACGCACAAGTGATGCGTGAAATAAAACGCTCATGTACACAGGCCCATTGAAATGAATGGGTCTGGATTCAGTGCGGATGCTATGCGTTCACGTCACACATTGCACCCGTGCGGAAAACTCGCTCGTGTGAAAGGGGCCATCTGCTGTAAGGACAGTGTCCTGACAGCACCCAAAAAGCCCTTTTTAGGCCCCTTTCACACGAGCGAGTTTTCCGCGCGGGTGCAATGCGTGACGTGAACGCATAGCATCCGCACTGAATCCTGACCCATTCATTTCAATGAGTCTGTGTACATGAGTTTTTTTTCACGCATTACTTGTGCGTTGCATGAAAATCCCAGCATGCTCTATATTCTGCGTTTTTCACGCATTGTGCGTTGCGTTTTTCACTGTTGGTTGCTAGGAGATGTTGTATGTAAACCTTCAATTTTTTATCACGCGCGTGAAAAACGCATCAAAACGCATTGCACCCGCGCTGAAAAAACTGAACAACTGAACGCAATCGCAGGCAAAACTGAATGGCTTTGCCTGTGAAATCGCACAGTTTTCACTGAACGCATCCGCAACGCATCCGGAACTAATCCGGACACGCTCGTGTGAAAGAGGCCTTAGGGCAGGTACATCAGTCTGCTTTTATTAATTTTTTTCTATATATATATGTATTTCATTTGCCTGCCGGTGTGTGAGAGGCCACAGGCCCACAGACTGTGCTGTGTGCACACCACTCATATAGGGTGACACAGTACCTAGCAGATAAAAAAGTCATTTAATTTTTACCCTTTAATATAATTGCAGTTTCCTGCCAGTGAGGTTCAGGCCCACACACTGTACTGTGCCCAATGCCAGTGCACACCACTCATATCGGGTGGCACAGTATCTTGCAGATAAAAAAGTCATTAAATTTTTACCCTTTAATAGAATTGCAGTTGCCTGCCAGTGTGTATCAGGCCAACAGACTGTACTGTGCCCACTGCCCACCACTCATATATGGTGTCACAGTACATTGCACGGCGCACTCGCAGTGACCTAAAATTCAAACGAAGCGGCCCAAGCATGGGTCTTTTTCCATCTCCCGGTTCCAAAAATCTATTCACTACACCGGCCCTGGCCCTGATAAGGGACAAAACAGAGATTAAACTGATAGGAATAGTACTTAGTTAACACTAGTTGCATTGGTGTCAAATTCCATTGCAAGTGCTCAAAAATAGAAGGAAGAGAACAGAGCAAGCTTTTTTCTCTATCTCACCATGCAAGGATTCAATTCAATACACGTCCCCTGATAGGGGACTTAACAAAGATTAAAATGGTAAGAATAGTACTTCACACTATTTGTATTGGTGGCACAGTACATTGTGCGGTGCACGCGCGGTGCCCCAAATTGGAAGTAAGAGGACCGACCAATCATCTTTTTCCATCTCCCGGGTTCCTAAAATCTATTCGATATACGTCCCCTGATAGGGGACGTAACAGGAATTAAACTGATAGGAATGGTACTACTTAACACACCACTCATATAGGGTGGCACAGTACATTGCACGGCACACGCGCAGTGCCCCAAATTGGAAGGAGGACCGACCAACCATCTTTTTCCATCTCCCGATTCCTAAAATCTATTCCATACACTGGCCCCTGATAGGGGACAAAACAGAAATTAAACTGGTAAGAACAGATTTTTTTAATTTTAAAAAAAGAAGACAGCCTCTGCGGAGCTGTTTATTTTTTGGCCGAGTTACTGAACGCTCATGCACAATGGCTGTAGGCTCATGGGTCTTTTTGCGGAGGTGACAAACCCGAGCAGGCAACATCATCAACCTCATCCCATATGCGTTTTTTCTGGAGCGTGCCCTGTGAAGAGTGCTGGATCAGGCCGGAGATGATCATGAAGAGGACGAGTTGTGGTCACCATCACCACCAGAAGCAGCCTTGTCATCGTCGATTGCTGGACCTGCGGCAACGTAGAGAGAGGAGTCTGAAGAAGAGGAGTCTGAGGAAGAAGGTGGCTTTGAGGAGGTGGAAGACCAACCACAGAAGGCGTCCCAGGGGGCTTGTTGTCACCTTTTGTGGACCCTTGGTGTTGTAGTTTGCGGTTGTGCAAATGGACTGTTTGCGTTTTTTTGCGGTGCTTTAAACGGGGAGTTTGGTCTGTCACTGTGAAGCGGGCGTAACCCTTACACTACCTGATCGATACATCATTATACCTGATCGTATACACACACTGGATGTTTTAAAGCACGTTATTCCAAACAATTTAGGAATGTTAGGTGATTTATGCTCTTTATGGATTAAAACCCGACTCTGCGTCAACTACGTAATTTTCCATCGGAGTTTTGCCATGGATCCCCCTCCGGCATGCCACAGTCCAGGTGTTAGTCCCCTTGAAACAACTTTTCCATCACTATTGTGGCCAGAAAGAGTCCCTGTGGGTTTTAAAATTTGCCTGCCAATTGAAGTCTATGGCGGTTCGGCGGTTCGCCGGTTCACGAACATTTGCAGAAGTTCGCGTTAGCCGTTCGCAAACGGAAAATTTTATGTTCGCGACATCTCTAGCCTGGTGTTGTGCGATAATGGGCAAAATCTCTTTGCAGCTCTGGGACTAGCAGGTTTGACGCACATTCCTTGCCTGGCACATGTGCTTAATCTAGTGGTGCAGGAGTTTCTTAAAAACTACCCAGACATGTCAGAGCTGCTGCAGAAAGTGTGGTCTGTCTGTGTGCGCTTTCGGCGTTCCCACCCTGCTGCTCGCCTGTCTGCGCTGCAGCTTTACTTCAGCCTTCCTGTTCACCACCTTATATGCGACGTGCCCACCAGGTGGAACTCCACCTTGCATATGCTGTAGAGACTGAGCGAGCAGCAGCAGGCGATAGTGGAGTTTCATCTGCAGCAAGCACGGGTCAGTTGCTTTGCTGAATAGCACTACTTCACCACCAATGAGTAGGCCTCCATGCGAGACCCATGTGCCTTGTTGAGGTGTTTCGAGTACTCAACCAACATGGCCAGTGCCATGATGCCGTTCTTAGTGTTACAATACCACTTCTATGTCTCCTTGAAAAAACACTTAAGGCGATGATGGAAGATGATGTGGCACAGGAGGAAGAGGAGGAGGAAGAGGGGGAATTTCACAGGGTTTCAGGCCAGTCATTCAGAAGTGGCTCAGAGGGTGGGTTCCTGCACTAGCAGAGGCCAGGTACACATGTAGCCAGCCAGGGCACAGTTCCGGAGGACGAGGAGAAGGAGGATCAGTTAGAGGAGGAGGAACCGGGTTCATTGCAGAGTGGCACCCAACGCAGCTCATGGCCATCACTGGAGCATGTCTGGGGGGATACGGAAGACAAAGACGATACACCACCTACAGATAACAGCTTATCCTTACCTCTGGACAGCCTGGCTCACATGAGCAACTACATGCTGCAGTGCCTGCGCAATGACAGCAGAGTTGCCCACATTGTAACTTGTGCTGACTACCGGGTTGCCACCCAGCTGGATCCCCGCTACAAAGACAACGTGCCCTCCTTAATTCCCGCAGTGGAGCGTGATAGGAAGATGCGTGACTACTAGTGCACACGGGTAGACGCCCCCTGAGGTCATTCCCAACTGACAATGGGGGACAAGTGGAAGTACAAGGCGAAGGCAGAGGAGGCAGAGGAAGAGGTCGCCAAAGCAGCTGTGTCAAGAGCAGCACCGCAGAAGGCAGGGTTAGCATGGCCAACATGTGGAAAAGCGTTGTCACCGCGCCACAGCAACCTGCACCACCAGCTGATATGGAACGTCTTACCAGGAGGCAGCATTTGAACAACATGGCGGAACAGTACATGTGCACATTCCTACATGTACTGACTGATGGTTTTGCCCCATTCAACTTCTGGGTCTCCAAATTGTCCACATGGCCTGAGCTTGCCCTTTATGCCTTGTAGGTGCTGGCCTGCCCTGCAGCCAGTGTATTGTCTGAACGTGTATTTAGCACAGCAGGGGGCATCATTACAGACAAACGCAGCCGCCTGTCCACAGCCAACGCGGACAAGCTCACATTCATTAAAATGAACCAGCCATGGATGCCACAGGACTTGTCCGTACCTTGTGCTGAATAGACATTTATAACCGCCCCAATTATACATTCTTATACTTAAGTGCACTTATTCATTGAATCCTTTTTTCATTTGTACCATTATTTTGGGGACTACCCCAAATTTAAAAAAAAGAAAAAAAAAAAAAACCTTTTAAGATACCCGCTCCTTCTCCTCCTCTTTCATCGCCACTTACACACACAACACAACATTCGCCGTCTCCTCAACCTCCGACTTTACATCCACCTCCTCCTCCGAGTAACTGGTTAATAATGTTTCATTTTTATTTGTTTTATTTTATTTTAAGTTATTTCCCTATCCACATTTGTTTGCAGGGCACTTACCCACATTTTTATGCCTTTTTCAGCCCTATAGTCCTTGCCAGGACTTTGTTACAGCCATATTTGTGCCCAAAAGTTAAGGTACACATTTACTTCATTGGTGGGTGACATGAATCCTGTGTTGCTGTGAATAAACCTCTCCTCTGTCTGGGTGCCAGGGGCCTACATTAGTGAAAATCGCCTGTTCCATTGGTGGGTGACATGAAGCCTGTGTTGCTGTGAATGAAACTCTCCTCTGTCTGGGTGCCAGGGGCTTACATTTCAGAAAATTGCTTGTTGCATTGGTGGATGACATGAAGCCTGTTTTGCTGTGAAAGAACCTCTCCTCTGTCTGGGTGCCAGGGGCCTTCATTTCTGAAAATCGCCTGTTCCATTGGTGGGTGACATTAACCTCTTTTGCTGTGAATGAATCTCTCCTTTGTCTGGGTGCCAGGGACCTAACTTACTGAAAATCACCTGTTCCATTGGTGGGTGACATTAGCCCAGTTTTGCCAGTGATGAGCCCCTGTTGTGCATTCCTGCCAGGAAAACAATTTTTGTAAAAACATCTGTTACTGATCAAAAGATGCATGACTACAAACGCACGCTGGTAGATGCGCTGCTGATGTTATTCCCACCTGACGCCTCCTCAACCTCCTACTCCACATCCACCTCCTCCTCCGAGTTGCCAATTAATAATGTTTAATTTTTATTTATTTTATTTTTTATTTTCCTATCCACATTTGTTTGCAGGGCATTTACCTACATTTTGCTGCCTTTTGCAGCCCTCTAGCCCTTTCCAGGGCTATTTTACAGCCATTTTAGTGCCCAAAAGTTTGAATCCCTATTGACTTCAATGGGGTTCGGGGTCAAATTTGGGTTAAGTTCGGATCCCAAACCCGAACTTTTTTGTAAAGTTTGGCCGAACTCTTCGAACCTGAACATCCAGGTGTCCGCTCAACTCGAGTCCTCATGTTTCTTTACTTATCACAAAAGTTTCTAAAAGAGAGCTTGGATCCAAACGATTCAACAAGTTTTCTACGTAGAAATCTCTGAACAGAGCTATAGCTGGCTTGATCCATTTAGCCAAATCTTTTAGAGCCACACCTACAGGATCAGAGCATTGCAAAGGTTAGCATTACTGTCACAAGGCCCAAACAGTGGACGAGCTCACACAGGCAAGAGACGTTGTCATACGTTGTATCCAACAAGAGGTTTATGCTCAAGAACTTGAACTCCTCCTAAATCAAAAGAGTGCTCCTAAGGACAGTTCCCTCAAGAGACTTGACACTGTTATAGATGCTAATGGACTGTTGAGAGTTGGGGGACATATTCCAAATGCGAAAATTGAGAGTAGTGAATGTAATCCAATAACACTCCCAAACAATCATACTGCATCTTTACTTGTACAACACTACCATGAGAAGACTAAACATCAGGGACGTTTGTTCACTGAAGTAGCTTTAAATACAGCTGGAATCTGGATAATAGGAGGCAAAAGACTTGTGAGTAGTCTCATTTTCAAATGAGTCACTTGGAAAAAACTAAGGGAAATGTTTTAGTCAGAAAAGATGGCTAACCTCCCTTCTGACCTTCTCAGTACAGAACCCCCCTTTACTAATGTTGGTCTTGACGTGTTTAGCCCCTGGTCCATCACCACACGACACACTAGAGGAGGCCATGCAAACAGTAAACACTGGGTGGTCATATTTACGTGCATGAGTATCAGGGCTGTTCATATAGAAGCTATTGTGTCTTTGGATACATCCAGCTTTATAAATGCTCTCAGACGTTTCATTTCCATTAGAGGCCCAGTTAAACTTATCCGCTCTGATAGGGGTACCAACTTCGTTGGAGCCTGCAAAGAACTGCATATCCCCTCAAACATTGACAGTGATTATGTAGAGAGATATCTTGCTGACCAAGGCTGTAAATGGATATTCAACCCCCCACACTCTTCTCACATGGGAGGCTCTTGGGAGCGTATGATTGGCTTAGTCCGCCGGATCCTTGATTCTGTGTTTCTTCAGCAGGGAACTTCAAAGCTCACCCATGAGACCCTCTCAACCTTAATGGCCAAAGTAGTGGCAATCATAAACGCCAGACCTTTGACTTCAATATCGAATGACCCAGAAGATCCTTTCTAGCTCACCCCTTCCACTCTACTCACTCAAAAGGTCGGTACATCATCAGCTCCTCCTGGTGAGTTTAGAGCTGAAGACTTGTACAAATGTCAGAGGAGACAAGTGCAAACCCTAGCAGATGACTTCTGGGATAAATGGAGAAAACAATACCTCTCTACACTACATGTCCGGAAAAAATGACAAACCAGCAAAGCCAACATGGAGGTTGGTAGTGTTGTCCTTGTCAAAGACCCTCAGTCAAAAAGAAATGTCTGGCCTTTGGAACTGATAACCAAGGTGTTCCCAAGTGAAGATGGGAAGGTCAGAAAGGTGGAAGTTAAAGTCTGCAGGCAACATGAGCCTAAACTCTTCCTCAGACCCGTAACTGAACAGATTTTGTTGCTCTCTCCAGAAGTGACTTAATGTGGTATCCTACAGATACCGGGCGGAGACTGTCATGCCTTCAGCAAGTTTATTGTTAATTTATTCATAGTTTTCATGCATAGTCGATTTGTTTTCTGTATAATTATCAGTTGATTTTGTAACAGAACCCTCGAGTGGCCATTTTACTAGAGATGTCCCGAACAGTTCCCGGCGAACATCGCTTGTTCGTGTTCGCCGCGGCGGGCGAACATATGCGATGTTTGGTCAGCCCCCTATACATCATCATTGAGCAAACTTTGACCCTGTACCTCACAGTCAGCAGAAACATTCCAGCCAATCAGCATACCCTCCCTCCCAGACCCTCCCACATACTATCAAAAAGCAAGGACAGCAACCATCTTAGATTCATTCTGAAGCTGCAGCGTTGTTAGAGGAGGAAGAGTGCTGCTGCTGCTGAATTAATATAGGGAAAGCGTTAGCTAGGCCAGTGTTTTGTGTCCACTCCAGTCCTCAAAGACTCATCTGCTGTTAGGACAGCGTCCTGACAGCACCCCAAAAAAGCCCTTTTTAGGGCTGGTACATCAGTCTGCTTTTATTTATTTTTTCTATATATATATATTGCAGTTGCCTGCCCGTGTGTGAGAGGCTGCAGGCCCACAGACTGTACTGTGTGCACACCACTCATATAGGGTGGCACAGTACCTTACAGATAAAAAAGTCATTTATTTTTTACCCTTTAATATAATTAAAGTTGCCTGCCAGTGTGTGTCAGGCCCACAGACTGTACTGTGCCCACTGCCAGTGCCCACCACTCATATTAGGTGGCACAGTACCTTGCAAATAAAAAAGTCATTTAATTTTTACCCTTTAATATAATTGCAGTTGACTGCCAGTGTCTGTCAGGCCCATTGACTGTACTGTGCCCACTGCCCACCACTCATATAGGGTGGCACAGTACCTTGCAGATAAAAAAGTCATTTAATTTTTACCCTTTAATATAATTGCAGTTGCCTGCCAGTGTGTGTCAGGCCCACTAACTCTACTGTGCCCAGTGCCCACCACTCATATAGGGTGGCACAGTACCTTGCAGATAAAAAGTCATTAAATATTTACCCTTTAATATAATTGCAGTTGCCTGCCAGTGTGTGTCAGGCCCACTAACTCTACTGTGCCCAGTGCCCACCACTCATATAGGGTGGCACAGTACCTTGCAGATAAAAAGTCATTAAATATTTACCCTTTAATATAATTGCAGTTGCCTGTCAGTGTGTGTCAGGTCCACTGACTGTACTGTGCCCACTGCCCACCACTAATATAGGGTGGCACAGTACCTTGCAGATAAAAAAGTCATTTAATTTTTACCCTTTAATATAATTGCAGTTGCCTGCCAGTGAGTGTTAGTCCCAAAGACTTTACTGTGCCCACTGCCCATTACTCATATAGGGTAGCACAGTACCTTGCAGATAAAAAAGTCATTTAATTTTTACCCTTTAATATAATTGCAGTTGCCTGCCAGTGTGTGTCAGGCCCACTAACTCTACTGTGCCCAGTGCCCACCACTCATATAGGGTGGCACAGTACCTTGCAGATAAAAAGTCATTAAATATTTACCCTTTAATATAATTGCAGTTGCCTGCCAGTGTGTGTCAGGTCCACTGACTGTACTGTGCCCACTGCCCACCACTCATAAAGGGTGGCACAGTAAGCAGACAAAAAAGTAATTTAATTTTTACCCTTTATTATAATTGCAGTTGCCTGTCAGTGTGTGTCAGGCCCACTGACTGTACTGTGCCCACTGCCAGTGCCCACCACTCATATCGGGTGGCACAGTACCTTGCAGATAAAAAAAAGTAATTTAATTTTTACCCTTTAATATAATTGCAGTTGCCTGCCAGTGAGTGTCAGGCCCACAGACTGTACTGTGCCCACTGCCCACCACTCATATAGGGTGGCACAGTACCTTGCAGATAAACAGGCATTACATTTTTACCCTTAAATATAATTGCTTTTGCCTGCCAGTGTGTGTCAGACCCACTGACTGTACTGTGCCCACTGCCCACCACACATATAGGGTGGCACATTACCTTGCAGATAAAAAAGTTATTACATTTTTACCCTATAATATAATTGCAGTTGCCTGCCAATGAGTGTCAGGCCCACAGACTGTACTGTGCCCACCACTCATATTGGGTGGCACAGTACCTTGCAGATTAAAAAAGTCATTTAATTTTTACCCTTTAATATAATTTCAGTTGCCTGCCAGTGTGTGTCAGGCCCACAGACTGTACTGTGCCCACTGCCCACAACTCATATCGGGTGGCACAGTACCTTGCAGATAAAAATGTACTTTAATTTTTACCCTTTAATATAATTGCAGTTTACTGCCTGTGTGTGTCAGGCCCACTGACTGTACTGTGCAGACTCCCAGTGCCCAGCACTCATATCGGGTGGCACAGTACCTTGCAAATAAAAAAAAGTCATTTAAATGGTACCCTTTAATACAATTGGAGTTGCCTGCCAGTGTTTCATACCCACATGCTGTACTGTGCCCACTGCCCACCACTCATATAGGGTGGCACAGCACCTTGCACTCGTAGTACCACTAATAAAAATTGGGTGCCCGCTCGAAGAGAAGAAGAACAGGGGGAAAGTTCAGATGGGGAGACAGAGAGGAGGAAGAGATGAGTTGGAAGCAGGGGGAGGTCCTCGCAAGGAGCTAGTGGCACTGGGAAGAGATGAGTTGGAAACAGGGGGAGGTCATCGCAAGGAGCTAGTGGCACAGTCAGACAGCATGTATCGGCACCCGGGGTCAGCCAGGCAGCACACCAATCAACGCATTGCCACCACCAGAATGCCGTCACTGCAAAGCTCAGCAGTGTGGCATTTTTTTGTGTGTCTGCCTGATAACAGCGATGCCATTTGCAACCTGTGCCAAAAGACACTGAGTCGTTTTCACTGCCGGTTCTGGGAGACGGTTGGTCAGAGGTTCCTTTGTTTTGGTTTCACTTTGCTCAGTTCCTTTCTCTCCTTCAGCTGCCTCTTATCTTTGTTTAACCCCTTAAGGACCAAGGGCGTACATGTACGCCCTTGCGTCCTGGTACTTAAGGACCAAGGGCGCACATGTACACCCTGTGAATATCCGATCACCGCTGCGCACGTGGCGGTGATCGGAACAAGATGCATGCTGAAATCAATCAGCAGGCATCTTGGCACAATGCCCAGGGGGGTCCTGGGACCCCCCCCCCATGTCAGCGATCGCAGCAAACCGCAGGTCAATTCAGACCTGCGGTTTGCTGCGCTATCCGTAGTCTCTGTATCAGAGACTAAAATATGCCCCAAAGTGTACATTTTAACACCCCCCCTGCACCCCGCCATATTAGTGTCCCCCCGGGCGTGCAGGGGGGGGGATTGCGGGTGGTGCTGCGGGTGGGCGGCGCGGGAGGCAGGCGGTGCGGCAGGCGGGATCGCAATTGCGATCCCCCGCCCGCCTCCTTTCAATCGATTTCCCTGGTGTCTAGTGGGTATAGCAGAGGGTCAGCACATTGCTGACCCCCTGCTATTAACTGCTGACATCTGTGCTGCAGATGTCAGCAGTTTAACTCCTCTATACCGCGGTCCGTACGGACCGCGGTATAGAAGGTGTTAACATGGAGTGAGCTCCCTCCCTCTCCCATTGGGGGGCTGCAGTACCTTTGCAGCCCCCCCGACGGGATAGGATAGTAGAGGGAGGGAGCTCACCTCTCTTCCCATCACCCGCTGCTCTGTAATGGCAGCAGGTGATGGTTACCATGGCAGCAGGACGCTTTCAGAAGCGTCCTGCTTGCCATGGTATAGTAACTCTGGTCAGACTTCGGCTAAAGGCAGAAGTCTGACCAGACTGTGAAAAGTAAAAAAATACAGTGCAGTACACTATATAGTGTACTGTTCTGTATTATATAGACACCAGATCCACTGGATCTACAAGAACCAAGTGGATCTGGGTCAAAAAAATGTCAAAAAAGTGAAAAAAATGTAAAAATAAGAAAAAATACATATCACTGAATAAAAATCACCGCGTCCATAAAAATCTCCTCTATAAAAATATCATGTGACCTAACCCCTCACGCAAATACCGTAAAAAAAAAACACAAAAAAATGGTGTAAAAAAGCCATTTTTTGTCACCTTGTAACATAGTAACATAGTATATAAGGCCGAAAAAAGACATTTGTCCATCCAGTTCGACCTGTTTCCTTCAAGTTGATCCAGAGGAAGGCAAAAAAACCCTGTGAGGTAGAGCCAATTTTCCCCACTTAAGGGGAAAAAATTCCTTCCCGACTCCAATCAGGCAGTCAGAATAACTCCCTGGATCAACGACCCCTCTCTAGTAGCTATAGCCTGAAATATTATTACGCTCCAGAAATACATCCAGGCCCCTCTTAAATTCCTTTATTGTACTCACCATCACCACCTCCTCAGGCAGAGAGTTCCATAGTCTTACTGCTCTTACCGTGAAGAACCCTTTTCTATGTTTGTGTACAAACCTTCTTTCCTCCAGACGCATGAGGATGTCCCCTCGTCACAGTCACAGTCCTGGGGATAAATAGATGATGGGAGAGATCTTTGTACTGACCCCCTGATATATTTATACATAGTTATTAGATCTCCCCTCAGTCGTCTTTTTTTCTAGAGTGAATAACCCTAATTTTGATACCCTTTCGGGGTACTGTAGTTGCCCCATTCCAGTTATTACTTTAGTTGCCCTCCTCTGAACCCTCTCTAGCTCTGCTATGTCTGCCTTGTTCACGGGAGCCCAGAACTGTACACAGTACTCCATGTGTGGTCTGACTAGTGATTTATAAAGTGGTAAGACTATATTTTCATCACGGGCATCTATGCCCCTTTTGATGCAACCCATTATCTTATTGGCCTTAGCAGCAGCTGCCTGACACTGGTTTTTACAGCTTAGTTTGTTATTTATTAAAATTCCTAGATCCTTTTCCATGTCAGTGTTACTGAGTGTTTTACCATTTAGCATGTACGGGTGACTTGCATTATTGCTTCCCATGTGCATAACTTTACATTTGTCAGTGTTAAACCTCATCTGCCATTTCTCTGCCCAAGCCCCCAATCTATCCAGATCCCTCTGTAGCAGAAAACGGTCCTCTTTAGTGTTAATTACTTTACACAGTTTAGTGTCATCTGCAAAAATTGATATATTACTGTGCAAGCCTTCTACAAGATCATTAATAAATATATTGAAGAGAATAGGGCCCAATACTGAACCCTGAGGTACCCCACTAGTGACCGTGACCCAATCTGAGTGTGTACCGTTAATAACCTTGCATCACAAAAAGTGTAATACCAAGTGATCAAAAAGGCGTATGCCTCCCAAAATAGTACCAATAAAACCGCCATCTCATCCAGCAAAAAATGAGTCCTTATATAGGACAATCGCCCAAAAAAATAAATAAATATGGCTCTCAGACAATGGAGACACTAAAACATAATTTTTTTTTCTAAAATGCTATTATTGTGTTAAAGTAAAATAAATAAATAAAAAGTATGCATATTATGTATTGCCGCGTCCATAAAAACCTGCTCTATAAAAATATCACATTATCTAACCCCTCAGGTAAATACTGTTAAAAAAATAAAATAAAAACCATGTAAAAAAAAAACATTTTTGTCACCTCACATCTCAAAAGCTGTAATAGCAAGCGATCAAAAAGCTATATGCACCCAAAAATAGTGCCAATCAAACCGTCATCTCATCCCGCAAAAAATGATACCCCACATAGGACAATCACCCCCCCCAAAAAAAAAATAGGGCTCTCAGACTATGGAGACACTAAAACATGATTTGTTTTGTTTTAAAAAATGATAATATTGTGTAAAACTTAAATAAATAGATAAAAAGTATACATATTTGGTATCGGCGCATCCGTCGCAACCTGCTCTATAAAAATAACACATGACCAAAACCCTCAGGTGAACACAAAAAAAAAAAAAAAAAAACGGTGTCAAGAGCCATTTTTGTCACCTTACATCACAAAAAGTGTAATAGCAGGCGACCAAAATGTCATATGCACCCCAAGATAGTTCCAATAAAACCGCCATCTCTTCCCGCAAAACATGAGTCCTTATATAGGACAATCGCCCAAAAAAAAAAAAATATATGGCTCTCAGACAATGGAGACACTAAAACATAATTTTTTTTTCTAAAATGCTATTATTGTGTTAAAGTAAAATAAATAAATAAAAAGTATGCATATTATGTATTGCCGCGTCCGTAAAAACCTGCTCTATAAAAATATCACATTATCTAACCCCTCAGGTAAATACTGTTAAAATAGTTCCAATCAAACCGCCATCTCATCCCGCAAAAAATGAGCCCCTACATAAGACAGTCGCCCGAAAAATAAAAAAAATATATGGCTTTCAGAATGTGAAGACACTAAAAAATCATTTTTGTCAAAAATGCTGTATTATGTAAAACTAAAACAAAACCCCCCAAAAAGTAGCCATATTTGGTATTGCCGCGTCCGTAGAAACCTGCTCTATAGAAATAGCACACAATCTAACCTGTCAGTTCAACGATGTAAATAAAAAAAATTAAAACGGTCCGAAAATAGCAATTTTTTTGCAAATTTTCCATTTTAATCAATTTTTCCAGTAACAAAGCAAGGGTTAACAGCCAAACAAAACTCAATATATATTGCCCCGATTCTCTAGTTTGCATAAACACCCCATATGTAGTTGTAAACTGCTGTATGGCCAAACGGCAGGGCGTAGAAGGAAGTGAACGCCATATGGTTTTTGGAAGGCAGATTTTGCTGGACTGGTTATTTGACACCATGTCCCATTTGAAGCCCCCCTGATGCACGCCTAGAGTAGAAACTCAAAAAAAGTGACCCCATTTTGGAAAGTACGGGATAAGGTGGCAGTTTTGTTTGTATTATTTTAGTGTAAATATGATTTTTGGTTGCTCTATATTACACTTTTTTTGAGGCAAGGTAACAAAAAATAGAAATTCCGAAATTTCATCTCCATTTGCCAATAACTCTTGTGGAACACTTAAAGGGTTAACAAAGTTTGTAAAATCAGTTTTGAATACCTTGAGGGGTGTAGTTTCTTAGATGGAGTCACTTTTTTGGAGATTCTATTCTAGGGGTGCATCGGGGGGCTTCGAATGGGACATGGTATCAAAAATCCAGTCCAGCAAAATCCGCCTTCCAAAAACCATATGGCGTTCCCTTCCTTCTGTGCCCTGCCGTTTGGCCATACAGCAGTTTACGCCCACATATGTGGTGTTTCTGAAAACTACAGAATCGGGGCAATAAAAATTGAGTTTTGTTTGGCTGTTAACCCTTGCTTTGTTACTGGAAAAAATTGATTCAAATGGAAAATTTTCCAAAAAATCGAAATTCTGAAATTTTATCTCCATTTGCCATTAACTCTTGTGGAAAACCTAAAGGGTTAATGACGTTTGTAAAATCGGTTTTGAATACTTTGAGGGGTGTAGTTTCTAGAATGGGGTCATTTTTGGATGGTTTCTATTATGTAAGCCTCACAAAGTGACTTCAGACCTGAACTGGTCCCTAAAAAGTGGGTTTTTGAAAATTTCAGAAAAATTTCAAGATTTGCTTCTAAACTTCTAAGCCTTGTAACGTCCCCAAAAAATAAAATGGCATTCCCAAAATGATCGATACATGAAGTAGACATATGGGGTATGTAAATCAATAACTTTTTTGGGCGGTATTACTATGTATTATAGAAGTAGAGAAATTGAAACTTGGAAAATTGCTAATTTTTCCAAATTTTTGGTAAATTTGATATTTTTTTATAAATAAAAATGAAATTTTTCGACTTAATTTTACCAGTGTCATGAAGTACAATATGTGAAGAAAAAACAATCTCAGAATGGCCTGGATAAGAAAAAGCGTTTTAAAGTTATCACCACATAAAGTGACACTGGTCAGATTTGCAAAAAATGGCCTGTTCCTAAGGTGAAAATGAGCCAGGTCCTTAAGGGGTTAATTGGTTTCCTTTATATTCCCTCCCTTACTGCTTCTCCATGCGGTTTATATTACTTCCTGGATGAAGTGTGTGCTGCTGGAGGCTGCAGTTGTTTTGCTCTAAGATAAGTGAATTCCGTTTACTTTGTGTTTTGTTTGCTGGCTTGATTCTAGGTGACTCTGACTCTCTCCGTATTCAGTGCAGGGAGCCGGTGGCCGTTCGCCTCACTACTATAGGGAATTCAGGTGTCACTCAGTTATAGGTACGAGGGCATGTATCTGTCTACCACAGGGACTTGTACTTGTGCACAGTAGTTTGGGAGAGTTCTTGGTGATTTCTAGGGCCCTCCTATGTTTTCCTTAGTTTGGGATCAAGCCAGTCTGTCGTTATTAATCAGTTCCTGCTAACTGTCCTCCATCTCTGATATTATAAACTGCCATAACCGTCTCAAGCATGTATCCGGTTTCAGCCTTGATTGACCGCATGCAAGGTCTTTCTCTGGAGGTAGCAGATCTCTGTGAAACTGTTTCTCAGCTTCAGGAGACCGGTTCTGCTGGCGTTCATGGAGTTTGTTCCGAGCCTAAAATCTCTCTTCCGGATACATTTTCCGGGGGTAGTGAGAATTTTGTTTGTTTTAGATAGGCTTGCAAACTCTATTTTCGTTTATGTCCCCATTCCTCTGGTGATGAGGAGCAGAGGGTGAGGATCATCATCTCGCTGCTCAGGGATAATGCTCAGTCTGATCGGTAGATGAATATTTTATAGCCCTGGGTCAGATATATGATGATCCGGATCATATTGCTCTGGCTGAATCTAAACTGCGTCTTTTATGCCAGGGTAAACAGTCCACAGAGATATATTGTTCTGAATTTCGGAGATGGGCAGCTGATACTGGTCGGAATGACGCTGCACTCCGAAGTCAATTTTGTCATGGTCTTTCTGAGAGATTAAAAGATCTATTTGCGTTTCATGAGAGGCCAGTGTCTTTGGAGTCTGCCATGTCTTTAGCTGTTCGTATTGACAGGCGTCTGAGAGAGAGAGAGGAGACTACTCTTTCCTGTCATATTCAGCCCAAGGACACTGGAGTTGTCTCATGCAGTGCGCAGGGGTCTCACTCTGTCTCTATACCCTCTGTGGAGGACCCCATGCAGCTGGGTTTAGTTGCCTCTGGAGGGAGGGTATGTTTCTGTTGTGGAGGTATTAACCATTTAGCTACTGTTTGCCCTTCTAGAAGGTTCATGGGGTTTCCTGAGGGTAATAAAAAGAATAAGATGAAGAAACCCTCTAATAACTTTCCATTTGCTACCATTGGCAAGGTTAATGCGGAAATTGAAGATTTGCCGTTTGCTTGTAGTTCCCATTTTCTACTACCAGGGTGGCGCTAGACACATGGCTTCCAGGTGTGCACTTTGGAAAAAGCTATACCTGTTTTTGCTATCGATTCCGCTCCACGTTCTCAAAAATCATTAAAGGGCATAGTTCACAATATCCGTTTGACTGTGGGGGACACTCATGTTGAGGATGTGTCATGTTTTGTCTTAAGCGGATTACCTACTCCTCTAGTGTTGGGGCTACCCTGGCTCACTAAACATAACCCCACCATTTAGGGATTTATAGGGCCCTCCTACGTTTTCCTTGGTTTGGGATCAAGCCAGTCTGTCGTTATTTAACAGTTCCTGCTAACTGTCCTCCATTCTTGACAGTCGTGGGAGGTCCAACACCCACCAAGGTACAACTGCTTTGCGAAGGCACACGATCTCACATCACAAATGCCTACGGGATCAACACATGAGTACAAGCAGCACACAAACTCAAAGCCACCATCCTCCTCCTGGTCCAGCATCTTCAGCCACGTCAACCACTGCTGTCCTCCCTGCCCCCTCTCAACCACCCGCCACTCCGCCTCTCACCTTCAGAAGTTCCTGCTCATCTGCCCACAGTCAGGTGTCTGTCAAGGAAATGTTTGAGCGTAAGAAACCAATGTAACTGAGTCACCCCCATCTCCGGCGTCTGACAGCTGGCTTGTCGGAACTCTTAGCCCACCAGCTTTTACCATACAAGCTGGTGGAGTCTGAGGCCTTCAAAAAAATTGTAGCTATTGGGACACCGCAGTGGAAGGTACCCGGACGAAATTTCTTTTCACAAAAGGCAATCCCCAACCTGTACTCTATTGTGGAAAAGGAAGTCATGGCATAGCTGGCACACAGTGTTGGGGCAAGGGTCCATCTGACCACTGATACCTGGTCTGAAAAGCATTGGGTAAACCTCCTGACGGCTGGAATGCGTGGCTCTGCAGCTGAGTTGGTGACACCGCCACGACTTGCAGGCAATCCTGCTGAAACCACCTCTACTCCTCCTACTCTATCCTCTTCGCTAACCTCCTCGGCTGAGTCCTCTTCTGCTGCTGCGTCTTGCTCCACATCAACTGCACCCCCCCAGCTCCCTGGGGGCTATTCCACATCCCGGATACAACACTGTCACGCCGTCTTGGGGTTGACTTGCCTAAAGGAAAGAGTCACACTGACCAGCACTCCTGTCCGACCTGAATGCACAGGTGGATCAGTGGCTGACCCCGCACCAACTGGAGATCGGCAAAGTGGTGTGTGACAACGGAAGCAATCTGTTGGCAACATTGAATTTGGGCAAGTTGACACATGTGCCGTGCATGGCACATGTGTTGAATCTGATCGTACAATGCTTTGTGGATAAGTACTCAGTCTTACAGGACGTCCCCAAGCAGGCCAGGAAGGTGTGTGGCCATTTTAGGCATTGCTACAAGACCATGGCGCACTTTTCCGATATTCAGCGACGAAACAACATGCCACTGAGCCGCTTGATTTGCGACAGCCCGACACGTTGGAATTCAACATTACTAATGTTCGCCTGCCTGCTCCAACAAGAAAAAGCCGTAAACGAGTATTTGTATGACCGGGGTTCTAGGACAGCCTCTGCAGAGCTGGGTATTTTTTTGCCACGTTACTGGATGCTTATGCGCAATGACTGTAGGATTATGCGTCCTTTTGAGGAGGTGACAAACCTAGTTAGTCGCACCGAAGGCACCATCAGCGACCTCATCCCATTTGTTTTCTTCCTGGAGCGTGTCCTGCGAAGAGTGCTGGATCAGGCCGTAGATGAGCATGAAGAGGAACTGGAACCCATGGTGTTGTACGTGGCTGGGGGGAAGAACAGACTTTCAATGAGATCAGTGAGAAAGAGGAACGGGGGATGAGTAGCTCGGCATCCAACCTTGTGCAAATGGGGTCTTTCATGCTGTCATGCCTGTGGCGGGACCCTCATATAAAAAGGCTGTAGGAGAACGACCTGTACTGGGTGGCCACGCTACTAGACCCCCGGTATAAGCAGAAAGTGGCTGAAATGTTACCGAATTACAGGAAGTCGGAAAGGATGCAGCAGTTCCAAGTTAAAAAGTATGCTTTACACAGCGTATCAGGGTGATGTCACAGCACAATGGGAATCTAACAGGGGAAGAGGTGAAAGTAATCCTCCTCCTACCATGACCACACTGTCCAGGACAGGACGCTTTACAGACGTGTTGTTGATGGAGGACATGCAGAGCTTTTTAAGTCCTACGCATCACCACAGCCCTTCGGGGTCCACACTCTGAGAACGTCTCGACCGACAGGTAGCAGACTACCTTGCCTTAACTGCAGATATCGATACTCTGAGGAGCGATGAACCCCTTGACTACTGGGTGCGCAGGCTTGACCTGTGGCCTGAGCTATCCCAATTTGTGATAGAACTTCTGGCCTGCCCCGCTTCAAGTGTCCTGTCAGAAAGAACCTTCAGCACAGCAGGAGGTATTGTCACTGACAAGAGAAGTCGCCTAGGTCAAAAAAAGTCTAGATTACCTCACCTTTATTAAAAATGAATGAGGCGTGGATACCGAAGGGACTGACAGTGGGGCAAGCATTTGCCTAAAAAAGGCCTGATGAGATGCCTTGGGCTAAAAATGGTCCCCACGCTGCTGTATTTAATCTCTGCATGCCGGATGACTTGTCCGCCACCAACTAGGGTTCAAGCAGCATTGTTTTGTACACTTTCTGCCTAGAAAACATCAATGGACGTACATCAATGTTTTTCAAGCATGTGTACATGCCTAATTTTTCTGGCCTCTGGTGCTGCACTGTGGCTGCAAAAACAAAACAAAAAAAAGGCACATACATGTGTCAATTCCTCTTCGTGATCATTACCTTGTTGTGGTGAAGGGGCTTGTGTATCACAATGAAGCCATCAACTCTATGAGCATGTTGGCACACCCCAGATGATAAGGTCGTTGCTTCATTGTGAACAGACCAAAAGCGATCGGCTGGATAATTTTTCATAGAAAAAACATTACATTTTCTTTGTGATCATCTAAGGTGATCATTAAAGCCTACTAGGCCAACAATGGGCCCACACTGCAGAATCATTGTTTTCTGGGTCACTCAACTGTCACTGAACTACCTCAGTACGACCGTAGGCTTTGAAAAAACCCCATCACCTGCAATCTCCCAAACGTGCGCACGAGCACAGTCATCACTACACCAAGATTGACGCATAGAGGAATAAAATTTATGTCATTAGTGTGTCAACTAGTGACAACTGTTTGCGGTTGTCTAATATCTATTCGATACACGTCCCCTGATAGGGGACGTAACAGGGATTAAACTGATAAGAATAGTACTACTTAACACACCACTCATATAGGGTGTCACAGTA
Organism: Bufotes viridis; assembly: GCA_033119425.1. Taxonomy (NCBI): domain Eukaryota; kingdom Metazoa; phylum Chordata; class Amphibia; order Anura; family Bufonidae; genus Bufotes; species Bufotes viridis. Next base: position 158,144,538 of record CM065594.1, read on the forward strand.
CATTGCACGGCGCACGCGCAATGACCTAAAATTCAAACGAAGCAGACCGAGCATGGGTCTTTTTCCATCTCCAGGTTCCAAAAATCTATTCACTACAACGGCCCTGGCCCTGATAAGGGACAAAACAGAGATTAAACTGATAGGAATAGTACTTAGTTAACACTAGTTGCATTGGTGGCAAATTCCATTGCAAGTGCCCAAAATTTGAAGGAAGCGGACAGAGCAAGCTTTTTTCTCTATCTCCCCATGCAAGGATTTAATTCAATACACGTCCCCTGATAGGGGAATTAACAAAGATTAAAATGGTAAGAATAGTAGTTTACACTATTTGTATTGGTGGCACAGTACATTGCACGGTGCACGCGCAGTGCCCCAAATTGGAAGTAAGAGGACCGACCAATCATCTTTTTCCATCTCTCGGTTCCTAAAATCTATTCAATACACATCCCCTGATAGGGACGTAACAGGGATTAAACTGATAGGAATAGTACAACTTAACACACCACTCATATAGGGTGGCACGGTACATTGCACGGCGCACGCGCAGTGCCCCAAATTGGAAGGAAGAGGTCCGACCAACCATCTTTTTCCATCTCCCGGTTCCTAACATCTATTCCATACACCGGCCCCTGATAGGGGACAAAACAGAGATTAAACTGGTAGGAACAGATTTTTTTTAATTTAAAAAAAGAGGACAGCCTCTGCGGAGCTCGGTATTTTTGGGCCACGTTACTGAACGCTCATGCACAATGGCTGTAGGCTCATGCGTCCTTTTGCGGAGGTGACAAACCTGGTCAGTCAAACTCAAGGCAACATCATCAACCTCATCCCATATACGTTTTTTCTGGAGCGTGCCCTGCGAAGAGTGCTGGATCAGACTGTAGATGAGCAAGAAGAGGAAGAGTTGTGGTCACCATCACCACCAGAAGCAGCCTTGTCGTCGTCGATTGCTGGACCTGCGGCAACGTAGAGAGAGGAGTCTGAAGAAGAGGAGTCAGAGGAGGAAGGTGGCTTTGAGCAGGTGGAAGACCAACCACAGCATGTGTCCCAGGGGGTTTGTTGTCACCTTTCGGGGACCCTTGGTGTTGTACGTGGCTGGGTGGAGAAGGAGACCTTCAATTACGTCAGTGAGGACAAGGAATGGGACATGGCTAGCTTGGTATCCAACCTTGTGCAAATAGAGAGTTTGTGGTTGTGCAAATGGACTGTTTGCAGTTGTTTGCGGTGCGTTAAACGCGGAGTTTGGTCTGTCAGAGTTTGGTCTGTCACTGTGAAGCTGGCGTAACCCTTACACTACCTGATCGATACAACATCATACCTGATCGTATACACACACTGGATGTTTTAAAGCACGTTATTCCAAACAATTTAGGAATATTAGGTGATTTATGCCCCTTATGGAAACCCGACTCTGCGTCAACTACATAATTTTCCATGGGAGTTTTGCCATGGATCCCCCTCCAGCATGCCACAGTCCAGGTGTTAGTCCCAGAAAGAGTCCTTGTGGGTTTTAAAATTCGCCTGCCTATTGAAGTCTATGGCGGTTTGCCCGGTTCGCCAGTTCGCAATCACTTGCGGAACTTCGTGTTCGCCGTTCGCGAACGGAAAATTTTGTGTTCGCGTCATCTCTACGTTTTACATACAATTTCAGCTATTCATACTACAAGTTTGGTCTACTTCAGCTTCCATATCTCAGTGACATCATCAACCCTGCACATAGCAGCCATTTCCTCATTTACAGCCATCTTTTTAGAGGTTAGCACATGGTCTAGAAGTCCCTGGAGTCATCCTCCACATCTAAGCTCATGGTAGCATTGTTGGTATGTCACATAGCTACATTATAGCCTGTTTGTATCTGTATTTTGCATGTCTTTCTTCCTGCTCTTTTATAGCAGCTGCAGTTAATAGTTAGGAACAATGTCAGTGCATTTAAATGGCATAGTGTGCTCTAGGGTTGGGCGATATCAAAAATATTGTCACGATAACGATATTAAGAAATTTATCGCGATAACGATATATATCATGATAAATGCCCATTTAGAAGAAAAAAGCACTTGGATACATTATACTGTATGGGGCAGCGCAAGGAGACGTTATACTGTATGGGGCAGCCACAAGGAGACGTTATACTGTATGGGGGCAGCCGCAAGGAGACGTTATACTGTATGGGGCAGCCGCAAGGAGACGTTATACTGTATGGGGGCAGCCTCAAGGAGACGTTATACTGTATAGAGGCCACAAGGAGACGTTATACTGTATGGGGCATCCACAAGGAGACATTATACTGTATAGAGGCCACAATGAGACGTTATACTGTATGGGGGCAGCGCAAGGAGACGTTATACTGTAAGGGGGCAGCCACAAGGAGACATTATACTGTAAGGGGCACGGGGGCAGCCGCAAGGAGACGTTATACTGTATGATGCACTGTTATGGGGGGCACTGTGGCTGACGCACTGTTATGGGGGGCACTGTGGCTGACGCACTGTTATGGGGAGCACTGTGGCTGACGCACTGTTATGGGGGGAGTGGCACTGTGGCTGATGCACTGTTATGGGGGGGCACTGTGGCTGACGCACTGTTATGGGGAGCACTGTGGCTGACGCACTGTTATGGGGGGAGTGGCACTGTGGCTGATGCACTGTTATGGGGGGGCACTGTGGCTGACGCACTGTTATGGGGGAGCACTGTGGCTGACGCACTGTTTTGGGGGGGCACTGTGGCTGACGCACTGTTATGGGGGGGCACTGTGGCTGACACATATATAGCATCTTATGCTATATATGTGTCATCCACAGATCCCCCATAGCAATGTCAGCCACAGACCCCCAACACTGTAATGTCTTTAAAAGTAGCACGACCTTATTAACTATTGTTGCGCAGGCTCCCGGGCAGCTCTCTGTTCCTCCATGCTCATTCATTCATAAAGTGGGCGGAGCATGGAGGAACAGAGATTAACTACATAAATAATGGATAAGAGCTGCGGGGCCGGTGCAGTGTTATTCTGCAGTAATACACCGGCCCCGCAACTCTTATCCAGTATTTATGTAGTTAATCTCTGTTCCTCCATGCTCCGCCCACTTTATGAATGAAGGGGCAGGCGGCACATGGAGGAGCAGAGAGCTGCCCGGGGAGCCTGCGCAACAATAGTTATTAAGGTCCGGCTACTTCTACAGAGATTAACTACATAAATACTGGATAAGAGCTGCGGGGCCGGTGCAGTGTTACTCTGCAGTAATACACCGGCCCCGCAGCTCTGATCCAGTATTTATGTAGTTAATCTCTTAAGTAGCCGGACCTTAATAACTATTATGGCGCAGGCTCCCGGGCAGCTCTTTGTTCCTCCATGCTCCGCCCACTTTATGAATGAAGGGGCAGACGGCGCATGGAGGAGCAGAGAGCTGCCCGGGGAGCCTGCGCAACAATAGTTATTAAGGTCCGGCTACTTCACTGCGGGGCCGGTGCTAAATTCCCGGCAGAGCCCGCTACTTACTGCCTGCCTGGCGCCCGGCACTACATGTCCCGGGCGCCAGGAATTCGGCCCTGACATGGATGTTTTAGGAGCTGTCGGCACACGTGTGACCGCTCCTATGACGTCATTAAATACCGCGGTTATTAGGAAACTGTGATATCGCCATATCGCAGTTTCTTAATACCGCGGTATATCGCAGCCACCGGTATATTGCCCAACCCTAGTGTGCTCATGGTTAAATCCTATATGTCTGTGTTTGTATATGCATTGTTATGCACAATAATGTATGATATGCATTGTAATATGTCAGACCCTATTAGTAAGTGTACTATTTTTCTGTTCGCCAGTTTCACAACGCATTTACATTCTTGCAATAAAGATAGAGTTGGACAATACTCCATTGTCAATTCATTGCCGGGATAAGTTTTAGCTGTCTGTCAAGCCTGGGTGATATTTTGTTGATCCAAGGGGTATTCTGACTGCCTGATTGGAGTGAAGAAGGATCTTTTCCCCTAAAATGAGGAAAATTGGCTTCTACCCCACAGTTGTTTTTTTTCCCCCATTTCCTATGGATCAATTTGCAGGATAACAGGCTGAATTGGATGGACAGATTTCTTTTTTCAGCCTTACAAACTACGTTACTAAGTTACTGTTATAAAACATTTCTTTTGTCAAATTTCACAAGGCATGGATGTCCCATTTTGCCACTGGCACTGTTTACCTATGCAATATAATGTTCCATACCATATGGCTGCTGCGATCATCTTGCCACTGCAACTTTCTGCCTGTCTACCATCATATTCCGTATTGTATCGTTGCTGCTTCTGCCACCATAATGCCACTACCGCCGTCTGCCTGCTTGCCACCTTGTTCCATGCCATATAGTGTTGAGCGTGAATATTCACATTGCAAATTTTTATTTCGAATCTCGGCACTTAGAATATTTCGAATATAGTGATATATATTCGTAAAAACTAATATTCGTCTATTTTTTTTTATTTTATCTGAACCCATTACCTGCCTGCTTCTTGCTTGTTGGCCAATGTGAGAAGGCTGCAATATCATAGTCTGTAGTGAATTAGAATATTCTTTATTATTTAATTTATTTTAGCTTATGCGAAAAATCGGCAATGTAATATGTGCGTTAATTGAGTAATTGCGGATTATAGGAAACTCTCCTATTGGGTTGGCTTGCTAGAATTTGCAAATATGTAGAATATAGTGTGAAATATATTCTTAAAAACGAATATTCGTCTTTTTTGTAATGGGTTCAGATGAAAAAAAAACAAAAGACGAATATTTGTTTTTAGGAATATATATCACACTATATTCTACATATTCGCAAATTCTAGCAAGCCAACCCAATAGGAGAGTTTCCTATAACCCGCAATTACTCAATTAACGCACATATTACATTGCCGATTTTTCGCATAAGCTAAAATAAATTAAATAATAAAGAATATTCTAATTCACTACAGACTATGATATTGCAGCCTTCTCACATTGGCCCACAAGCAAGAAGCAGGCAGGTAATGGCTCATATACTATGGTAATGGCCAATATGTGCATGCGCACACAAATACTTCAATGACAATTTTTTGCGATAAAAAACCATTGCACCAATATAACGAAGTCATGAATTTGCGAACATATACCGAATATTTAAGGAAATATTTGTGAAATATTACGAATTTGAATATGGCACTTGCCACTCATCACTAAGGCAATATGGCAGCTGTTGTCACCATCCTGCCTCTGCTGCGGTTTGGCTACCATCATGTTCTGTGCCATATGACTGCTGCCATCATGTCACTACTGCTGTCTAGCTTACTACCATTATGTTCTGTACTCTATGGCTGATGCTGACACAACCACTTTTGCTACTCCCTACTGCTAATCTCACTACAGCCTTTTCCATTACCTCTACTGTCACTAACCTTATTGCTACACAGCCATTACTACTACTAATACTTCCCCTATACAACCACAAACAAGATCTTACCGGGAATACACAGGACTGCATAAGTAGCAGCCGGATGTAAATGCTACATACAGTAACTAAGTGAGCTCACCGACAGAGTGCAGCGGGACGCCGCTGCCTACTTCATAGAGTGGGACGCCACTCCTGCATATTGGCAAGAACTGAAACTGATACTTTGTGATTTATCCAGGTAATCTCAAGCGGGGCCAAACAGTGTTATACCACTGCATTAAAAAGGAGAACTATAATTTGGATTATAATTTGGATTGTAAACTTGTCTTAGTCGTACATATGGGAAACGTCCTATTACTAAGTGGACTATACTTGACCTGATAAACAATTGACCCGCCGTTATCTTCATCGAACAACAGATGTTCGATGAAGGACCTGCCGTGATGTCACAGGATCACATGGGTCACATGGTCCACTCAAATGCTTCTATGATTGGACCATGTGACCCTGTGACATCACCACAGGTCCTCAAGCAGCCAAACTATCAAGAGAGACGACGTTCTGGGGCTCTGCGCGTACAATGGGAGAAGGTAAGTTAACTCTTTATTATTTTTAACCCTTTAAAGCCCGGGGAACATTGCATTCTGTAATTAGAATGCGATTATTTTCCCTTTTAACTATGTTATAAAGGAAAATAATTACACATACAGAATACTCATCCCGAAACCAGACTTCAGTGATGAAGTCTGACTTCGGGTCTGGGTACCAAGCATGCGGATTTTTTCACGCGCGTGCTCAACGCACTACAAACGTTAGCACACGCGCGGAAAAATCGCGGCGATTCCCGCAACGCACCCGCATCTTATCCGGGCGTCAAACATGACGCCCGTGTGCAAGAGGCCTAAGGGTGTTTAAGCTAGGGGGGCTGAAGTGGTTAATGCGTGACGTTTATTTGCCATTCCTTTTAAGGCCTCTTTCACACTAGTGTTGTTTATTTCCGTCCTAGAGTTCCGTCCTCGGGGCTCTAGGACGGAAAGAAACTGATCAGGATAATCCCAATGCATCCTGAATGGAGAGAAATCCGTTCAGGATGCATCAGGATGTCTTCCGTTCAGTATGTGAACGTTTTTTGGACGTTGACAAAAGCGCAGCATGCTGCGGATTTGTCTCAGTCCAAAAAGCCGGAAGACATGCCGCAATGCCGGATCCGGAATTAATGCCCATTGAAGAGCATTATTCGGATCCGGCATTAGCTAAACGTCGATTCGGCGCATCGCTGGATCCGACGCTTAGCGCTGCGCATGCGCAGCAGCCGTTCGATCGGCGCCCCAGTGTAAGCTGGGGCTCGATCGTTACCATGGCAGCCAGGACGCTACTCGAGTCCTGGCTGCCATGGTAAGTACAACGCAGCAGTGTACTTACCTGCGCTGCGGCCGGCGGGTGCTCCATTATGACATCACAGGTCCGGGCGGCGCATTGATCTATGCGCCGCCCGGACCTGTGACGTCATTAAGGAGCGCCCGCCGGCCGCAGCGCAGGTAAGTACACTGCTGCTGAGTACCATGGCAGCCAGGACTCCAGTAGCGTCCTGGCTGCCATGGTAACAGTGAAAGCATGTTAAAGACTTATCAGGAAACTGATCAGTCTTCAAATGCTGTCAGTCCACTTGCGTTCTGACGGATCCGACGGGGCGGAAGTGCCCGCCGGATCCTCAGAACGCAAGTGTGAAAGAGCCCTAATTGCGTGAAGGTTTATTAGAGTTTGATTTACTCCTAAGTATCTGAGAGTATCTATTTGTAGAATGGGTGCATCTATACCACTGAGTGCACCTCATTTGGAACTCAATTGTTCCTGTGCGACACCTTTTGCTTCTTGATATATTACAATAAACCTGTAGATGCAGTTCAACAATATGAAACTGAATAAGTGTGCACAAGAGCATACATCACAGTGCAAGTTAGCCCTTCAAAGTGCAATAAAGTAGGCAATTGATGTCTTTGAAAAGTAGTAATAAGGGCAAATGTCCACAAATGTCCATAGTTCAAATTAATCTTGCTCCAGTGCACTACACTACTATTGCAGCCACAGCCACTATTACCCTTACTTTTTCAGGCAGTGAGAATCGATTCTGAGTAGTGATGAGCGAGCACCAAAGTGTTCGGGTGTTCGGGTACTCGGTCTAAACACATAAAGATATTTGTGCGCTCAGTCGAACACCCGAGTATAATGGAAGTCAATGGGAGACAACTAGGCACCACTGCTCGGATGAGGGGAGGGTGCCTGGTCCATTGGAAAAGGTCAGAAAGTGACAGAAACAGCACAGAAATGGATCTGGAACAGCATGGGGACCATGTCTGGGTGCATCTTGGACTCCAATGTCGCTGCTGGGAACCATATTGTCCCAGTTGTCTGCCACTTTTACATAGCGACAAAATCACGCCCCTAAAAAAAAAAAAAAAGACATTTTTAGAGGTAAGTTTGTTAGGAAACATTCTTTCCTATATATATTTAATTTGTATATACAGTGAAAATGCTGCCAAAAATTGCAAGGAAGAAGCACTCCGATACAGCCTTTATATCACATAAAGGAGGGCCTCATTCACATGGTGCTACAATTGTTCAGTTACACTGCTGCACTCATAAAGCCTATGCTATGAAGGGGCTGGCAAAAATTACAAGGAACCAGCACTCCAATATACCCTTTTACTAACATAAACGAGAGCATCATACACACCCTTGAAACATTTTCAGTGATGGCCTACTGGTGACACTCAAAAACATTTGGAGCAAGGGCGTGTTGGTTACCCTCTAAAACATTATAGTTGAGGGCCTGAAAGTGAGCGGATCCTATGAAAAATTGTAGTGAGGGCTTGAAGGTGAGCGAACCCCATAAAACATTGCAGTAATGGCCTACAGGTGAGCAGACCGTATAAAGCATTGGAGGTGAGGGCCTGAAGCCTAGAGAACCCCATAAAACATTGCAGTTATGGCCTACAGGTGAGCAGACCGTATAAAGCATTGGAGGTGAGGGCCTGAAGCCGAGCGAACCCTACAAACATTGTAGTGAGGGCATATATCTTCCGTATGGAAGAGGAGGCGGATGAGAAAACAAGATTCAAACATATACCTTTTTTGTGGTGAAAAGGGTGCATCTGAATCTTGTGGAGTAAGTACATTATAAAGCATATATTTAAATTGTGTTTTTGTTCCTCATTAGCTCATCTTTCCTCTGGTGGGGTGGAGAAGTCAGGGGCAATCCAGGCCTTATTCATTTTTATCTGAGTCAACTTGTCAGCATTGTCAGTGGACAAGCTGATACGCTTATCTCTTATAATACCACCAGCAGCACTAAATACACGCTCAGACAATACGCTGGCAGCAGGGCAGGCCAGCACCTCCAAGGCGTAGAGCGCAAGTTCCTGCCACATGTCCAGCTTGGACACCCAGTAGTTGTAAGGCACTGAGGAATCATTTAGGACGCTGACACGGTCTGCGATGTATTTCTTCACCATCTTCCAAAACTTTTCCCTCCTGGTAGCACTAGGCCGCGCTTCAGGGTGAGGTTGCTGACGGGGTGTCATGAAAGTGTCCCATGCCTTGGAAAGTGTTGCCCTGCCTCTGTTGGAACTACTGTGTGTTCCCCTTGTCTCCCTTCCTCGGTTGCCTAAGGAAGTACGGACTCTGACGGCCGCATTGTCAGATGGAAAATTTTGGAGCAATCTGTCAAGTACCTCTTGTATTGCATGGTTTTACGTGTCCTCTCCACCATATGAATGAGAGATGAGAATTTCTCTTTGTAACGGGGGTCGGGAAGGGTGAACACCCAGTAATCTGTGTTACCTAAAATGCGTATAACGCGAGGGTCGCGGGAAAGGCAGCCTAATATGAAGTCAGCCATATGTACCAGAGTACCAACTGGCAAGATGTCAATCTCAACTTCAGGATGACTCTCCATACCCTCATCCTTCTCCTCCTCTTTTGCCCATCCATGCTGAACAGATGGAATTAAAGTTCCATGGGTACTAGCCTCTGTAGCAGAGGCAAGTGTGTCCAGCTCCTCCTCCTCTTCATGGCCCAATTTACACTGAGAAGATGAACTGGGGGAGGTCTGGCTATCACGCTGTGTCTCCTCCCCCATTACCTCATCTGCCACATTCAAAGCATTAATTGTGAGCAGCAATTGTTTGAGTAGACACAGCAGAGGGATGGTTACACTGATAATAGTGTTATCGCCACAAACCATCTGTGTGGATTCATCAAAGTTTTTTAAAACCTCAGATAGGTCTGACATCAATGCCCACTCCTGACTTGTGAATAGTGGCAGTTGACTGGAAAGGTGACGACCATGTTGCAGCTGGTATTCCACAACTGCCCTCTGTTGCTCACAAAGCCTGGCAGACATGTAGAACATAGAGTTCCACCGTGTGCACACAACAGTTGGTGAGCTGGAAGCCGCAAGCGGTGCTGTAGCGTTGACAGACCGGCTGAAGTTGTGGATGACTTTCGGAAATGGGCACACAAGCAGCGCGCCTCCACTAGTAGCTCCTGCAAATTGGGGTAGGCTTTTATAAACCGCTGAAACACTAAGTTTGAGATGTGGGCTAGGCATGGAATGTGTGTCAGTTTGCTGAGCTCCAAAGCAGCCACCAAGTTAAAGCCATTGTCAGACACAACCATACCTGTTTGTAGGTTGAGTGGTGAGAGCCACAGCTCGGTCTGGTCCCTTCCACCATTCCACAGCTCTGCGGTGGTGTGTTGTCCCCTAAACAGATGAGCTTCAGCACAGCCTGTTGATGGTTACCCACAGCAGTGCTGCACTGCCTCCAGCTAGCGACTGATGGCTGACTGCTGTTGGAGATGGAAGTGAAGGAGGAGGCAGCGGAAGAGGAGAAGTGGGGGTTGGAGCCAGTAACATAGCTGCTGGCGGAGACCCTGATGGACGCAGGGCCCGCGATCCTGGGCGTGGGTAGCATCTGTGCCATCCCAGGGTACGACTCACTCCCGGCCTCCACAACATTCACCCAGTGTGCGGTCAGAGAAATGTAGCGTCCCTGGCCGCTGGCACGTGTCCATGTGTCCGTAGTGAGGTGGACCTTTCCAGTAAGTGTGTTGGTCAGGGCATGGGTGATGTTCTGCTACACATGCTGGTGTAAGGCGGGCACCATGAAAAATAATGGTGGCTGGGGACTGCATACTGAGGGACGGCCGCCAACATCAGGCTGCGGAAGGCCTCAGTGTCCACAAGCCTATATGGCAACATTTCAAGGGCCAGTCATTTTTAAAGTTACACATTTAGTGCTATGGCCTGTGGGTGGGTGGGTATTTGTGCTTGCGTTCAAATACCTGTGTTATCAACATTTGGACGCTGCGCTGGGACAGGGAAGTAGATGTAGTTGCTGACGGTTCATGCAAAGGTCCAGGTGCAGGGCGAGGGCCATCAGGGCCTGCTCCTTTGACAGGGGATTAGCCAGCAGTGCGTAACACAGGGGAAGTGGAGGAAGAGGTGGGACCCACAGACACAGAGTGTGGACCCAGGCGTTCGGCCCACTTATTAGGGTGCTTGGATGCCATGTGGCGGATAATGGTGGTGGTGAGGTTGCTAGTGTTCACGTCCCGGCTCATTTTGGTACGGCACAGGTTGCAAACTACTACTCTTTTGTCGTCTGTGCCTTCCTCAAAAAAGCGCCATACTGTGGAACAGCTATCCCTTGGCAAGGTAGATATATGCATGGGGGTTCTCAGTCTAATGGTTGTGGGCCTATTTGGTGTGGGCAGACGTCTCCCTTTTGCAACCCCACTGCCTCTTCCAGACTGTTGCGGTGCTACAGATCCCTCTCCCTCTGTACTGGTGTCCTTGCTCAGCTTTCCACCTTCCCATGTTGGGTCAGTGACCTCATTGTCCACGACCTCCTCTTCCACTTCCTCACTCTGCTCATCCTCCTGACTTTACCTAACCACCACCTCAGTGATTGGCAACTATGTCTCATCATCATCCACCTCATGAACAAATGATTGCCATTCACCACCGTCATCTTCTTGAGACTGTGAAGGCTCAAGAGGTTGGGAATCAGGGCACAATATCTCAGGTACCTCTTCCAAGCGGGAGAGCCAAACCAAGTACTGGCGATGAAAAGAGGTCCTGTGAATATCCCAGTGTGGGATCACTTGTTTGGCCAGATGTGACATGGTGGGAAGAAGGAGGATCAGAGTGAGGTTTGGTCGACCAGACTCTTGGCTACAGAGACTGGATTTCGTGGAAGAGAGGGTGTGCTTAACCGACTTTAAGCATTATCTTCTGAAATCCAACCGACCACCTGTTCGCAATGGTCCGACTTGGACAGTGTTGTCCTGCGCCGCCCAGCTAAGTGGGAAATGAGAACCCGTCACATCCTTAAAGCTTGTAAAAAAGCGGGATCTAGACATAGAGGCCACTTAATATGGTGGATTTGGTGATCTCTGTAATGGGGACACCCTTTTGCTCGGTTTTCCTTCCTTTGAGGGATATCTGGCTTTCATTGTGTTGTAGACCCAATACTGGGGCTCCACATTTATTTTGCAAAAGTGGGACATGAAGCTGGGTAAGGTGGATTTTTTAGTTTTCTGGTGCACTGGCAGCAGGCACAGTTTTATTGCGCCCAGGGCCACGGCCTCTGCTTGCACCATCAGCATCACGTTCAGGGCCAAGGCCTCTTCTTGCACCATCAGCATCACGCCCACTTCCCACTCCCTTTGTGCTCACCTTCCTCATATTAATGGTTTTGTCTGTAGATTTGGCGCAGATTGTTTTACTGTCCGCTAAAGACACAGTTTTCTGATGCAGGACAGTACTGGATACAGGAAAATACAGATTTTCGGCACTACACTAGGCCAGAGATAATGTAATTTTTACAATATACACTGCATTGGCTTGCTGTAATGTACTGGATACAGGAATATGCAGATTTTCGGCACTACACTAGGCCACAGATAATGAAATTTGAACAATACACACTGTATTGGGTTGCTGTAATGTACTAGAGACAGAAAAATAAATATTTTCGGCATTACACTAGACCACAGATAATGAAATTTTTACACTACACACTGTATTGGCTTGCTGTAATGCACTGTAGACAGAGAAATACAAATGTTCGGCACTACACTAGGCCACAGATAATGAAATGTTTACAATACACACTGTATTTGCTTGCTATACTGTACTGAAGACAAAAAAAATACAAACTTTTGGCACTACACTAGAACACAGATAATAAAATTTTTACAGTACACACTGTATTGGCTTGCTATAATGTACTGGATACAGAGAAATACACATTTTTGGCACTACACTAGGCCACAGATAATTACATTTTTACAATACAATTTTACGCATACTTTACCAGTTCACTTCCCTGGTCTTTGTTTCTCCCGTGTTCTGATGCCTTGGGTAATTCCTAGGTACAGCAATGCAAAACGAAGAAAATCGGCTTCAGAATGAGATGAAAATCCTCTTAAAACTTCTCCTTTATTGCAATATATAACAGCAGACACATCCACATTGTATGAAGTGATCGTTAACGCGTTTCAGAGATTTCTTCCTTAGTCGTAACAATGTATCATGTTGGAGAGCTGTATTTAAGTGTGTATTAACCCTTCCTCTCAAGAACGGGGGAAGGGAAGAGACTACTTCATTGGTCACTACATCATGATAACACCTGTTACTTAAATGCACATTAGATTTCAGGTGCTCATCACACTTAGCTCAGGTTTCCTGCCAGATTAACTCTTGCTTTCAGTTTAATCTCTGACCCTGTGAACACACCTGAGCGTTTTTCAGCGCGTTCATACGCGCTGAAAAACGCTCAACATGTGAAAAGCCATGCATCCCTATGTGCATGGTTCACATGTCGGCGTTTTGCAGCGCGGACGACCGCGCTGTAAAACGCCCTACGTGATTGCGTCGGCTGCGGTGACTATCGCGCGGCAGCACGCGCGATCCAACCCATATTCTATTATGGGAGCGCGCATATGACGCGCGCTTCCATAAAACAGCCACTTTGCGGCAGAAGCGCGCGTCAAGTGTGTTCCCAGGGTGAAACATGCCCTGCAGTCTCCACAATCAAGCTGCAGCACCTTGGTTGGAAAAATTGCATAGTGTGAACAGCAATACCAGTCCAATCCAGAGCAAAATGGATTATTTGGATTTTAAATATATTTTTCTTCCCAGTAGGCCATAGTTAAATTTGCCAGTGAGGGCGAGAATTTCGCCCCCATTGACACTCCACGTGTCTGAAGATAATACACTTCGTCAAACATAAAGTAGTTGTGCACCAACAAAAATTCAGTCATTTCACATACATAATCAATAAAGTCATCATTATGTCCAGTGTATTTATGGAGATGAAACTCCATTGGCAGTATCAAATGGCAAGAAAAAACAGACTGGATCGCACATCCACAATGCTTAACCCTTGATATACGCTCTTCAGCTAAATACTATGGTACTAACCCCCCATATCGCATGCAGATAGTGGAGACATTAGTTTACATTTTGATCAAAAGGTAGTAAGCCCACTCACCAACGTCACGGTTGTCTCCTAGAGTGGGTAACTACTCTGTCCATAATCTGACAAAGGCGCCATGCTGCATGGCGACACGTGGCACCATCCCAGCAGGCCGCAGCTACGCAGGCCAGCCAGAAAAGCACCACGACAACAGAGGCCACCATGCAGCATAGCACCTCCATTGGCAGTAATGCGACTCTGTGGGGGATGGATGGATACAACGCCACGACATCTGCCGTAATCCATTTGTAATCAGTCTGCCATGTTAGATTATACATTGCCCTCAGGACATCTGCTGTATCCCTTAGGAACCCTGGTACACGCCTGACCATTGGCTGCAAAATATTATCCAGCCAATTGCCCAGGCGCTCTGTCAGGGACCCTATTCCTGATACAATAGGCCGCAAGGGGGGAGGGTGGACCTGTTTATGCACTTTGGGCAGTGCATGCATTATTGGTGTCACTGGTGAATCCACATACAGATACCTGTATTCAGCGTCGTCAAAGACACCCATATCCCGGCCCTTATGTAATAACGTCAGATATTTACAATTGAACTCTATCAGAGGATTTTTTGCAAGTTTTCTGTACGTGGATGCATCAGATAACATGTCCAACATTTGTTCATTGTACAAGTCCTTGTCCAAAACAACCACTGCTCCCCCCCTTGTCTGCCATTTTATTTACAACGTCCTCGGATATTTGTAGTTCTGATGCCTGGATCTGAGAGTGAGTCAAATTACCCAGAGTTCTGGCATGATTTGTCTCACCCTGCAGTCTCCTAAGCTCTTTTTTCTAGGACCTCCTGAAATATATCCATACTATCAGTATGTGACATTATAGGGTAAAAGTCGGAATTAGGTGTTTTCAGTTTTTTACTGCTTTTCACAACCTCCAAGTTTCCCTGCTCATGCTGAAGCCCCGCAAGACAACATAGCGACAATTGTTCTTTAAACATAAGATCCTTATACATATTCTCTTCATTAATTATTTCTTGTGTCAGCGGAGGATCAGCAGGAGCAGGGACATCATGGAAGTGTCTGAAAGTACGAACAGGAGTACATTCTATCGCTGGGCCTGAATTTTGCACCTACTGTACACTTTGATATTTTTAATACCATTTTGGATGTTAACAAATTTATTCGTAATTTGACAGTTTCCAGACACTTCCATGATGTCCCTGTTCCTGCTGATCCTCTGCTGACACAGGAAATAATTAATGAAGAGAATATGTATAAGGATCTTATGTTTAAAGAACAATTGTCGCTATGTGGTCTTGCGGGGCTTCAGCATGAGCAGGGAACCTTAGAGGTTGTGAAAAGCAGTAAAAAACTGAAAACACGTAATTCCGACTTTTACCCTATAATGTCACGTACTAATAGTATGGATAGAGCTTAGGAGACTGCAGGGTGAGACAAATCATGCCAGAACTCTGGGTAATTTGACTCGCTCTCAGATCCAGGCATTATCAGAACTACAAATATCCGAGGACGTTGTAATTAAAATGGCAGACAAGGGGGGGAGCAGTGGTTGTTTTGGACAAGGACTTGTACAATCAACAAATGTTGGACATGTTATCTGATGCATCCACGTACAGAAAACTTGCAAAAGATCCTCTGATAGAGTTCAATTGCAAATATCTGACGTTATTACATAAGGGCCGGGATATGGGTGTCTTTGATGACGCCGCGCATAGCGATGCTCGAGCCCAATCAATACTCGGCCGAGCATGCTCGCTCATCACTAATTCTGAGTCTGACATCTAGAAATTTTTGGCACTACACTATGACACAGATAATTACATTTTTACAATACACACTGTATTGGCTTGCTATATTGTACTAAAGACAGAACAATACAAATTTTCGGCACTACACTAGGCCACAAATAAGGACATTATTTACAGTACACACTGTATTGGATTGCTATAATGTACTGGAAACAGAAAAATACAAATTTTTGGCACTACACTAGGCCACAGATAATGAAATTTTTATAATACACACTGTATTGGCTTGCTATAATGTACTGGAGACAGAAAAATACAAATTTTTAGCACTACACTAGGCCACAGATAATAAAATTTACACAATACACACTGTATTGGCTTGCTATAATGTACTGGAGACAGAAAAATACACATTTTCAGCACTACACTAGGCCACAGATTATGAAATTTTTACAATAAACACTGTATTGGCTTGCTGTAATTTACTGGAGACATAAAAATACAAATATTGTATGCCTGAGCCCAGTGATACAGAAAAATAAGGTTTAAAAAAAGGTTTGTTAGGTGGGCGTCGGCGACCATTTTTTGTATGTGCAGTGCATTTGCACCTGCATATGTACCACAGACAATAACTTAATCCTGTTCTGGTAATTCAGTGGGCGACATATACCCATTTTTAAGTACACCTCCATTGCATATGTGCCAGAGGAAGGGAAAATAATATAGGTAATCTGTCTGTGAGTTCTGGGCCCCAGGGGGGGAAATATTCACATTTTTTCTGTAAGGTATAGTGATGATCAGCAGGTGCCATATTCGATTTCGACAAAATTCGCGAATATTCGATAGAATATTTGTTTCATAATCGTTGAAATCGAATATTCGTCATTATTCTAGTTATCGCGATTAATATGTGATTTAAATAATCACGTATTGCGATTGTAACTTAAGGCTACTTTCCTATTGGTTTCATAACTAGAATTATAGCGAAGATGACGAATATGACGAATGTATTTGTCATATTCCTCAAAACGAAGATAACGAAGTACAGTATTGTCCATCTTTGTTTTAGCTACCTATTCGTCAACTTCGCTAATTCGCTGTGTTTAATTCGCTATGCAATTATATTGCTTTGCTTTTTTTTAAAATAAATAGAATAATTATATTACTTGATAATTATTATAATTATTCTATTTATTAAAAAAAATAATAATAATATAATCGCATAGCGAATTAAACATAGCTGTCTCTATAGTCAACCTTACTATTTGATTGCTAGAATTAGCGAAGTTGACGAATAGGTAGCTAAAACGAAGATGGAGAATACTTCGTTATCTTTGTTTTGAGGAATATGACGAATACATTCGTCATATTCGCTAATTCTACTAAGCCAACCATACTCATGGAGCGTCCCCATCACAATGAGAACGTCTCCATACTAAAATGTACTGTCGGATTTGAGAATTACGTTGAAATTGCAATGCAATTAATATAACTTGAATTAATCGCATTGCGATTTCTACTTAGACCTGGTTTACTATGGTTGGCTTGGTAGAATTAGCGAAGATGACAAAGTATTCTCCATCTTCGTTTTAGCAACCATAGTAAACCATGTCTGATGAAATCGCAATGCGATTAATTCAAGTTATATTAATCGCATTGCGATTGCAACTTAGCACTGCTATCTTACATATTAGGCTAGAATTAATGAATATGGAATATAGCAGCAGTGCTAAGTAGAAATTGCAATGCAATTACCTCAAGTTATATTAATCGCATTGCGATTTCAACTTCGAGCTGGGTTTATAATGGGTCAGCTTGCTAGAATTAACGAAGTTAACGAATATGGAATATAGCACTGCTAATTGAAATCACAATGCGATTAATATAACTTGGAGTAATCGCATTGCGATTTCTACTTAGCACTGCTGCTATATTCCATATTCGTTAATTCTAGCCTAATATGTAAGATAGCAGTGCTCTGCTAAGTTGTAATCGCAATGCGATTAATATAACTTGAATTAATCGCATTGCGATTTCAACGTAATTCTCAAATCCGACAGTACATTTTAGTATATGGAGACATTCCCATGGTGGTGGGTGACGCTCCATGAGCACGGAAGTCGGCAGAAGCGGCAACAGGCACTGACTGGAGCAGCCAGGAAGCCAGGAATCCTCAGGACAGGTAAGAACTACTTTTGGGAAGTGGGAAAGAAAAAAATAAACCTAAAAAAAAAAAACACGAATATTCGAAAAAGCAAATTTATAGCACTATAATTGAAATATTTGCAAATTAGCGAAGTGCCGATATTCGCTAAAAAAATTCGCTATTCGAATATTCGCGCTCAACACTAGTAAAGTACTCCTGTGCTGCATATCTGAAAGTGAAATCAATTCAGTAAATCCATCTGTTAGATTCTGGGGGGGGACAAATTCACTTTTTTTGGCGGTCAAGTACCCCTGCAGCCTGCGCTGTGTATCTGACAGTGAAATCAATGAAGTAAATGCAACTGTTAGATTCAGAGGGGACAAATTCACTTTTTTTGTCAGTCAAGTACACCTGCAGCCTGCACTGCATACCTGACAGTGAAAATAATTCTATTAAATTCATCTGTCACATTGTTGTGTAAACTAAAGCAATTTTTTCTCTTTATGACACCAGCACTGCAACAGTTACAATGATGCGCTGCTGATGGCATTCCCCCCTGACACCTGGGGCTTAGTGGAAGCACAAGGCGAAGGCAGAGGAGGAGGAAGAAGTCGCCAATGCAGCTGGGGCACCGCCAGCACCTCCTCCACCACCGCTTCCAACTACACCACCATGTCCACCGCCTCCTCAACCTCTGACTCCATATGGACCTTCTCCTCCTCCTAGTTCAAGATTATTATTTTACATTTTTTATGTATTTTATATTATTTTAAATCATTTCCCTATCAACTTTAGTTTACAGGGAAATTGTCCTGTTCTTACCCCCATTTAGCTTAATTTTGCAGCCCTCTGGCCCTTCCCATGACTTTTTTAGAGCCATTTTAGTGCCCCAAATTTTGGGTATCCATTGATTTCAATGGCGTTCGGGATGATGTTCGGGTTCCGAACCTGAACTTTGCAGCGAAGTTCGGCTGAACCCGGCAAACACGAACTTTCAGGTGTCCTCTCAACCCTACTCATCTCTATCCTCAATGCATGAAACCTCTGACAATTTTGTGTGCCCATGCTGCTGCCAAGACAAATTAGACATCCACTCCTAAGTTATGCATCCAATAATATATTACTCCTCCTATGTCCTATGCATTTCAGCTGTCCAAAATCCGATTCTCTGAGCTTGTGTTGCCTGCCATTTACTAGAGACAATGGAACAGCATCTACTAAGTCAATATGTTTTCTTGTAAGACTTTTGAACATGAAACCTACAGTATGTAAGGAAATGAAGAAGGTCTTCTAGACGGGATTATAAATCTTAAACCATTGTACTGAATGCTGGTAGACAGATTAACATTCATGATGTTAGCGGGAGATGGTACAATGTTGTAGTTGCTGCTAAAGAATCTGTTTCCTGTATATTTTATATTCTCTGTTGACGTGGAGTCATATCCCAATCATTCAAAAACTGACAAAGACAGCAGGAGTTTTATGTCTTGCTTTAGGAAAGTACACACGCTTTTTCCCACCAGAAATGTAAAGTACTTTTCACCTGAAAGTAAATGCTTCTAGAAAGAAATAGGCCATGATTCACTAAATCCCCATGTTTCACACAAATATGGTACTGTAACTGGATCAAATGGTGTATGAGACAATAAATCAGGCAACAAAGCACAAGATGGGTAAAAGAGAATCCTAGTCATTATCATTCTCCTCTACAGATAAATGGAAAGATTTATTAATGGAAAAACATAGCCTTGCTGTTTGAAAATATCACAATTTTTATACCTCCGAGCTTCTATCTAATGTAATAATTGAAATAAAAGAAAATCTAAGACCTCTATTAATAGCTAAAGTGCTATATGAGGAATACACCCAAGCACGTTGCTTTCTGGGAATAGTCTTTTTTGTGTTACAGTACGTATCATTACTCATTATAGTACCTTTTTTTTTTTTTTTACAAAAGAAATGTAGTAAATTTGAGTTCACTAAAGTTTTCTATAGGAACAGGTCTATCTAAAAATATATATCATTATAATATGGTTTAATATTATGGTGAAATGAGGCTTAAATATCAGGTAAATATAAATGTGTACGTTGTAAAGTGTTGAACCAGCATTTGATCCTGGGTATCATTCTCTTTAGGTGTCACATAATGATAGCAAGGTTCCTAGGCAAGTCTTCTAAAAACCTGATACAGTCAGCCATTGGTTATCTATTGACAACTTAAATCATCAGAAGAGCACCAATAAAGTGACCCCCCACCCCCCAATAAAATGACCCCACTTCTAAAGTGACCTCACAGCATTGTCCATGATGACATTAGAAGTTAGATGTACCGGTATTTTTTTTCCCGATTTTCACCCTCTAAAACCTAGGTGCGTCTTATAGGTCAAAAAATACGATAACTCTTAAACATAAAATAATTAGGACCGCAATTCCAGTAATTTATATGGGAGCGCAAAAGATGCAGAAAGCACAACGTGTGCTGTCCGCATCAGTGGTTCCGTTCTGCGGCCCTACAAAAAAAGATAGAGTATGTCCTATTCTTGTCCGCAATCGTGGACAAGAATAGGCATTTTCTATTATAGTTATGGCCATTGCGTTCCGCAACTTGCGTGCCTCCGCAGTACCCCATCTTCTTAATAGTGATCTTCACATTAACCTGCCCCCTTAACAGTGACCTCCACAGTGCCCTGCCCCGTCAAAGGGGACCTACAGCAGTGAAGAAAATGGCTGGGTGGTTACGGAAACCTGGTTTTAAACCGTGTTTATGTTGAGACTAAGGGCCTACGAGCTTCTTTTGGCTGATAAGGGTCATGTGACCATGTGTATGGCAGTTGGGATATGAGGGAAAGGCCAGAAGGCTTCTATTGGCTAATGCAGGTCATGTGATGGTGCCATAATTGCATTTTTAGGGAATATCTCACGAATGGTATGTCCTAGAGCAGGGGTGGCCAACCTTACAGACACAGTGAGCCAAAAAAAAAAAAAAGGATGATTACCAGGAGCCACAAGCTATACCTTTACACAGTCACCGTATTTTTTGCCCTACAAGATGCACCTAGGTTGTAACAAAGAAAAATAAGAGAAAAAAAAGATTTTTCATCTGATATGAGGTCTGATAAAAAATGTTTTCTTACTTTTCATTAGCAGAGAAAAAAAAAGAAAAAATACATTTTTCACCAGACCTCAGATCAGACTCCTAAATCGGATCCCCAATTCTCATCTGACCTAAAATTGGATCCCCAAACCTCATTAGACCTCCAAATCAGACCCCTGATGCTCGTATAAGACAACACAAATCAGACTCCCAGTGTCAGACCCTCAGTGCTCAGATCCCCCCATTCTCAGATCTGCCCCACCATGCTCAGACCTGACCAACCCATGCTCACACAAGACTCCCCCATGCTCAGATGTGACCCCCATGCTCAGATCAGACCCCCATTGCACAGATGAGGATCCCCCATGCTCAGATCAGACCTCAATTGCCCAGATCAGGACCCCTCCCCATGCTGAGATCAGAACCTCCCGTGCTTAGATCAGACCCCCATGTTCAGTTCTATAATTAAAAAAAAGTCTCTTCCCTCTCCTGATCAGGCACTGGTCTCCTGTTCGGGCAGCTGCTACTTTGCAGGTCTGACACGCTCTCCACTATGACCTGATGAGCACAGCATCAGGTCATAGTGCATGTCTTCATGTACTAAGTTCTCACACTGTGTGCATCAGGACGTAGTGGAGAGTGAGCTAAAGCTGCAAAGTAGCAATGGTGCCCAATCAGGTAAAAATATCTGAGCATGGGGTGGAGAGTGAGCCAGCCTGACTGCTTCCCAGCTCCACAGCAAGAGCTGCACTTGAAGAAGCAAAGAGCCACATGTGGCTCATGAGCCACAGGTTGGCCACCCCTGTCCTAGAGAGCTTATCTTATTGTTGCTTAAATAAGTGTTTATAATCTCTTAGTAAAGTAGACATAAGGGTTATTAGATGAATGGCACAAAGTAAATGTCAAATGTATGATTCACATAGCTTAGACATACAGTTAACTCTTTGTGACAGAATGGCTCAATATTTTTAATAAAGATCAATTGAAAAAAATATTTTTTGCCCAAAATTAGTAAAATCCAAAATTTTAAAAAATTACCTCCGAAGATGTACATAGTCTTTAAGATACTTGTCCCTGTAGGAGAGTGCCTGAGCAATAAGTTGTCTAGCTTGCTAGCTCTCTGCAAAGGTGTGACCGTGTGTATGGCAATTGGGATATGAATGAAGGTGTGACCATGTGTATGGCAGTTGGGATATGAGTGAAAGACCAGAAGTATTCTATTGTATAATGCAGGTCATGTGATGGTGCCATATTTGCATTTTTTGGGAATATCTCAGGAATGGTATGTCCTAGAGAGCTTATCTCATTGATAAGAAAGTTGCTTACATAAGTGTTTATAACCTCTTAGTAAAGTAGACATAAGGGTTATTAGATGAATGGCACAAAATAAATGTAAAATGTATGATTCACATAGCTTAGACAAACAGTTAACTCTTTGTGACAGAATGGCTCAATATTTTTAATAAAGACCAATTGAAAAAATTATTTTTAGCCCAAAATTAGTAAAATCCAAAATTTTAAAAAATTACCTCCGAAGATGTACATAGTCTTTAAGATACTTGTCCCTGTAGGAGAGTGCCTGATCAATAAGTTGTCTAGCTTGCTAGCTCTCTGCAAAGGTGTGACATATTCTGTTGTCTACCAGTATACTGACAGGCTGAGGCTTGTTTACTGGATTCTGATCTGCCACTGCCTGACCTGACCTGTGCCTGACCTCCATATTGACACTTTGCTGCCTGCCTTGACCCCCGACCATTTACTGTATAGCACATACTCTGCCCTGAACCCTAGCCTGTTCCAGGCTAGGATTTTTCCTGACCCCTCAATGCTCGAATCAGTGTCTCTCACCCCCATGGGTCAGCTGTCAATCACACTGAGACTACTCCGAAAGCTATCGGTCTGGTGGTTCTGCTGCTTTGATGTTCAGATGTACAGGGGTTAATGGGTGAAGGGGGCCACCAGGATAATGGCCTTAGGTTTAGTCCAATAAAATCTGTTGGTTGACAGAGTGGTTCGACACCCACTGCCATAAGAATGCAAATACAGCAATTACCTTAGCTGATGATGAGGCAATTATCACAAACATTCAGTTTTTTCATGATAAATGCCTGCATCAAACAAGTAAAAAGGTTGTAAATAAGACACATGGATACAGTAAATTGGTAAAATTTACTGTATCCATACAGCCCTCATACTGTTATGTGTATCGAAAAAAAAAAAAAAAATTATGGCTCTGTGAAGAGAGGGAAGAAAAATTTAAATGCAAAGGAAAAAAAAAAACTCCAGTGTTCAAAGGGCTAATAATTAAAATAATCATAATACTAGTCCAACCATAAGCTTGAAGTAACCTAACTTATTAACTGGCTGTCTACGCACAATGTGAGCAACTTACCCCTTCTTCTAATAAAAAGATTTTTTAAAGAAAGTACATAGTACATATACATCTAAAAGTCTTAAGGAAAGGAGGGCAGTAGCCAGCCGTCCTGAATAGGGGCAGACACAGAGGACCCCTGTGCAAAGAATGTACCAACCCCCCCACCCCCAAACCACACTTACAGAGAATATAAACATATATGTACAAATAAAAAACATCTTGTTAATATGGGTCAATATGTATATATATTTTTTTCATTCTAGGCCACGCCTCTAACTCCGCCCAAAGAATAACTATACACACCCAGTCACCTTAATGCTGCCATATAGTAATTTTACCCCCTTTATACGAGTACATAGTAATAATGCCCACACTGTGCCCCCTTCACAGTAGCTATGCCCAGATGAGTCCACTTCACAGCAGATGCCCAGATCTTAACCCTTTTAACCCCAGGACAGTTTTCACCTTCCTGCCCAGGCCATTTTTTACAAATACAACATGTGTCACTTTATGTCGAAACTTTGGAACACTTTTATTTACCTAAGCCATTCTGAGATTTTTTTCTCGTGACACATTGTACTTCATGATAGTCATAAATTTGAGTCAATATATTTCACCTTTATTTATGAAAAAATCCCAAATTTACCTACAATTTAGGTGTTCCAATTACAGGAAAATGGAGATGAAATTTCACTTTTTTGGCAGATTTTCCATTTTAAACCATTTTTTATTTAAGACATCGAGGGCTTACAGCCAAACAAAACTAAATATTTTTTACTCTGATTCTGCGGTTGACAGAAACACCCCACATGTAATCGTAAACTGATGTAAGGGCACACGGCAGGGTGCAGAAGGAAAGGAACGCCATATGGTTTTTGGAAGGCAGATTTTGTCGAAATGGTTTTTGAAGATCCCCTGATGCACCCTTACAGTACCAACTCCCAAAAAGTGACCCCATTTTGGAAACGACAGGATAAGGTGCCAGTTTTTTTGGTACTATTTTGGGGTACATATCATTTTTAATTGCTCTATATTAATTTTTTTGTGATTTGGCACAGTTTTTATTTTTTATTTCTTACAACATTCATCTGAGAGGGTAGATCATGTGCTATTTTTATAAAGCAGGTTGTTACGGACGCAATGATATCAAATATGTCTACTCTCTTTGTTTGTTTCAGTTTTACATAATAAAGCATTTTTGAAAAAAAAATATGTTTTTGTGATCGTCTTGTGCACGGGCTCATTTTTTGCAAGAAGAGTTGACATTTTTATGGGTTCCATTTTTGGGTACATATGATTTTTTGATTATTCATTATTACACTTTATGGGGCAAGTTGACCAAAAAATTGGTAATTGTGGCGCAGTTTTTATTTATTTATTTTTCCAGCATTCACCTCAGGGGTTAGGTCATGTGATATTTTTATAGAGCAGATCATTACGGACATGGAAATACCTAATATGTGTACTTTTTCTTAGTTATTTAAGTTTTACAAAATAATAGCATTTTTTAAACCAAAAATGATGATTACACTTACCAGTAATTGGATTTTCCAGACCCCACGACAGCACCACAGAGAGAGGATCTGCCCCCAGGGACAGGAAACCTGCAGAATAAAAAGGTGGAAACTGTCTCCAACCTCAGTGGTTTACAGAGCATGAGAAGGACTCCAACCTATATATACTGTATATTTGATATTTCTGCGGTGAAATAGAGAATCCATGTAATTTTGGGTAGAAAAACACATTTGTCCACAAAACAGTTCTGCATAGACCGTCCAACGACATATTTTATATTTCTGCAGGTAAATAGTGCTTCTTTGTTTTTTATAGAAAAAAAACGTTATTCAATGTCCACTAAACAGTCTGAAATACCCATTCCAACTACTAATTTTACATTGCTACTGTGAAATACAGCATTAGTGTATGTTTTTTGACAAAAAAGTGGTAATCCTGATCCACAGAGTATCTTGAAATACACCGCTTAAATACTGATTTCACATTACAGCTGAGAAATAGTGCATTATTATTTTTTGTGGGAAAAAAGCAATATTCTTGCTTCACAAAGCAGTTGTACATACATGGTATAAATATCTACTTTAACCTCTTAAGGACACACGGTGTACTCCCTAATGTCCGAGTCCTTAAGGACACAGGGCGTACCCATATGTCCTGAATAAAACCGCATGTAAGAAAAAAAAAAAAAAACGGGCTAGGAACATGGTTCCTGCTGCGATTGTTCAGTAAGAACCATGTTCAAATGCCGATGGGGGTCCTGTGACCCCCCCACCCCCAAACCCCCCCCACCCCCACCCCCCCATATCGGCGATCGTTGCAAACTGCTGGTCAATTCAGACTGCAACCACGGGGATCAGACAGTTAATTGTGCATTTTTTTTTCATTTTTAAATGACACTCATAGAAACAGCTGGCATCTGTGCTTGTTCAGATGCCAGCAGTTTAACCCCTTCCATACAGACTGCTGTTTGGAAGGGTTAACAGGGAGGGAGCTTCCCATCTCAGTTCTGGCAGCGGGTGATGGTTACCATGGCAGCAGGACGCTTTCAGAGGTGTCCTGCTCTCCATGGTACTGAAAGTCTGAACTGACTTTTCTAATCAGACTTTGTAAAGTAAAAAATACAGTACAGTACACTATATAATGTACTGTATTATATAGACATCAGACCCACTGGATCTTCAAGAACTAAGTGGGTCTGGGTAAAAAAAAAATGTTAAAAAGTAAAAATAAAAAAAATATCACTGAATAAAAATTTAAAAAATAAAAATACACTACACATATTAGGTATCACCGCGTCTGTAAAAACCTGCTCTATAAAGATATCGCATGACCTGACCCCTCAGGTGAACACCATCAAAAAAATGGTGTAAAAAACGCCATTTTTTGTCACCTTACATCACAAAAAGTGTAATACCAAGCGATCAAAAAGACGTATGCCTCCCAAAATAGTATCAATCAAACCGCCATCTCATGCTGCAAAAAAATTGAGCCCATACATAGGAAATTCGCCCAAAAAAATTAAAAAAATATGGCTCTTAGACTATGCAGACATTAAAACATGATTTTTTTTTTCTAAAATGCTGTTAATGTGTTAAATTAACAGCCTGAAGGAACGTTAGGAATGAAAATAATAAAGATTTTATTAGACTCAATGAAAAGGGGGTAATAGATAAAATCAGGCATACAGGGAGTCAGAGGTAAGGAGAGGGATTGAGTAATACACCATCCCACACTCTGAAGGCCTGACTAACAACCTGTTGCTAGCTATCACTCAGTGTTGGAGCACACTGATATGGGTGTAGTCAATAGCAACAGGTGAATCGCAAAGGATACAGGGTCAAAACACTCCGAGGATTATAGCTAAGGACGATAAAGCACAGAAACAAGTGTGTGAGATCCTCCAGAGACACTGGCCTATCCTACAGACTGATCCAGAAATTGGTGATCTAGTGTCAGACCGTTCCTCCATTACATACCGTCACAGTTCGAATATACGCGACCGCCTGGTCGATAGCACCTACTTGCAGCCGACACCAGATACGTGGTTAAAGAAAATACTGACTGGGACTTTTCCATGTGGAGCATGTATCATCTGTGGCAACATTATGAAAGGGACATTCTTTACCAGCCAGGTGACTAAGGAAAGATTTTAAATTAGATTGTTCATTAGATGCACATCAGTGGGAGTCGTATATTTACTTACCTGTCACTGCGAATTGAGGAGACGTATTGGAGAACACCTATCTGACATTAGAAACAACCGCGACAAATCTGTGGCACGCCATGTCTGTGACCATTATGGAGGTAATCCAGATGTGCTTAAGGTCCAAGGGATCGAACACATTGTAAAATCCATTCGTGGAGGGGACATTGACGTGCCGCTGCTCCGTAAAGAAACCGAATGGATTTTTAAGTTGGACACTGTACACCCTAAAGGATTAAACGAGGCGGTCTCATTTTCCTGCCTCATTTAGCAGACTATGGGATGGCTGCTATGGTCCTGATATACTACATAATATAGAAACACCTTCCAACATTAAAAGATAACTTTTAATAGATAATTTTAAAAGAAGCAACGTAAATGACCTGAAGATGAACTTCAACAACCTTTTCACTCTGATACCAGGTCAAGTCTTGATAAATGCGGAAAAAGATAAAATAAATAAGGCAACACCAATGGAAAAGGTTAAGCCCTCTCTACTTACATTTAGTAAACATGCTCAGGAACCATTTTATTACCTGTCATCAATGTTAGCGCAAATACCGCAGCCAAATAAGTACAGTATGAATGCTTTATTATCGCTTACAATGGGGCTCAGTTACTTCCTGGAGGGTGGAGCGCAGGTTGCATTCCACACCTCTATTTGGTTCTTTGACTGCGTCTCATATCCTGTCATATGACAACATCCGGTTTAGCGGTGGAGCGCATATGCGTTCCACATCGCGTCATATGACAATATCCGGTTTGGCTGTGGAACGCATGTGCGTTCCACTGTAGCGTTTTCACTAATTAAATAGTGTTTGGTACAAAAATCGGACTTTGGTTATGTTTAAAATCCTGCTATTCTTACAGGGCATCTGTGAGCAATCATTAGTGGTGATACAGAGTTGCTTCTTCAGTAAATATACACTTTGAACTATTAACAGGGAGGAGGAAGTGGAGGGAGGTAACCACTAATCAATGGACCCATATAAGGCGCCAGTTTTCAAAGCATCAGTGAGACGCCTTCATCTCAGTGCCTTCATCTGAACACAGGTCTGTCTTCATTTCCCTATCTAGGGACGTTATACTCCAGATATTTACTATATTGTATACTGGGTATCTTCGTTCAGGGTTTATAACCTAATACCCTGAACCAAGAAAATCCTGCGTACTTGGACCTTAGTCCAGGTATACAGTCCCCTGACGAACCAGTGTTTTGCTGGGGAAACGCCGCGTCGGGACGTATATTTTTACTTTGCGGACTATCCTCTATTTTTCACATGTTTTGTTGTAGACATTACATATCGTGTTTTTCCTTATCTACCCTAATTCCTTTGGTAAGGGTCTTACTAGGGCAATCAGCAGTATTAGGAACGCGGACAGGGGACCCTCACCATCAGGGGGTTTCCCTGGGCTAAGGGATAGATAGGGAAGCCAGGGTTGAATAGGGATTATCTATATCTTCCATCCTACCAGGCTATCCAACATATGACATTATATCCCCACGGTTCCTGAGCATGTCTACTAAATGTAAGTAGAGAGGGCTTAAACTTTTCCATTGGTGTTGCCTTATTTATTTTATCTTTTTCCGCATTTATCAAGACTTGACCTGGTATCAGAGTGAAAAGGTTGTTGAAGTTCATCTTCAGGTTATTTACGTTACTTCTTTTAAAATTATCTATTAAAAGTTATCTTTTAATGTTGGAAGGTGTTTCTATATTATGTAGTCTATAGACTTCCTCAGAATTGTATCCGCCAAGAGGCGATTTGTGCTCAAAGAGAATTTATGGTCCTGATATACTTCAATCCATCACTATGTCATCATTGCACAATTGGGCTGTGACAGATGTATTGTGTCTTTTCATGATACCATCCCATATGTTATACATGGGCAGGTTTGGCTCCACAATAACTGCTTTTCTCCATTGAGTTACCTCTGGGCAGCCTGGCACAGATGAGCAACTACATGCTGCAGTGGTTGCGCAACGACAGCAGAGTTGCCCACATTTTAACTTGTGCTGACTACTGGGTTGCCACCATGCTGGATCCCCAGTACAAGGACAACGTGCCTACCTTAATTTCTGCACTGGAGCATGATCGGAATATGCGCGACTACGAATGCCCGCTGGTAAACGCGCTCCTGAAGGCATTCCTAACTGACATGGGGGGACAAGTGGAAGCACAAGGCGAAGGCAGAGGCAGAGGAGGAGGAAGAGGTCGCCAATGCAGCTGTGTCACAGCCAGCTCCTCAGACAGCAGGGTTAGCATGGCTAAGGTGTGGAAACGTTTTGTCACCGCGCCACAGCAAACTGCACCACCAGCTGATAGGGAACGTGTTAGTAGGAGGCAGCATTTCAACAACATAGTGAAACAGTACGTGTGCACACGCCTTCTGGGTCTCCAAATTGTCCGCATGACCAGAGCTTGCTCTTTATGCCTTGGAGGTGCTGGCCTGCCCTGCGGCCAGTGTATTTTCTGAACGTGTATTTAGCACGGCAGAGGGAATCTTTACAGACAAACGCAGCCGCCTGTCCACAGCCAACGTGGACAAGCTCACATTCATTAAAATTAACCAGGCATGCATCCCACAGGTCTTGTCTGTAACTTGTGCAGAATAGACATTTATAACTGCCTCGCCCTCAACCATACATTCTTGTACTCCAGGGCACTTCTTTATTGAATCCTCTCATTTTTAATTGTACCATTATTTTGGGGGCAATTCCCAAGTTGAATGAACCTCTCCTCTGTCAGGGTGCCAAGGGCCTACATTTCAGCTAATTGCCTGCTGCTTTGGTGCACGTCATTAACCTCTTTTAAATTCTGTTAATCGCATGCTGCTTTGGCGGGTGACATCAAGCCTGATTTTGTGCTATGGGACCTCTCTCCTCAGTCTGGCTGCTGGGGCCTAAATAACTGAAAGTGGCCTTTTCTATTGCTGGGTGACATGAAGCCTGATTTTCTGCTAAGGGACCTCTCTCCCCTCTCTGGGTGCAAGGGGCTTATATTTCGTTTAATCGCTTGCTGCATTGGTGGAAGACATTAACCTCTTTATACTGTCAAATGACCTCTACATTGTCTGGTTGTCAGGGGCCTATATTTTGTTTCAGCGCCTGCTGTATTGGTAGGAGACATTAAACTCTTTATACTGTTAAATGACCTGTACATTGTCTGGTTGTCAGGGGCCTATATTTCGTTTAATCGCTTGCTGCATTGGTGGGAGACATTAAACTCTTTATACTGTCAAATGACCTCTACATTGTCTGGTTGTCAGGGTCCTATATTTCGTTTAATCGCTTGCTGCATTGGTGGAAGACATTAAAGTCTTTATACTGTCAAATGACCTCTACATTGTCTGATTGTCAGGGGCCTATATTTTGTTTCAACACCTGCTGTATTGGTAGGAGACATTAAACTCTTTATACTGTCAAATGACCTGTACATTGTCTGGTTGTCCGGGGCCTATATTTTCGTTTAATTGCTTTCTGCATTGGTGGGAGACATTAAACTCTTTCTACTGTCAAATGACCTTTACATTGTCTGGTTGTCAGGGTGAGGGATGATGAGCGCAAAGACCACTATTCATGATATTCATGATTTCATGATATTTGACGAATAATTCACATCATATTCGTCATAAATTCGCGATTTCGCAATATTCGTTATTTCGCATTCAATATCATGACTTGCGTTACATTTTTCAAGTTATATTCGCATGCACATAGAATCTATTTGTTATTAATAACATTTAAACAGCTTTACATGTATTGAAAGCTTGAAATGGCGGGAGTCATTTGTGCGAATGGAAAGGTGCAAAAAAGACATATACGATTTTTTGCAATACATGCAGCGTACTGGTGTCTGACACAACCTGTAAACCCTTGGTAGGAAAGGGAATACAAACTGGTATAGATTAATGCGAATATTCAAATGACGAACATTCTGAGGACAGTTTTTACCTATTTAGTCTTTACTCTGACAGGAATAGTGGAAATTGTTATAGAAATCAATTGAGATTGCTTGGGGAATTATTTCTGAATCTTTTATTTTCAATACAGTTTCCCTATCCTTATTTATTTTAAGAGCGATTATTCGTAATTGTGAATATGGGGTCTTGTATTCAACATATTCGTGAAATCTCGAAATCATGATATTCGAGATTAAAATTTGCTTTGCTAATATTCGCGCTCAACACTAGTCAGGGGCTTATATTTTGTTTAATTGCTTGCTGCATTGATGGGAGACATTAAACACTTTATACTGTCAAATGACCTCTGGTTGTCAAGGGCCTATATTTTTTTCATCGCCTGCTGTATTGGTGGGAAACATTAACCTCTTTTTACGGTCAAATGACCGCCCCATTGTCTGGTTGTCAGGGGCCTAAATTTTGTTTAATCGCTTTCTGCAATGGTGGAAGACATTAAACTCTTTTTACTGTTAAATGACCACCCCATTGTCTGGTTGTCAGGGGGCCTATATTTCGTTTAATCGCTTGCTGCATCGGTGGGAGACATTAAACTCTTTATACTGTCAAATGACCTCTACATTGTCTGGTTGTCAGGGACCTATATTTTGTTTCATCGCCTGCTGTATTGGTGGGAGACATTAACCTCTTTTTACTGTCAAATGACCTCTCCTCTGTCTGGGTGTCAGGGGCCTGCATAAATGATAATGGCCTGTTAATTTGAAGGTTGACCTGAGGCCTGTGTTGATGTTACGGGACTGCTCTCCTCTTTGCTGGTGCCATGGTCCTGAATTAGTGAATGAGGCCTGTGGCCCTACTGGGTGAAATCAATACTGTTTTGGCATGATTGTATCTCTCCTCTTTGTGGGTTCCATGGGTCTGAATCTGTGAATGAGGTCTGTGGCATTGCTGGGTTAAATAAATACTGTCTCCTTTTAGTGGGTCTTGTGGGCCTGAATGTTTGAATGAGGCCTGTGGCCCTGCAGTCAGCCTGGCAGACAATTCCTTCTTGGCTGTGATGACAAATTCAACTCCCATGTATGGTTGCCATTGGCCTGAGTCTGTGAGTGAGGCCTGTGACACTGGTGGCAGACCTGAATCCTTCTTGGCTGTGATGTGAACTTCAACTCCCATGTATGGTTGTCATGGCCCTGAGTCTGTGAATGAGGCCTGTGGCACTGCCGGCAGACATGAATCCTTTTTGGCCGTGATGAGAACTTCAACTCCCATAGCATTCCCACCTGATGCCACCCCAACCTCCTATTCCACCTCCTCCTCCAAGTTGCCAATTGATATTGATTAATTTATATTTATTTTATTTTAAGTCATTTCCCTATCCACATTTGTTTGCAGGGGAGTTACCAACATTTTGATGCCTTTTGCAGCCATCTAGCCGTTTCCAGGGCTACTTTACAGCCTTTTTAGTGCCGAAAAGTTCTTCAATGGAGTTCGGGGTCTAGTTCGGGTTCAGTTCAGATCCGGAACCCAAACATTTTCGTGCAGTTCGGCCAAACTTCTCGGACCCAAACATCCAGATGTTCGCTCAACTCTACCGGTAAGTGTAATCAATATTTGTCCCTTCCCCCACGACAGCACCACAGAGAGAGATTACAGAGAAGAATACCCCTTCTTTATTTAGAGGCAGAATTTAGCTGGAGCCAACAGAGACGGTAAGGTAGAAGAAGAAGACCATGTGGCAGCCTTACAGGTTTGCTCAATAGAAACTTTAGCCCTCCCCTCCCAAGATGTAGACTGTGCAAGTAGAAAGTGTTTTTAGAAGAGATATAAGCCAGAGACAAAATGACCTAATCTATCTGGCAAGTGAACTCTTCAAGGCCGCCCTTATTTATGCCAGAAAAAAGGAACAAAAAGCGCAGAGGACATTCTCCAATCCTTAGTTATGCCTAGGTCCAAATAGTGTCAACTTATTCCTTTTTATCCCTTGGCTTGTCAAAAATGCTTGAAAAGTAATCAAAGCTAAGAATACCCAGATGGAAGCATAGGTAATCCAAAGCTAACTAGGGGTCTGAACTTAAAGAAAAAGGGTCGGATTAGTAACATCCTAGGAAATTTTTATACCGGACATTATACTTAAATCTAGCATAATCTTATAAAATAAATCTCATATGGGTTTCTTATCAAGTGTTTTTCATAATAATCATAACAGATTTTAACAAAACATCTTAGAGAAGTACTTATCTTGACAAGGAATGACCAACTGAAGATGATTGCTGAACACCGATTCCTTTAGTGCAGAATATATTGTGAGACAGATGCTTTGATCCAAGATCCACTGGAGGCCCTGTGTGAAGAACTTTAGAAGTCAAATCTCTAATTTTCCTTGCAATCCTGGCATCCATGATGGAAAAACTACTGTGGCATTCATCCCCCGGAGGAGCTCACGGGTCTGCCTCAAGAGGTCCAAATAGCCCACTGGACCCTTCAGCCTGGGAATTCTAGATCGGCGGCAAGTCGTTATAGAGTTTTCTGGTGCGCAATACCTCCTGTAGGCCATCCAGACTAAATGTTCCCATATTATTACTCCCAACCTGGAGCCATATAGGGCTTTGTTGATACGCGATTCATACTATAGGCTATTCAAGCAATATGGTCCAGCCCATCTTCTAACTCCTCATCAAGAGCATTATAGGGCTTTCTTGGAGTGCTATGCCTATTGTAGACTATTAAACTACAAATTGACAACCAAACATAGCCACAGAACTAGTTCACCCTGCATGCATAGCCACCAAGATAGACTGCCACAAAGACATGGGTTGCATCAAAAGGGGCATAGATGCCCATGATGAGAACATAGTCCTACCACATTACAAATCACTAGTCAGACCACACATGGAGTACTGTGTAAAGTTCTGGGCTCCTGTGAACAAGGCAGACATAGCAGAGCTGGAGAGGGTTCAGAGGAGTACAACTAAGATAATAACTGGAATGAGGGATCTACAGTACCCTGAAAGGTTATCAAAATTAGGGTTATTCACTTTAGAAAAAAGACGACTCAGGGGAGATCTAATAACTATGTATAAATATATCAGGGGTCAGTACAGAGATCTGTCCCATCATCTATTTATCCCCAGGACTGTGACTGTGACGAGGGGACATCTTCTGCGTCTGGAGGAAAGAAGGTTTGTACACAAACATAGAAAAGCATTCTTCACTGTAAGAGCAGTGAGACTATGGAACTTTCTGCCTGAAGAGGTGGTGATGGTGAGTACAATAAAGGAATTCAAGAGGGGACTGGATTTATTTCTGGTGTGTAATAATATTACAGGCTACACCTACTAGAGAGAGGTCGTTGATCCAGGGAGTTATTCTGATTGCCTGATTGGAGTTTGGAAGGAATTTTTTTCCCCTTAAGTGGGGAAAATTGGCTTCTGCCTCACAGGGGTTTTTTGCCTTCCTCTGGATCAACTTGTAGGAAACAGGCCGAACTGGATGGACAAATGTCTTTTTTTGGTCTTATATACTATGTTACTATGTTACATGGATGCACCCCAGGCACCGCTGGTCATATAGACACCCATTCAGAGCCAGGCAGTCATCCAGACACTGTTGCATGAGCGGTCAACCATTAAGACATGGCAACAGAAGACACCAGCCATACAGACACAGCCACCAGAAGCTGTCCCCCATGCAGACACGGCCGCAGAAGCTGTCAGCCATGAGGAACTGTCCGCCGATCAACACAACCACACTAGATAAACCCAGCAGCAGAAGCAGACAACAAGAGCAGTCATTCCAGCAAGCATAAACACAGAAGCAATCAGCTCCCTAGCTACATGAGGCCAACCAAGCAAATACTAAAATGCAGCCAGCCTGCCAGGCACAGATTCCAAGGCAGTCAGCCAGGCACAGACTCAAAGGCAGGCAGTCATCCAGGCATAGAATCAAAAGGCAGGCAGCCAGCCAGGCATAGAATAAAAAAAAAAGCAGGCAGCCATCCAGGCATAGAATCAAAAGGCAGTCAGTCAGCCCCAGGCATAGATTGAAAAAAGGCAGTCAACCCGCCAGACAGGCACAGGCTCAAAGTCAGCAAGCCAGACAAGCACAGGCTCAAAGGCAGCCTGCCAGACAGGCACAGACTCAAAGGCAGCCTGCCAGACAGGCACAGGCTCAAAGGTAGCCCGCCAGACAGGCACAGGCTCAAAGGCAGCCCGCCAGACAGGCACAGGCTCAAAGGCAGCCCGCCAGACAGACACAGGCTCAAAGATAGCCCGCTAGACCTGCACAGGCTCAATGGCAGCCTGCCAGACAGGCACAGGCTCAAAGGCAGCCCACCAGACAGGCATAGGCTTAAAGGCAGCACACCAGACAGGCATAGGCTTAAAGGCAGCCCACCAGACAGGCACAGGATCAAAGGCAGCCATCCAGACAGGCACAGGCTCAAATTCAGCCATCCAGACAGGCACAGGCTCAAAGTCAGCCATCCAGACAGGCACAGGCTCAAAGTCAGCCATCCAGACAGGTACAGGCTGAAAGGAAGCCAGCCAAACAGGCACAGACTCAAAGGCAGCCAGCCAACAGGCACGGCCTCACGTGCAGCCAGACAGACAGGTAAAGGCTCAAAGATATCCAGCCAGACAGAAACAGACTCAAAAGGCATCCAGCCATACAGGCACATGCCCAAAAGGCAGCCAGACAGACAGGCACTTCTATGTCGTGGTCAGCACTGACCGCAGCATAGAAGGGGTTAATTAACCCGGCCGATCAGCCCACCGTAATACTACGGCACTGGGCGGCAAGTCACTATTACTATTACGGCACTGGTCGGAAAGGGGTTAAGGGCTGTTTTGTTTACATTTTACAATGCTAGGTGGAGACTTCAGCCTAGCAGTGTTCATGGTGACTTCACCGGCTCTGATGGGCAGCTTTACAGGCTAGGGCAGCACTTAAGCCCATCTATTAGTGCTGGTGACATCTCGAGGCTCACCTGGAAGAATAATGCCCCCATTAGTGCTCTCCTGTAAAAATAATGCCCCCATTTGTACCCTCAGTAAGAATATTGCCCCAATTAGAACCCCCTAGTAAGAATAATTCACCCATTAGTGCCCCCAGGAAGAATAATGCCCTTATTTGTTCCCCCTGGAAGAATAATGCCCCCATTAGTGCCCCCAGAAAGAATAATGCCACCCATTAGTGTCCCCCTTAAGAATAAAACCCCGATATTAGCACCCCCTTCTCTGCTTCTGCCAAAAAAAAAAAAAGCACTCTCCTCCATTTGCTCTTGCTGCTGTAAATGCTCACTGCTGACTGGAAGCTCAAGACAGGAGGAGGTAATTGCTTTTTTTTTTTTTTTTCAACACAAAGGGGGATTGAAAAGTGAAGGTGGCACTAATGAGCTCTTGGCAATGGAAGTGCTCATTAGTAGCAGTCCTTGTAGGAAGATATCAGCAATAGAAAAAATGACCAGCACCCGGCAGGGCCACTAAAATACCAGCCTTGCCGGTGAAATACCACCGGGTGGCAACCCTACATGTAACTAACACCCCTTAGCCCTTCTAACATACAGTCCCAGTTAAATAACATTTCCCTCCGACTAAGCAAGGAGGAGGTTTAACAGTGGAAAACCACATCTCCCAGCATTTCTCTGGCACTCACATTCATTCCATGGCATCACTGGTCTCTTCCGACTTCTCTCCACTGCTGCACTGATCACATGATGGTGACCTCATCACAGGTTCTACCACCACTTTCAGTGTTGAAAATATCACATGACTATGATGGATAGTTATTAGGGATGTATAAGACTCAAGATACATGATCATTGAGATGTGATCAACTTATAGTGAACAGCCTAAATACGTATATACTGAATATTATACAACTGCTAGATGAAATGGGGAAAAAAAGTTGTGGTTCCTCTTGCTGAAGAGGATAAAAAAAAGTTAAAATATCAAAGTGTTCTGAAGTCCAAAATAAGCTGCATCTTTACAGAGAATCTGTCACCATGTAAAAGCTCCTGAATTCCTGTAATGCCTGGATATCTCAAAAGACACAGATTGACAATATGTCTCTTTTTTTAATCTACTCACTTTCATTCTCCCGAAGTCAGCCCAGAAAGTGTCTGTGCACTGAAGTGCTTAGGAGTCCCCTCCATAATAGACCTTAGAAGTCTTTTGTATGCATTTACATACAGCACATTGACCCTGGGATTACTGCTGAGGAATATAAGTGAGCAGGGAAGATACAAATTACATATTCTGAATCTGTATTTTTGAGCTACACAGCCATCATAGTAGTTTAGTAGATTTTTAGGGGATACTAAACAACCAGCATGTTGTTATACATCTAGGGTTTATGGTCCCAAGTCTACCCATAGCAAACCTATTAATCGCCATAAAAGATAATGAATGAAATTCAAGCTTACAGGAGAAGAGTCTAGGATTCGGATGCATGTATGCTGCACCGATTTAACTGAGGACACTATATCTCACTTTATTGAAAATGCACATTGATCACAAGCACAGTGAAGCAAGCTGTACTGTCCTCTGCTTCAATGTCACAATGTGCATACTGTACTCCAAATGCAGCTGGAGAAGAGTTCCAGACCACTATTAATAAATGCACCATTAATGTGGGCCTGTAACCTTTCATGACATGTCTGTTTTAGTAACTTCCCCATTCCCCATGGTAACAGTGTTCACACAGTGCCTCCAATAGTATTAATACCCCCATAGTATCAATACTAGTAATTATGTTCCCTATAGTCCCCTAATAGTAATAAAGCCCACCATTAGCCCCCTGGCAGTAATAATTCCACTTTTAATGTTTGTTAGTACAAAAATGCCTTCTTATAATGAGGGCAAGTAAAAAAAATGTCCCCTTATGTGTGTTAGTACAAAAAAATTGTCCTTAAGTGTGCCAGTACGTAATCCCCCACCTTATAATGTCTACTAGTACAAAACAATTCCCCCTTTTAGGGCCCCTGGTCGAACACTCAGAAGTGCCCCCCGTCCACAAGTTATAATAATGAACCCCCCAAAACTCAAATACTTTCCTCTAGGCAGTTGTCAAGATGTGGTGCAGGTTACAGGCCTCTTCTGGTCTGTGTCATAAGCTGTATGCTGCCCATCTCAGGTGGTGCTTATATAATGTGATTGTGACACCTGTGCTATACTTTGTTAGGCTACAGGCACTAGGCCTGAAGCCTTTCCGAGGTTACAGCAGGGCAGGGAGACATTGCTTCTGTGCCTCATCGCAGCATTTAACTTTATCCCCTTCCTAAGGACAGCAATACAATCGAATAGTAGGGGATAAGTGCTCCTACAATGGAGTGTCTGTTCAGTGCATCCACTTGAGGTAACAAGGTGGTGCCTCATGCTGGTGCCTAGAAATGGCCCTGACTACACTTAAAGATGTGACATATAAATAAATACATAAATAAATAAATACATAAATAAATAAATAAAACACATGGACACAATATCTATGTCACACATATCTGGATTGTGGTAGTCATAGAAACTTGTGCACCATATTGTGTCTCCATGTGCTTACATTTTTATGCAGTAGATGCTGTTTTGTGGAATTATTTTCTTCTATAAACATTACTGCTTTTAAGTTCTGCTTAACTTTGAGGAAAGAAGGAGGCACATTTGGGCACCAAGAGAGCTTACCTGACCCCTGCTCCTAATTTTGTGTGAATCTGTGGTAAAGTAAAATTGTGACATTTTTCATTGTAGGCAACTTTAAAGTTTTTTTTTTTTTTCCCCTAGTAGGACATCTTCTCCCAACCTACAGGGTAAATGTCATTTGCTTTGCCATATGCTTGAGACCATAGCCCAATAATAATTTATCTGTGCTCTATTTTCTACCATTTTATATTTTTTTTAAATGCTATGGTTTTTCTGTGTGTCACAGTCACACTAGAAATACTAGTTAATATGTTTCTAAAGAGTTTGCAGGTTATTTTATTGCCAAGGTGTTGATACACGCCAGCTTCATCCAGTACTGCTAATAGGTAGGTGAATTGCTAATGCAGTTGAAGCCCAGAAAAGGTCAAATGAATGGATAAAACTCCTTTGTTAATTCAAGCACTTACTTTGTTAAAATGCATTTGTATAAATTCTAGAATTAAACTCTGTCATGGCAACAGAGAAAATGGAACAGTTTTATCAGAAGTTATACTGCTGATGTCCCCTAAAGATACAGAGTGTTACACAAAAGTTACATTAATGAATTATCTACCAGTCCTAAAAGGCTGTATCCTAAACATGCCCATGTCAGTGCTTACAGCAGCCATATTGTATTGTTGTGCTGATTAAACCATCTGGAAATGCACAGTAGCATGTAATTCCAATCTGAGTATATGTAACACTCCTTATGTCTTGTCATTGTTAGTAGGTTGTTGGAGAAAGTTGGAAATGGGAATTGTTTTTACAGAGGATAACTTTTAAAACTTCCCTTGTTTCCGAAGGGCCCTTTAGATGGGCCGAGAATTTAATAGATCATCGCTAATGAGCATTCATAGTAACTCTCGTTAGCGATGATCTTGCAGTGTAAATGCACCGCCGATTACCGAATGCTTGTGCAGCACAAAAAATCCTTGTTTCCCAGTGGTGGATCATGCTGTGTAAACACAATCTGATGCCGGGAAACAAGTCTGTATGGAGAAGAGCAATGGCATTAGCGACTGCTCCTCGCTAGTGTTGAGCGAACAGTTCGAAAATCGTTCGGGTCCGTACCAAATTTTGGGGTGTCCGTGACACGGACCCGAACACGGACATTTTCAAAAAAGTTCGGGTTCGGGTCCGGTGTTCGTCGATTTCTTCCCGCTTTCTGAAGGGCTGCATAGCAGCCAATCAGCTAGCGTTTTACTTCTTGCCCTAAGAGCCCATCACAGCCATGCCTACTAATGGCATGGCTGTGATTGGCCAAGTGCAGCATGTGACCCAGCCTCTATTTAAGCTGGAGTCACGTAGCGCCGCAAGTCACACTGCTCTGACTAGTGTAGGGAGAGGATGCAGCTTCTGTGAGGGCGAGATAGGCAGGGATAAAGAAGTGATTGAATGATCTACCTTTCTACACCTGTGCATCAGAACAACTCAGCTGAGCTGTTCACTGAAAGTCACTATTTTGTTGAGACTGGCCAGAGCGATTTTTACTGGCACATGTAACTGGGCTGACCGGGCGGTGGCCATTTTGGGACTTGTGGTGCGCCAGCACTTGCTGCCACAGAGTCTAAACCAAAGCTCCAAAGAAGTGAAAAATCTACACCTGTGAATCAGAACAACAGCGATTCAGCTGCTTAGTCAAAGTCTATTTTTTTTCTGGCTGGGCAGACTGTTTTCTGGCACATGTTACTGGGCTGATAGGCAGCGGCCATTTTGGGACTTGTGGTGCTACAGCAAAAGCTGCCACAACGTCCATTAATCTCATGTAATAGTCGATTTTTTCATAGATATACTACATCAGGGGTTTGGCTGTGCTTGTGTCACCCATACTAACTGCAAAGATATTTAATATATCAGTGGTGAAACTGAAAGTAACCCACTTGGATAGCAAATCCCATGAATGTGCTGTTCCAGCTAGGCTAGCCAGTGCCACTACTTTGTCCAATACTGTCAGCCAGAAATATTTTTTTTTTTAATGTGCCAGAAATATAAATTAGAAAAAGCTTTCACCGTAATAATAAAATTATTCTGGTGTTAGACCAGAAGAAGCACTCCTGTTATAATTAATACTGTAAAAAGGCTTTGGCAATATTTCTCCCAGTGTGGGAAATTTATCTAGCAAAACTAGCATTTTAAAAATTCCGGTGTTCTGAAATACCAGCAGTCCTTTTGTAATTAATACTGCCAAAAGGCATTATATCGTCCAGTGTTGTAATTTTGGTGAAAAAAAGGCCAATTTAATCAATCTGGTGTTTGTTAGACCAGAAACACTAGGCCTCACGTTTTTACTCCTGTAAAAAGGAATTATATCTTCCAGTGTGGGAATTTATGTACACAAACTTGCATTATAAAAATTCTGGTGTCCAATTAGCAGCAGTGTTCTTGTAATTAATAACGCCAAAAGGCATTATTGTCCAGTGTTGTAATTTTGGTGAAAAAAAGGCCAATTTAATCAATCTGGTGTTTGTTAGACCAGAAACATTAGGCCTCACGTTTTCACTCCTGTAAAAAGGAATTATATCTCCCCGTGTGGGAATCTATGTAACAAAACTAGCATATTTAAAATTCTGGTGTCCAATTTGCAGCAGTTTTCTTGTAATTAATACCGGAAAAAGGAATTATATCTTCCAGTGTGGGAATTTATGTACACAAACTTGCATTATAAAAATTCTGGTGTCCAATTAGCAGCAGTGTTCTTGTAATTAATACCGCCAAAAGGCATTATTGTCCAGTGTTGTAATTTTGGTGAAAAAAAGGCCAATTTAATCAATCTGGTGTTTGTTAGACCAGAAACAGTAGGCCTCACGTTTTCACTCCTGTAAAAAGGAATTATATCTCCCCGTGTGGGAATCTATGTAACAAAACTAGCATATTTAAAATTCTGGTGTCCAATTTGCAGCAGTTTTCTTGTAATTAATACCGGAAAAAGGAATTATATCTTCCAGTGTGGGAATTTATGTACACAAACTAGCATTATAAAAATTCTGGTGTCCAATTAGCAGCAGTGTTCTTGTAATTCATACCGCCAAAAGGCATTATTGTCCAGTGTTGTAATTTTGGTGAAAAAAAGGCCAATTTAATCAATCTGGTGTTTGTTAGACCAGAAACAGTAGGCCTCACGTTTTCACTCCTGTAAAAAGGAATTATATCTCCCCGTGTGGGAACCTATGTACCAAAACTAGCATATTAAAAATTCTGGTGTCCAATTTGCAGCAGTTTTCTTGTAATTAATACCGGAAAAAGGAATTATATCTTCCAGTGTGGGAATTTATGTACACAAACTAGCATATTAAAAATTCTGGTGTCCAATTTGCAGCAGTCTTCTTGTAATTAATACCGGAAAAAGGAATTATATCTTCCAGTGTAGGAATTTTGGGGCTAAAAAATAATATATTTTATTGTGGTGCGAGTTGAATCGCAACAATGAGGAAACATTCTATTAAGGGACGAGGACGCGGTTGTGGTGGTGTCCGTGGAGCCTCTGTTGCTGGCAGAGGACGTGGCCGTTCGGCCTCAGGCGCACAAAGTAGTGAACCAACTCCCTCAAGTAGCCGGCAGAATTTACAGCGATATTTGGTGGGGCCCAATGCAGTTATGAGGATGGTAAGGCCTGAGCAGGTACAGGCATTAGTCGATTGGGTGGCCGACAGTGCTTCCAGCACGTTCACCACATTGTCTTCCGCCCAGTCTGCTGCGGGAAGCGCACAGGTGGCACCTGAAAACCAAGCCCATCAGTCTGTCACATCACCCCCATGCATATCAGGGAAACTGGCTGAGCCTCAAGTTATGCAGCAGTCTCTTATTCTGTTTGAAGACTCTGCTCCCACGGTTTTCCAGGGGCGTCCACCTAGCCCTTCCCCAGCCGTGGAAGACATTCCATACACTGACGCACAACCACTTATGTATCCAGATGATGAGGACATAGGAATACCACCACAGCAGAGTGACTGAGTCTCTGATGATGACGAAACACTGGTGCCCACTGCCGCGTCTTATTGCAGTGTGCAGACTGAACAGGAGGAGGTCAGGGAGGAAGACTGGGTGGA
The DNA here is from genome assembly GCA_033119425.1 of Bufotes viridis. Taxonomy (NCBI): domain Eukaryota; kingdom Metazoa; phylum Chordata; class Amphibia; order Anura; family Bufonidae; genus Bufotes; species Bufotes viridis. The sequence goes on from CM065594.1 coordinate 158,187,182, forward strand.
AAACGATGCAGAGGACGATGAGGTCTTAGACCCCACATGGACTGAAGGTCGTGCCGCTGACTTAAATAGTTCAGAGGAAGAGGCAGTGGTGAGACCGAGACAACAACGAAGCCAAAAAGGGAGCAGGGGGCAAAAGCAGAACAGCCGCCATCCAGAGAGTTCGTCTGCTATTGGCCAGCGCCAACAGGGACCCAGCACCGCAAAGGCATCTTCAAGGAGTTCCCTGGCATGGCACTTCTTCAAACAATGTGCTGAGGACAAGACCAGAGTGGTTTGCACGCTGTGCCATCAGACCCTGAGGCGAGGCATTAACGTTCTTAACCTGAGCACCACCTGCATGATCAGGCATCTACATGCAAAGCATGAACTGCAGTGGAGTACACACCTTAAAAACAAGGAACCCGCTCAGGCTCCCCTGCTCCTCTACCGCTGCTGCCTCGGCTTCCGCCTCGAGAGGAATGTTGCCACCTGCCGAGCAGCAAACAGAGGATGTGCCACCGACACCACCACCACCACCGCCACCGTCACCTAGCGTCTCCACTATTTCACACAGCAGCGTTCAGCTCTCCATCTCTCAAACCTTTGAGAGGAAGCGCAAATTCCCACCTAGTCACCCTCGAGCTCTTGGCCTGAATGCCAGCATTTCTAAACTACTGGCCTTTGAAATGCTGTCATTCCGGCTGGTGGACACAGACAGCTTCAAACAGCTGATGGCCATGGCTGTCCCCCAGTATGTGGTTCCCAGCCGCCACTACTTCTCCAAGACAGCCGTGCCTTCCCTGCACATGCAAGTGTCCGATAAAATCAAGTGTGCACTGCGCAACGCCATTTGTGGCAAGGTCCACCTAACCACAGATACGTGGACCAGTAAGCACGGCCAGGGACGCTATATCTCCCTAACTGCACACTGGGTAAATGTAGTGGCGGCTGGGCTCCAGGCGGAGAGTTCCTTGGCGCACGTCCTTCTGCCGCCAAGGATCACAGGGCATCATTCTTTGCCTCCTGTAGCCTCCTCCTCCTACTCGGCTTCCTCTTCCTCCTCCTCTGCTTCCACCAGCTCATCCAGTCAGCCACACACTTTCACCACCAACTTCAGCACAGCCCGGGGTAAATGTCAGCAGGCCATTCTGAAACTCATATGTTTGGGGGACAGGCCCCACACCGCACACGAGTTGTGGCGGGGTATTGAACAACAGACCGACCAGTGGTTGCTGCCGGTGGGCCTCAAGCCCGGCCTGGTGGTGTGCGATAATGGGCGAAATCTCGTGGCAGCTCTGGGACTAGCCGGTTTGACGCACATCCCTTGCCTGGCGCATGTGCTGAATTTGGTGGTGCAAAAGTTAATTCACAACTTCCCAGACATGTCAGAGCTGCTGCATAAAGTGCGGGCCGTCTGTGCGCGCTTCCGGCGTTCACATCCTGCCGCTGCTCGCCTGTCAGCGCTACAGCGGAACTTCAGCCTTCCCGCCACCGCCTAATATGCGACGTGCCCACCCGGTGGAACTCCACCTTGCACATGCTGGAGAGACTGTGCGAGCAGCAGCAGGCCATAGTGGAGTTTCAGCTGCAGCACGCACGGGTCAGTCGCACTGCGGAACAGCACCACTTCACCACCAATGATTGGGCCTCCATGCGAGACCTGTGTGCCCTGTTGCGCTGTTTAGAGTACGCCACTAACATGGCCAGTGGCGATGCCACTGTTATCAGCGTGACAATACCAATTCTATGTCTCCTAGAGAAAACGCTTAGGGCGATGATGGAAGAGGAGGTGGGCCAGGGCTAGGAGGAGGAGGAGGAGGATGACGGGTCGTTTTTAGCACTTTCAGGCCAGTCTGTTAGAAGTGGCTCAGAGGGAGGTTTTTTGCAACAGCAGAGGGCAGGTACAAATGTGGCCAGCCAGGGACCACTACTGGAGGACGAGGAGGATGAGGAGGAGGTGGAGGAGGATGAGGATGAAGCAGGTTCACAGCGGGGTGGCACCCAGCACAGCGCAGGCACATCCCTGGTGCGTGGCTGGGGGATACAGAGGATGATGACGATACGCCTCCCACAGAGGACAGCTTGTCCTTACCTCTGGGGAGCCTGGCACACATGAGCGATTACATGCTGCAGTGCCTGCGCAATGACAGCAGAGTTGCCCACATTTTAACGTGTGCTGACTACTGGGTGGCCACCCTGCTGGATCCATGGTACAAAGACAATGTGCCCACTTTACTTCCTGCACTGGAGCGTGATAGGAAGATGCGCGAGTACAAGCGCACACTGGTAGACGCGCTCCTGAGAGCATTCCCAACTGTCACAGGGGAACAGGTGGAAGGCCAAGGCCAAGGCAGAGGAGTAGCTAGAGGTCGCCCACGCAGCAGTGTCACGGCCAGCTCCTCTGAGGGCAGGGTTAGCATGGCAGAAATGTGGATAAGTTTTGTCTCCACGCCACAGCTAACTGCCCCACCACCTGATATGGAACGTGTTAGCAGGAGGCAACATTTCACTAACATGGTTGAACAGTACGCCTGCACACAACTCCACGTACTGACGGATGGTTCGGCCCCATTCAACTTCTGGGTTTCCAAATTGTCCACGTGGCCAGAATTAGCATGTTATGCCTTGGAGGTGCTGGCCTGCCCGGCGGCCAGCGTTTTATCTGAACGTGTATTCAGCACGGCAGGGGGCGTCATTACTGACAAACGCAGCCGCCTGTCCGCAGCCAACGTGGACAAGCTGACGTTTATAAAAATGAACCAGGCATGGATCCAACAAGACCTGACCCTCCCTTGTGCAGAGTAGTCCTTAATAACTGCCTTAAACCATGTTGTCTTGTACTCCTGGCCACTTCTTCATTGAAAAATCTATTTTTGAAATTAAGTAGGATCTTGGGGTGCAACCCAGAGTTGAATGAACCTTCCCTCTGTCTGGGTGCCGGGCCAAAGTACATGAAAGTGTCCTTCTCCTGTGCTGGGTGATATGAATGTTATACTTGTGCTGTCTGACATGTCTCCTTTGTGTGGGTGCAGGGGGCCAAAGTCACTGAAAGCGGCCTTCTCCTGTGGTGGCTGATATAAATGCCTGAATCTCTGCTGTGGGACCTCTCTCCTCTTTCTGGGTGCAGGGGTCAAAGAAACAAAAGGTGGCCTACTCCTGTGGTGGTTGATGTAAAACTGATGCTTGTGCTATCTGACCTGTCTCCTCTGTGTCGGTGCTAAGGCCTAAGTCACTGAAAGGTGCCTTCTCCTGTGCTGGCTGATATAAATGCCTGAATCTCTGCTGTGGGACCTCTCTCCTCTTTCTGGGTGCAGGGGTCAACGTCTCTAAAAGTGCCCTTCTCCTGTGGTGGTTGATGTGAAACTGATGCTTGTGCTATCTGACCTGTCTCCTCTGTGTCGGTGCTAAGGCCTAAGTCACTGAAAGCTGCCTTCTCCTGTGCTGGCTGATATAAATGCCTGAATCTCTGCTGTGGGACCTCTCTCCTCTTTCTGGGTGCAGGGGTCAAAGTCTCTAAAGTGCCCTTCTCCTGTGGTGGTTGATGTGAAACTGATGCTTGTGCTATCTGACCTGTCTCCTCTGTGTCGGTGCTAAGGCCTAAGTCACTGAAAGCGGCCTTCTCCTGTGCTGGCTGATATAAATGCCTGAATCTCTGCTGTGGGACCTCTCCTCTTTCTGGGTGCAGGGTCAAAGTCTCTAAAAGTGCCCTTCTCCTGTGGTGGTTGATGTGAAACTGATGCTTGTGCTATCTGACCTGTCTCCTCTGTGTCGGTGCTAAGGCCTAAGTCACTGAAAGCGGCCTTCTCCTGTGCTGGCTGATATAAATGCCTGAATCTCTGCTGTGGGACCTCTCTCCTCCGTGTGGGTGCAGGGGTCAAAGTCTCTCAAAGTCGCCTTCTCTTGTGCTGGGTGATGTGAAACTGATGTTTGTGCCATCTGACATGGTTGCCGGGGTCCCATTAAATGATGGCCTACTCCTGTGGTGGGTGATCTAAATGCCTGATTCTCTGCTGTGAAACCTCTCTCCTCCGTCTGGGTGCAGGGGTCAAAGTCTCTCAAAGTGGCCTTCTCCTGTGCTGGTTGATGTGAAACTGATGTTTGTGCCATCTGACATGGTTGCCGGGGTCCCATTAAATGATGGCCTACTCCTGTGGTGGGTGATTTAAATGCCTGATTCTCTGCAGTGAAAACCTCTCTCCTCTGTCTGGGTGCTGGTCCAAAATAAATGAGGGTGGCCTTCTCCGGTGGTGGTTGATATGAGGCATGATTCCTTGCTGTGGGACCTGTATCCTCTGTCTGGGTGCTGATCCAAAATAAATGAGAGTGACCTTCTCCGGTGGTGCTTGATATGAAGCATGATTCCTTGCTGTGGGACCTGTATCCTCTGTCTGGGTGCTGGTCCAAAATAAATGAGAGTGGCCTTCTCCGGTGGGGGTTGATATGACGCATGATTCCTTGATGTGGGACCTGTATCCTCTGTCTGGGTGCTGGTCCAAAATACATGAGAGTGGCCTTCTCCGGTGGTGGTTGATATGAAGCATGATTCCTTGCTGTGGGACCTGTATCCTCTGTCTGGGTGCTGGTCCAAAATAAATGAGAGTGGCCTTCTCCGGTGGGGGTTGATATGACGCATGATTCCTTGATGTGGGACCTCTCTCCTCTGTCTGGGTGCTGGTCCAAAATACATGAGAGTGGCCTTCTCCGGTGGTGGTTGATATGACGCATGATTCCTTGCTGTGGGACCTGTATCCTCTGTCTGGGTGCTGGTCCCAAATAAATGAGAGTGGCCTTCTCCGGTGGTGGTTGATATGAGGCATGATTCCTTGCTGTGGGACCTCTCTTCTCTGTCTGGGTGCTAGTCCAAAATATATGAGAGTGGCCTTCTCCGGTGGTGGTTGATATGACACATGATTCCTTGCTGTGGGACCTGTATCCTCTGTCTGGGTGCTGGTCCAAAATAAATGAGAGTGGCCTTCTCCGGTGGTGGTTGATATGAGGCATGATTCCTTGCTGTGGGACCTGTATCCTCTGTCTGGGTGCTGGGCCGAAATAAATGAGAGTGGTCTTCTCAGTTGGTGGTTGATATGACGCATGATTCCTTGCTGTGGGACCTGTATCCTCTGTCTGGGTGCTGGTCCGAAATAAATGAGAGTGGCCTTCTCCAGTGGTGGGTGATATGACGCATGATTCCTTGCTGTGGGACCTCTCTCCAATTGATATTGGTTAATTTTTATTTATTTTATTTTATTTTAAGTCATTTCCCTATCTACATTTGTTTGCAGGGGATTTACCTACATTTTGCTGCCTTTTGCAGCCCTCTAGCCCTTTCCGGGAGTCTTTTACAGCCTTTTTAGTGCCCAAAAGTTCGGGTCCCCATTGACTTCTATGGGGTTCGGGTTCGGGATGAGGTTCGGGTTGAGTTCGGATCACGAACCCGGACATTTTCCGGAAGTTCGGCCGAACCTCTCGAACCCGAACATCCAGGTGTTGCTCATCTCTACTCCTCGCCATACTCTGGAGGAGATTGGTGTATGTAAATGCAGTGGTCTCCTCCTCTAGCAATCATCAGATTGTCGAGAAGAAACACTTCCTTCCCAACAATCTGCTTGTACATCATCCCGTTACCTAGAGGTATCTAATTATGCTAAACTAAGGTCACTCACAAGTCATGTTTTCTGTGCAATAAGATTTTTAGCACAGCCTCTTTGACAAAGACAAGTAAGCAAAGTTATTGAGCAAAACTCTATTTGCTACAAAACATTTCCTGCTAACTCCCACCTGTGCCTCTCTACACAGTCACCTTTTAATTTCTGTGTGCCCTCCTGGATAATGTTGAATGAGCTCCAGATGGTGGCTTTAATAGTCTCAAATGCAACAATCTGGGCCCTAAATTTTTCGACTAAGGAGCAAAAAGCACCCTTGTAACTTTTTTTTTTTTATAAATCATGGACCCTTGCTGCATAAAGAAGCCATGGGGGCTCATTGTATACTGAGTTATTGAGTTCAATGTATAAGATATATATATATATATATATATATATATATATATATATAGATATATATATATATATATATATATATATATATATATATATATATATATATATATATATATATATATATATTTTATTTTTTCAATAGCTTGCCTGCTCATGCGACTTAAACATCAAACACATCTCTTGAATTCATCCCTTTCTTAGTGTGGAAACAACAAACACTCTCATTGTTCCCCTCATCCAATCTTGTCTTGATTATTATAACACATTATTAATCAGTAGTGTTGAGCGCGAATATTAAAATCGCTATTTTTTATCGTGAATATCGCCAATTTAAGAATTCGCAAATATTTAGAATATAGGGCATATATTTGTGAATAGTGTTGATCACGAATATTCTAATCGCAAATTTATCGCAAATTTATCGCGGATATCGGCACTTTTATTGCTAATATATTACATTGGCGATTTTCGCAATCAAGTAAATAATGATTGGAGATCACATTCTCAAATTTGCGAATTTATGGCGAATATTCGGCTAAAAATTCGCAAAATATCGCAAATTCGAATATTGCCTATGCTGCTCAATACTATTAATCAGTCCTATACCCTCAATAAACTTTCCCATCTCCAATCTATCCTGAATGCGGCAGCCAGGTTCATCTTTCTGTCTAACCGCTACTCTGATGCTTCCACCCTGTGCCAGTCATTGTGCTGGTTGCCCATACAGTATAGGATTAAATTATTCTCACCTCCAAAGGTACAGTTGTGTTCAAAATTATTCAACCCCCAATGCTGTAAAGGGTTTTAGGGAATTTAGTGTACATTTGTAATTGTGTTCAGAATGAAATCTTACAAGGACTTTTTAAAGAACCAAATGCAACTAAAATGACATCAATTGTTTTTGTAATACAGGATTAAATGTTTTTTTTGTGATTTCTTCATTGACACAATTATTCAACCCCTTAAAGACTACCACTCTTAAGAACAGAGGTTCATTCAAGTGTTTTCGATCAGGTATTGAAAATACCTGTGGATGTCAAGGAGCAGCAATCAAGCATAATAAGCCCCAATTAGGCAGATTTAAAATGACTGTGATACTCAGCTCCTTCTAGACATTTACTGGTGTGTTTACAAACATGGTGAAGTCAAGAGAATGGTCCAGGAAGACAAGAGAAGAGGTGATTTCTCTTCACAGGAAGGGCAATGGCTATAAGAAGATTGCAAAGATGTTAAACATACCAAGAGACACCATAGGAAGCGTCATTCGCAAATTCAAGGCAAAGGGCACTGTTGAAACGCTACCTGGTCGTGGCAGAAAGAAGATGCTGACTTCGACTGCTGTGTGCTACCTGAAGCGCAAAGTGGAGAAAAGTCCCCGTGTGACTGCTGAGGAACTGAAAAAAGATTTGTCAGATGCGGGTACTAAAGTTTCAGCTCAGACAATAAGGCGCACACTGCGTAATAAAGGCCTCCATCTTTAGAACTCCACACTGATGAGGGGCAACACCCCGAAACAGCTGTCTGTGGATGGATACCTAGCTTAGGTTTTCCCTGTCACATCCTTAAAGCTTGTAAAAAAGCGGATTCTTGACATAGGGGCCACTTAATATGGTGGATTTGGTGATCTCTGTAATGGAGACACCCCTTCGCTTGGTTTTCCTTCCTTTGAGGGATATCTGGCTTTCATTGTGTTGTAGACCCATAACTGGGGCTCCACATTTATTTTGCATATTCCTGTTTCCCAGGGAACTTTGCACTTCGGATTGCTGTGTTGAGACTCTTAAGTGAGGCTCCGCGGTGTTTTTTGTAGCTGGTCTCCCTGAGATCAGCTATTGTTGTGTTTTACTGTGAAGCATGGCAGGGGGTCTATCATGCTTTGGGGCTGTTTTGCTTCTACAGGTACAGGGAAGCTTCAGCATGTGCAAGGTACCATGAATTCTCTTCAGTACCAGGAGATATTGGATGAAATGTGATGCAGTCCGTCACAAACCTGAGGCTTGGAAGACGTTGGACCTTTCAACAGGACAATAAACTGTCAGATGAAATGCAGAATGTAAAAGTAAATCCCCCATTAAAAGTGCCCTGTCTGACCCAGGAAGAAGTACAACAGCGACTTAAAAAGATTAAAATAGACAAATCGCCAGGACCAGATGGCATACACCCCCGTATCCTAAGGGAATTAAGTGATGTCATAGCCAGACCATTATTTCTGATATTTACGGACTCTATAATAACAGGGAATGTTCCACAGGATTGGCGCATAGCAAATGTGGTGCCAATATTCAAAAAGGGTCCAAAAACAGAGCCTGGAAATTATAGGCCGGTAAGTTTAACATCTATTGTTGGTAAACTGTTTGAAGGGTTTCTAAGAGATGCTATTTTGGAGTATCTCAATGAAAATAAGCAAATAACGCCATATCAGCATGGCTTCATGAGGGATCGGTCATGCCAAACAAATTTAATCAGCTTCTATGAGGAGGTAAGTTCTAGACTTGACAGCGGCGAATCAATGGATGTCGTATATCTGGACTTCTCCAAAGCATTTGACACCGTACCTCATAAAAGGTTAGTACATAAAATGAGGATGCTCGGACTGGGAGAAAATGTCTGTATGTGGGTAAGTAACTGGCTGAGTGACAGAAAACAGAGGGTGGTTATTAACGGTAGATACTCAGATTGGGTCACTGTAACTAGTGGGGTACCTCAGGGGTCAGTATTGGGCCCTATTCTCTTCAATATATTTATTAATGATCTTGTAGAAGGCCTTCACAGTAAAATATCTATTTTTGCAGATGACACTAAACTGTGTAAAGTAATTAACACTGAAGAGGACAGTTTTCTGCTACAGAGGGATCTGGATAGATTGGAGGCTTGGGCAGAAAAATGGCAGATGAGGTTTAACACTGACAAATGTAAAGTTATGCACATGGGAAGGAATAATGCAAGTCACCCGTACATATTAAATGGTAAAACACTCGGTAACACTGACATGGAAAAGGATCTAGGAATTTTAATAAATAGCAAATTAAGCTGCAAAACCAGTGTCAGGCAGCTACTGCCAAGGCCAATAAGATAATGGGTTGCATCAAAAGGGGCATAGACGCCCGTGATGAGAACATAGTCCTACCACTTTACAAATCACTGGTTAGACCACACATGGAGTACTGTGTACAGTTCTGGGCTCCTGTGAACAAGACAGACATAGCAGAGCTGGAGAGGGTTCAGAGGAGGGCAACTAAAGTAATAACTGGAATGAGGGATCTACAGTACCCTGAAAGGTTATCAAAATTAGGGTTATTCACTTTAGAAAAAAGACGACTGAGGGAGATCTAATAACTATGTATAAATATATCAGGGGTCAGTACAGAGATCTCTCCCATCATCTATTTATCCCCAGGACTGTGACTGTGACAAGGGGACATGCTCTACGCCTGGAGGAAAGAAGGTTTGTACACAAACATAGAAAAGGATTCTTCACTGTAAGAGCAGTGAGACTATGGAACTCTCTGCCTGAGGAGGTGGTGATGGTGAGTACAATAAAGGAATTCAAGAGGGGACTGGATTTATTTCTGGAGTGTAATAATATTACAGGCTATAGCTACTAGAGAGGGGTCGTTGATCCAGGGAGTTATTCTGATTGCCTGATTGGAGTCGGGAAGGAATTTTTTTTCCCCTTAAGTGAGGAAAATTGGCTTCTGCCTCACAGGGGTTTTTTGCCTTCCTCTGGATCAACTTGTAGGAAACAGGCCGAACTGGATGGACAAATGTCTTTTTTCGGTCTTATATACTATGTTACTATGTTACTATGTTACTATGTTACAATGATCCCGAACATACCTCCAAGTCCACTAGAGCATGGTTTAAGATTAAAGGCTGGAATATTTTGAAGTGCCCATCGCAGTCACCAGACTTAAATTCGATTAAGAACCTCTGGTGGGACTTAAAGAAAGCAGTTGCAGCGCGCAAGCCTAAGAATGTGACTGAACTGGAGGCTTTTGCCCATGAAGAATGGGCGAAGATACCCGCAGATCGCTGCAAGACACTTGTGTCAAGCTATGCTTCACGTTTAAAAGCTGTTATAACTGGAAAAGGATGTTGTACTAAGTACTAAGATTGAATGTCACTTGGGGGTTGAATAAAACTGATAATGATGTGAGCACAGAAAAGACATTTGTGGTTATTTCATTATAAATGTTATGTTATATTTGTCTGACTTACAAGTGCCTCTTTGATTTAATTGTAAACAAGATGACTGAAATGATCAAAATCAATATCAAACTGGCCAAAACACTCAATCTCAAGTGGGGGTTGAATAATTTTGAACACAACTGTATCTACAGTGCTGCACTCCCCCCTAAATCTCTTCCCTCATTTCTGTGTACTACGCTACCTGTGCTTGCCATTCTGCGAATTACTTACAACAAACATCTATCATAATCCGAACCCCTTAATCCCTTCTTGAAGGCTTCACTTGGACTTCATCAGTCCTTTGCAATGCCCTATCCCAAGCACTTAAGTTATTTCACAGCATTGACAGTTTTTGGCGTTCAATAAAAACAATTTTTTTTAGGTTGGCTTATCACACCTCCTAAGCCAACTCTTTTTTCATTTTCTCCCTAATTCAACATCGTTCTTCTAAACCTAGTCAAACACTATCTACCACACCATATGCACTACAAATATATGCAAGTGACTGTCTCATACGCTTTATATCTACTTCTACATCTTGTTGAGATGGCTGGACTATTGTACAAAATAAGCACTTTTAGAGTATGTTGACATGAATAAAATCCACCATAGATCACATCATGGAAAACATCCATTTTCTGGCATGAAAACAGCCATCAATATCTTTTCATTGACCTCAATGGAAAAAGGTCACCATCTGCTTCTAAAGTGGCATGTTAATTCTAAGAAATGGATTGTTAGTGGATTTTGTATTGAAGTCAATGCGGGATGCCTAAAAAAAAAAAAAAAATAGCAGTTTTAGAAGTGCTTGAAGATGCGTTTCCGCCACCAAAAAACGCTTCTGAATTATATCTGAACCAAGTGCTGGATAAGAAAAACACTGGCAAATCCTTCTAAATCCTCTTTTAAATACTCTGTCAAATCCTCAACCAAATACACTTCTAAAACGTTGATAAGGGTTTCTTCACATGCTACGGATTTTGTTGCAGAATTTTCCAAAACTGAAAATCAGTTTCATTCACCTGAACAGGGCTTGCAGAAATTCATGTGCTTACTGCCCATTCACAGAATGGAATTGAGTTTAAGTTGCTAAAAATCCTGCAACAAAATATATAGCATGTGAAGGCACCAAGATATTCCTCTAAATCAAATTTAAAATCTACACCAAGAACTACCCGTTTTCAGGTAGTAATCTGCTAGTAATCTGTCACATATTTTTCTGCTGTTGTTTTTGGCGAGTGAACTTAGCCTTACTTTTTGTGTTACCCCTATCTCCTCATAGATTGTAAACTCTTATGAGCAGGACCCTCATTGTTCTTGTTTTAATTGTTGACTTGTTTATTGCTATGTAACGTATGATTCTGTTTCTCCATGGACCCTTTGATTGTAAAGTGCTGCAAAAAATATTGGCACCATATGAATATAGATTATTAGTATTAATATTAGTGTTAAGCGTAGAGAAGAATTCAAAACAGAATTTGATGCGAAGTTTAGGAAAAGTTCAATTCATAATGAATCTGAATTTTCTTGCGCTTCATGGTAGCAAATCAAGTTTTCCTAAAATGGAGGCTGCACATGTTACAAAGCAAAACTAAGTGCATATGAGACAAGCCCAGGAAAGCAAGATCACCCATGATGCCGTGCAGCCAGACAATCTCCCGTGATTAAACCCTCATTCCATGCGGTCTCTGCCATTGTCCTATGAGCTGAGCATAGTGACAGACATGGCAAGCTCTCATTAACTAGGGTACATTGTTGCAGAAAATGAATAATAGAAAAATATTGGCAAGGAAGAGTGTAAGGAGAGTGCAGGAAGTCTTATGCCGCATCAGTTTTATTTATTTATTTCTACATTTACTTATTCCTACATCAGCCATAAACTGATGTGTAATTCAATATCAATAAGATGGAAGCCTTAATTATTCCACTGCCGGCATGCCAACCAATACCATCCAGTCTGAATCCCTTGGAGGGGTGGGGGGCAGGTCTTAATGATGACCATCCTCATCTTTTGCTTGCTGTACTTTCTCCAAATCATCCTTCAAAATCTCCATGTTCTAGAAAAGTCAGCAAGGTGCAGAGAGAGGAGAAGCTGCATGTTCTGGGTGACATATACTCATCAATATTAGATGATTTGGAAAAGGAGAAAAAGTAGATGGCAGAAGAAGGGCTCCCACCTGTAAGAGAGTGTTGGGGTTGGTACAGCCCCTGTTTAAAAGTGCATTAAAGGTGCAGTGTGGCCATTTACAATGAACTATACATTGCGGTCTGTATTATTAAATGAAGGGCAGCTGCAGGCAAATTGGTTGTGTGATTCTTCACCGAAGCATGGCCACAGCCCGCCCACAGCATGGCCACACCATCTGGCTGTACCCTACCATCTGTCCGTACTCTAAGGCAGAGTATCCTGAGTATACCTGATGTATAACGATTTGTGACAAATTAATTGGTAATCGATCACATTTCTTGTTGAACTTCAACGAAGCTGCCAAATCAAATTTTTCAAAACTTTGCTCATCACTAATCAGCCATCACCCTCCCCACCACTTTCATGAGACAGTAATGTCATCATGAGCTCCTTGGCCTCCATCCCAATTCTTTTCCCTGAATTTGTCCGAAATACCATTGTCACTGCCATTGCCCCTACCTCTACAAGTGCCACTACTACTAACACCACTAACACACCTATGCATGGGGTCCCCCACCTCAGCCTCAATGTTCTCCTAATGCAGTCCAAATACTGATGCTTCTTACATAAGTCATCAACAGGAAGACTGTCTTGAGTACTTTTGTGGGGTTTTGTTTGTTCTTCTTAGAAGATGCCCCTCAAGGATGGGCAGTAAAGACAAAGATCATGCAACTGAAAGGATTTTCTGGGGCTGCAAGGAAGAGGAGCAGGAGGAATTCTGTGACCCGTGTCTCTAAGGTCCGGTGTCAGACTCACCGGTGACTTTAGCATCATCCTGCTGTGACTGAAAAGAGGAGTGAATCTAACAATATGCAGCTCCAAGTAATCCCCTGAACAGCACACATATGTGTACAGAGAGCCATCCACTATACTCAGCAAGGCCAGCAAATTCACACAACATACAGATAAAGCTTTAAATCTTATTTTTATCTAAATACTCTAATATCCAAAATACAAGCATCTTGTTTAACCACTTCAGCCCCCCTAGCTTAAACACCCTTAATGACCAGGCCACTTTTTACAATTCCGCACTACACTACTTTCACCGTTTATTGCTCCGTCATACAACTTACCACCCAAATGAATTTTACCTCCTTTTCTTCTCACTAATAGAGCTTTCATTTGGTGGTATTTCATTGCTGCTGACATTTTTACTTTTGTTGCTATTAATCAAAAATGACCAAAATTTTTGCAAAAAAATGACATTTTTCACTTTCTGTTGTAAAAATTTTAAAAAAAAACTACATTACTATATAAATTTTTCTCTAAATTTATTGTTCTACATGTCTTTGATAAAAAAAAAGTCCAATTATTGTATATTTATTTGTTTGGGTAAAAGTTATAGCGTTTACAAACTATGGTGCAAAAAAGTGAATTTCGGCATTTTGAAGCAGCTCTGAATTTCTGAGCGCCGGTCATGTTTCTTCAGGTGCTAGAATGCCAGGAAAGTATAAATACCCCCCAAATCACACCATTTTAGAAAGAAGACACCCCAAAGTATTCACGGGGGGGCATGGTGAGTTCATGTATCATTTCATTTTTTTTCACAAGTTAGCGGAAAATGACACTTTCTGAGAAAAAAAAAAAGTTTCAATTTCTGCTAACTTCTGGCAAAAAAAAAAGAAATCTCAGACGGACTCACTATGCCCTCAGTGAATACCTCGAGGTGTCTACTTTCCGAAAAGGGTCATTTGTGGGGTGTGTTTACTGTTCTGGCATTTTGGGCGGGAGCTAATTGTGAGCCGCCATGTAAAACCTAAAGGTACTCGTTGGAATTTGGGCCCCTTTGCGACTCAGGCTGCAAAAGTGTCACTTATGTGGTATCGCCGTACTCAGGAGAAGTAGGGCAATGTGTTTTAGGGTGTATTTTTACATATACCCATGTTGGGTGAGAGAAATATCTCTGTAAACTGACAACTTTGTATAAAATTTTTAAAAGTTGTCGTTTACAGAGATATTTTCACACACAGTATAGGTATATATAAAAATACACCCAAAACACATTGCTCTACTTCTCCTGAGTATGACGATACCACATGTGTGCCACTTTTTTGCAGCCTGGGTGCGCAAAGGGGCCATGAAACCAATGAGTACCTTTAGGATTTCACAGGGCATTTTTACGCATTTGGATTCCAGACTTCTTCTCACGCTTTAGGGGCCACTAAAATGCCAGGACAGTATAAATACCCCACATGTAACCCCATTTTGGAAAAGAAGACACCCTAAGGTATTCTGTGAGGGTATGGTGAGTTCATGTAAAATTTTATTTTTGTCACAAGTTAGTGGAATATGAGACTTTGTAAAAACAAAAAAAAAAAAAAAAAACAATTTCCGCTGACTTGTGCCAAAAAATAAAAATTCTGTGGACTCACCATGCCCCTCACGGAATACCTTGGGGTGTCTTCTTTCCAAAATGGGGTCACATGTGGGGTATTTATACTCACCTGGCATTTTAGGGGCCCCTAAAGTGTGAGAATCCAAATGCATAAAAATGCCCTGTGAAATCCTAAAGGTACTCATGGGAATTTGGGCCCTTTGCTCATCTTGGCTGCAAAAAGTGTCACTCATGTGGTATCGCCGTACTCAGGAGAAGTAGGGCAATGTGTTTTGGGGTGTATTTTTACATATACCCATGCTGCGTGTGAGAAATATCGGTGTAAATGACAACTTTTTACATTTTTTTATTCAAAGTTGTCAGTTTACAGAGATATTTCTTTCACCCAGCATGGGTATATGTAAAAATACACCCCAAAACACATTGCCCTACTTCTCCTGAGTACGGCGATACCACATGTGTGACACTTTTTTGCAGCCAAGATGCGCAAAGGGGCCCAAATTCCAATGAGTATCTTTTAGGAGGGCATTTTTATGCATTTTTCTTCTCACGCTTTAGGGCCCCTAAAATGCCAGGGCAGTATAAATACCCCACATGTGACTCCATTTTGGAAAGAAGACACCCCAAGGTATTCCATGAGGGGCATGGCGAGTTCATAGAATATTTTTTTCTTTGGCACAAGTTAGTGGAAATTGATTTTTTATTGTTTTTTCTCACAAAGTCTCCCTTTGCGCTAACTTTTGACAAAAAGTTTAATTTTTCATGAACTCATTATGCCCCTCAGCGAATACCTTGAGGTGTCTTCTTTCAAAATGGGTCACATGTGAGGTATTTATACTGCCCTGGCATTTAGGGGCCCTAAAGCGTGAGAAGAAAATGCGTAAAATGCCCTCCTAAAGGTACTCGTTGGAATTTGGGCCCCTTGCGCATCTTGGCTGCAAAAAGTGTCACACATGTGGCATTGCCATACTCAGGAGAAGTAGGGCAATGTGTTTTGAGGTGTATTTTACATATACCCATGCTGGGTGAGAGAAATATCTCTGTAAATTGACAACTTTGAATAAAAAATTTAAAAAGTTGTCGTTTACAGCGATATTTCTCACACCCAGCATGGGTATATGTAAAAATACACCCAAAGCACATTGCCCTACTTCTCCTGAGTACAGCGACTACCATGTGTGCCACTTTTGCAGCCAAGATGCGCAAAGGGCCCTAAAACCAATGAGTACCTTTAGGATTTCACAGGGCATTTTACGCATTTGGATTCTCACACTTTAGGACCCCTAAAATGCCAGGGCAGTATAAATACCCCACATGTGACCCCATTGTGGAAAGAAGACACCCCAAGGTATTCCGTGAGGGCATGGCGAGTTCACAGAAAAAAAAATTTGGCACAAGTTAGCGGAAATTGATTTTTTTTTCTTTACAGTCTCATATTCCACTAACTTGTGACAAAAATAAAATTTTGCATGAACTCACCATACCCCTCACGGAATACCTTGGGGTGTCTTCTTTCTAAAATGGGGTCACATGTGGGGTTTTTGTACTGCCCTGGCATTTGAGGGTCTCCGCAATCATTACACGTATGGCCAGCATTAGGAGTTTCTGCGATTCTCCGTATATTGAGCATACGGGTAATGAGATTTTTTTTTTTCGTTCAGCCTCTGCGCTGAAAAAAAAAAAAAAATGAACGGCACAGATTTTTTCATTCGCATCGGTCAATGTGGATGAAAAAATCTCTGCCAAAATCAGTGACTGCAGTGCGGTGGGCTGGGCGCTAGCTACCTAACAAGTAGCTAACTAACTGGCGGTGATAAGGGACCCTCATGCCCCATTCACACGTCCGCAATTCTGGTTGCGGAACGGAATTGCGGACCCATTAATTTCTATGGGGACAGACTTTGTCCCGCTCGGATCCGAATTACGGATCCGCGATTCCGAGTCTGCACTTCCGTTCCGCAAAAATATAGAACATGTCCTATTCTTGTCCGCAATTGCGGACAAGAAAAAGCATTTTCTATATAGTTCTGGCAATGTGCGGATCTGCAAAATGCGGAAAGCACATTGCCGGTGTCCGTGTTTTGAGGATCTGCGGATCGGATCTGCGGATCGGATCTGCGGATCGGATCCGCGGATCGGATCCGCGGATCGGATCCACGGATCCGTGAATCCACGGATCCGCAAAACACATATGGACACATAAAGGGGTGTGATCAATGACAGGGGGTGATCAGGGGGTCTAGATGGGGTGATCAAGGGGTTAATAGGTGAGGGGGTGGGGGATTAGTGTAGTGTTTGCTGCAACTGTACTGTGTTACCTGGTCCTCTGGTGGTCGATCCCAGCAAATGGGACCACCAGAGGACCAGGTAGCACGTATACCAGACGCTGTTCACAAAACAGCGTCTGGTATACATGTTTGATGCGATTTATATCGCATCTACAGCCTGCCAGCGATTGATCATCGCTGGCAGGCTGTAGTTTAACTCTCCAGACGCGCGCTCCTGTGAACGCGCGCGCGCCTGCGCGCGCGTTCACAGGAACTCACGGGTCTTGCGAGAGGACGCGCCGAGGCGTCCACTCAGAAGATCCCGGCCGCCCGCAGGACGCAATCCTGCGTACGGCGGTCCGGGACTGGTTAAAAATGAATACATTGCATTTCCACATTAAGTTCAGTAATCAGGTTTGTGGCTCTGTATCATCAAGATCACAGGGGCAAGCAAGCATGTGGGTACACTGACTTTCCTCTCTGATAAAGGTGAACAGTATCTATGCTTCAGAGCCACAGAACCAATACACATATCTTTTAATGAACTTTATGTGGAACTGCACTTTATTCATTTTTAAACAAGATGCTTATATTTTGTATAGTGGAGTATGGAGATTAAAAGAAGATTTAAAGCTGTGTGTTATGTGAATTTGCTGAGAGGAGGAGTGAACCATCCAGTCCACAGTCTCATGTCTTTGTCCTCAATAATATTGTGATGCCTATCGTAAGCCAGGGAGAGCTGTGGCATTCTTCTGCTACTGGCTGGATAGCTGATGCTATTACCACTGTGTGCACTACTATCCACATTCTGAATCTCAGATTATGAGGACGGTGTCTTTTATTTTTCACTCTTCTGTTTACTAGGCATTTTATTATGAAGCCTATGGATGGAAAGTCATTGGTTTGGTACACAGATTGTTAAAGAGTACTAAGTGATTTAAGTGGTCTGACAATTTATCATGGTAATGGAATGTGTGGACTAAAACTGCTATATTATTATTGTAGTTATTACAGTACAACACATTTACTAATAATTAGTGATAAGCAAAGTTTTAAAAATTTGAATTGGTTGATTTGATGATCTTCGACAAGAAGTTTGATGCATTACGAATTAATCACAAGTCACTATAAATCAAGTATACCTGTATGTGACAGTGGCTGAGGAAATGTATGGAGAGGGCTGCTGCATTGAGTGCACTCCATAAGTGTTGGGTGTAGGCTATATCATACCTACAGATACCCGGCCGCAATGAAAGGGAATGGCAATTAGGGTTAATAGGACAAGGGATCAAAATATTCCAGTTAAAAGTTGTCACTGTAAAAATAAAAAATAAAATAAAAAGTTTAAGTCACCCCCTCCCCATTCCCAATGTCTGTCAGAAAATGCTAATGGAAAGAAAATTTAGATTTTTTTAAAGGTTTTTTATAGTTTAAAGAAAATATATATATGTCCAAGTTTGGTATCACTGTATTCGTATTGAGCAGCAAAATAAGGGAGTTCCGAAATTTTCAGCGCACAGTGACCACCATGATATCAAAGTCCCGAAGAGCTTGGCAGAATTGTTTTTTTTTTAAACCCCACAACAAATGTTTTTCCAATTTTTCAATAACAGACATGGTAAATTGAATTGTGCCCTTAAAAAGTGCAACTTATCACCCCAAAAATAAGCTGTCGTGGCTATATGAGTGGAAAATGAAAAAAAAAAAAAGTTATGGCTATTGGACGTTGGGAGGAAAACACAAAAATGCAAAAACAAAAATGGGCCCTGTACTATATGCATGAAAACAATACAATGAAAAACTTGGACTGAGAATAAATATAAAAATGTATACATTAAAATTGTAAATTGCTAAAAATTTGGATTTGTTTGGATGGATCTTTGTTGAAACTCGTTACAAATCAGATTTATTACAAACTCGTTACAAATCAGATTTATGTAGAATCAATTCGCTCATCTCTATTCGGGACCTTTATAAAAACCTTCCCAGACACCCGATATACCTATGTGCCAAATTTGGTGTCTAATCGTTTCAGGTGCTTGGAGGACAATAGAGGACAGACAAATATTCACTTTTATAGTATAAATTTGCTTTACTTGTTCATAGCAGCAGAATGGATTATAGACACTGCAAAGATTTTAAAGGTTATATGATTAATATAAAATGTTTTAATATATACCGTATTTTTCACCCCATAAGACACACTTTTTCCCCTGCAAAAGTGGGGGGAAAATGCCCCTGCGTCTTATGGGGTGAATGCTGTTATTTTACATTGCAGATTGCGATGTATCAGCGGGGAGGGAGGAGGGGCAGGAGTCTGGCAAATGCAGGCCCCACTGCTCACTATCTACAACCTAGATGCTTCTTATGGGCCGGTGCGTCTTATAGGGCGAAAAACTCAGTAAATCTTACAAAAATGTATTTACAAAATTAAAGACCTTATGAAGGATTTACTCTTGATTATATATATATACTGCAAGGAAGAAGGTGGTCAGTTAGCACATCCCAGAGTGCTGTTGCATTCTCTTTTTCTGTGTGTGATTATATATATATATATATATATATCTATACTAATAAAATCCCTGTGACGTCCGTGCGTGTGTGCCGAATACTCAACTGCGCATGCGCGGCGCACAAAGCATTTGGCACACACTCAACGGACACTGTTCAGATGTTGCCAGGCGGCAGGGGGCCGGTATATACAGACTGCTCAGTATATTCTAACTTGAAGCGTCCCCATCACTATGGGGACGCCTCTGTGTTAGAATATACTGTCGGATCTGAGTTAGATCGTGAAAACTCAGATCCGACAGTATATTCTAACACAGAGGCGTTCCCATAGTGATGGGGACGCTCAAGCTAGAATATACTGAGAAGTCTGTATATACCGGCCCCTGCTGCCTGGCAGCACCTGAGGGGTTAATTGTGGGGATCACAGCCCCTGTAAAGGTGAGGTGCTGCCAGGCGGCAGGGGCCAGACCTCCTCCCTCCCAGTATTAAAATCATTGTCCAGTGTGCGGCCTCCCCCTATTAAAATGATTGGGGCCAGTGTGGCCTCCCCTATTAAAATCATTGGTGGCAGTGGCACAGGTTGACACTGCACCCCACCCCCATCTTTGGTGGCAACGGAGCGGCAGTTCTGATCGGAGTCCCAGTGTAATCGCTGGGGCTCCGATCGTTACCATGGCAGCCAGGGCGCTACAGAAGTCCTGGCTGCCATGGTCACTTGCTAGCGTCATACTTACCTGCGCTGTCTGTGTCCGGCCGGCGCTCCTTCAGCTGATAAGGGACGGGTCTGTGCTATAAGCAATGCTCGGCACAGACCTGTCACTTATCAGCAGAAGGAGCGCAGGCGATACAGGCTAGCGCAGGTATGCATGACTGCTACAGTGACCATGGCAGCCAGGACTCAGTAGCGTCCTGGCTGCCATGGTAACCGATCGGAGCCCCAGCGATTACACTGGGACTCCGATCAGAACTGCCGCTCCGCTGCCACTAATGATTTATAGGGGGGGGGGGCCGCACTGGCCACCAATGATTTTATCTAGGGGGGGGAGGCCGCACGCACTGGCCACCAATGATTTTAATGGGGGGGGGGGGAAGGCCGCACACTGGCCACCAATGATTTTAATGGGGGGAAGGGGAGGCCGCACACTGTCAGCAGGGGGCCGGTCTGTACACACATCTCAGTATATTCTAACTTGAAGCGTCCCCACCACTATGGGAACGCCTCTGTGTTAGAATATACTGTCGGATCTGAGTTTTCACGATCTAACTCAGATCCGATGGTATATTCTATCATAGAGGCGTCCCCATGGTGATGGGGACACTTGAAGTTAAAATATACCATCGGATTGGAGAAAACTCCAATCGATACTTATGGGGGAGAAAACTCCAATCGACACTGTTATGGGGGAATCTGTGGATGAAACATATCATACGATGCTATGTGTCATCTACAGATACTCCCATAACAGTGTCAGCCACAGACCCCCATAGCAGTGTCAGCCACAGACCCCCATAACAGTGTCAGCCACAGACCCCCATAACAGTGTCAGCCACAGACCCCCATAACAGTGTCAGCCACAGACCCCCATAACAGTGTCAGCCACAGACCCCCATAACAGTGTCAGCCACAGACCCCCATAACAGTGTCAGCCACAGACCCCCATAACAGTGTCAGCCACAGATCCCCCATAACAGTGTCAGCCACAGAACCCCCATAACAGTGCCATCCACAGATCCCTCCCATAACAGTGCCATCCACAGATCCCTCCCATAACAGTGTCAGCCACAGATCCCCCATAACAGTGTCAGCCTCAGATCCCCCATAACAGTGTCAGCCACAGATCCCTCCCATAACAGTGTCAGCCACAGATCCCCTTCATAACAGTGCCATCCACAGATCCCTCATAACAGTGTCATCCACAGATATCCCCCATAACAATGTGTCATCCACAGATCCCCCATAACAGTGCCAGCCACAGATCCCCCATAACAGTGCCAGCCACAGATCCGCCCATAACATTGCCATCCACAGACCCCCATAACAGTGTCAGCCACAGACCCCCATAACAGTGTCAGCCACAGACCCCCATAACAGTGTCAGCCACAGACCCCCATAACAGTGTCAGCCACAGACCCCCCCCCATAACAGTGTCAACCACAGACCCCAATAACGGTGTCAACCACAGACCCCAATAACAGTGTCAGCCACAGATCCCTCCCATAACAGTGTCAGCCACAGATCCCCTCCATAACAGTGCCATCCACAGATCCCCCATAACAGTATTATCCACAGATATCCCCCATAACAGTGCCATCCACAGACCCCCATAACAGTGCCATCCACAGACCCCCATAACAGTGTCAGTCACAGACCCCCATAACAGTGTCAGCCACAGACCCCCATAACAGGGTCAGCCACAGACCCCCATAACAGTGTCAGCCACAGACCCTCCCCCATAACAGTGTCAGCCACAGACCCCCCCATAACAGTGTCAGCCACAGACCCCCCCTATAACACTGTCAGCCACAGACCCCCCTCATAACAGTGTCAACCACAGACCCCCATAACAGTGTCAACCACAGACCCCAATAACAGTGTCAGCCACAGATCTCCTCCATAACAGTATTATCCACAGATCCCCCATAACAGTATTATCCACAGATATCCCCCATAACAGTGCCATCCACAGATCCCCCATAACAGTGTGCCATCCACAGATCCCCCCCATAAAAGTGTCATCCACAGATCCCCCATAACACTGTCAGAACTAATGTTCTAGCGCCCGTTATTGTAACGGGCCTAATGTCTAGTATATATATAATGTTTCAGTGCTCAATTCTACTTTTTATCACTTTTGTCAAAAGTCATTAAAACAAAAAAAAAGTAAACTTCTTTGTATGTTTGTACCTATGGCTTACGTGGTCAGTGGAAGAGCTGCTAAATTTAGAAAAAGTCAGAAATACTGTATATTAGTGACACAAGAACAGAAGACAAGCACACTGAGTTTCATATCTACTGTATTATAAAGTGTATTTTTATTCTTATGGATTCTTATGGATTTTAATTTTAAAAAAACTTCAATAAATATTAGAATTTTTTCTTTTCATGCTATTTTTATTTTGGATATAATGGTGTATAGTGATGATCGAGCACCAAAGTATTCAGGTGTTCGGCCCGAACACATTGTTATATTCGTGGGCTCGGCTGAGCACCCGAGTATAATGGAAGTCAATGGTAGACAACCAGGCACCCCCTGCCCTGAAGAGGAGAGGGTGCCTGGTCCATTGGAAGGTTAGAAAGTGACAGAAAAACCACCAAAATGGATTGGTAACAGCATGGGGACGATGTCTGGATGCATCTTGGACTACCAGGTCGCTGCTGGGAACCATGTTGTCCAAGTTGTACGCCACTTTTACAGACTGACAAAAATACACACAACCGCCCCCCCCCCCCCCAAAAAAAGAAATTAAGCAAAAATAAAAATAGCAATTTCACAGGAAAAATTGTAAGGAAACATTCTTTTCTGTATATTCAATTGTATATAAAGTGAAAAGGCTGCCAAAAATTACAAGAAACCACCACTGCAATACACCCTTTATTACACATTGCATTTCGAGTAATGGTCGTCACATTACTCGAGATGCGACGACCATGTTGCAGCTGGTATTCCACAACTGCCCTCTGCTGCTCACAAAGCCTGGCCATCATATAGAACGTAGAGTTCCAGCTCGTGCTCACGTCGCACAGCAGTCGGTGAGCTGGAAGCAGCGTTGACAGACCGGGTGAAGCTTTGGACGACTTGCGGAAATGGGCACTCACATTGCACGCCTTCACTAGTAGCTCTTGCAAATTGGGGAACGTTTTGATAAACCGCTGAACCACAAAGTTTAAGACTTGGGCTCGGCATGTAATGTGTGTCAGGTTGGCGAGCTCCAAAGCTGCCACCAAGTTACAGCCATTGTCAGAAACAACCATGCAGGGTCGTAGGTTGAGTGGCGAGAGCCACAGCTCGGTCTGGTCCATTATACCCTACCACAGCTCTGCGGCGGTGTGCTGTTTGTCCCCTACGCAGATCAGCCTCAGCACAGCCTGTTGACGCTTACCCACAGCAGTGTTACACTGCTTCAAGCTAGCGACTAATAGCTGACTGCTGCTGGAGGTGGAAGTGGAGGAGGAGGCGCAAGAGGAGGAGAAGTGGAGGTTGGAGCCAGTAACATAGCTACTGGCAGAGACCCTGATAGACGTAGGGCCCGCAATTTTGGGCGTGGGTAGCACCTGTGCCATCCCAGGGTACGACTCACTCCCGGCCTCCACAACATTCACCCAGTGTGCGGTCAGGGAAATGTAGAATCCCTGGCCACCAGCACTGCTGCTGGAGTTGGAAGTGGAGGAGGAGGCGCCAGAGGAGGAGAAGTGGAGGTTGGAGCCAGTAACATAGCTACTGGCAGAGACCCTGATAGACGTAGGGCCCGCAATTTTGGGCGTGGGTAGCACCTGTGCCATCCCAGGGTACGACTCACTCCCGGCCTCCACAACATTCACCCAGTGTGCGGTCAGGTGTCACGGCTGTATGTGAGCAACAAGAGCATACACAGTGAGTTAGCTACTGACCGGACCCAAACTAGGGAACATAAAGGGTGACCCCTGTCAGACCCTAAAAGCTCTCCCTATGCTGCTAAGCCCATGTCCAGATCCAGATGGTGGATCGAGACATGCCCGCGTACCTAAGGCTGATGACCACTGTAACCCCTACAGTAGTGGAAGGGGCACGGCCACCGGTGCCCTGCTCAGTATATGGACGGAACCGGGGTCGCCTCGGATCCAGTCAGCAAAACAAACAGAAACACACAATGTCTGCACACTTAACTGAAGGAGCTGCAGCAGCAGTGAAAACAGATCCAAAGTCAGCAGACAATGTCCGAAGTACTTGCTTCAGCAGAACACAGGTCCAGAAAAGATATCACACCAGTGAAGATACTCAAGCGAGAGATACAGGTCAAATGAAGTAGTATAATCCGCACCGTACAAAGGAAGAGAGGTGATTTAAAGGCAGAGCAATCAAACACAGGAGGGACAGCTGGGAGGAAGGAAGCAGAAAGTAAAGACCTCATCACAGGGGCGGAGAAACAGAGCTGTGGGAACGTCTCAAAGCTCTAGTAGTTACATCATCACAGGGGTGGAGAAACAGAGCTGTGAGAACGTCTCAAAGCTCTGGTAGTGACAGTACCCCCCTCTACGGGTGGACTCCGGACACCCAGGACCCACCTTCTCAGGATGAGCCCTATGAAAAGTCCTGATGAGGCGAGTGGCTTTAATGTCCGACACCGGAACCCACATCCTCTCCTCAGGACCATAACCTTTCCAATGAGCGAGGTACTGAAGAGAACCGCGGACAATGCGAGAGTCCACAATTCTGGAAACCTCAAACTCCAGATTGCCATCAACCAAAATCGGAGGAGGAGGCAAGAGGAGGGTACCGTGGGCTGGACATATGGTTTTAAGAGAGATCTGTGAAATACATTATGTATCTTCCAAACCCGTGGAAGATCAAGACGGAAGAGCAACAGGATTGATGACTGACAAGATTTTATAAGGCCCAATAAACTTGGGACCCAATTTCCAGGAGGGAACCTTCAGTTTAATATTTCTTGTAGACAACCACACCAGATCACCCACATTCAGGTCCGGACCAGGCACACGTCTCTTATCAGCCACACGCTTATATTTCTCACTCATCTTTCTTAGATTAGTCTGAATCTTTTGCCAAATGGTAGACAAAGACGAGGAAAATCTCTCCTCCTCAGGCAAACCAGAAGGAGCCCCTCCGAGAATGTCCCAAACTGCGGATGGAACCCATATGCACCAAAGAATGGTGACTTATCAGAAGATTCCTGACGACGGTTGTTCAGAGCAAACTCAGCAAGAGGAGAAACGAACACCAATCCTCCTGGTTCTCTGCAACAAAACAGCGCAAATATGTCTCCAGATTCTGATTGACGCGTTCAGTCTGACCATTCGACTGCGGGTGAAAAGCAGAAGAGAAGGACAGCCGAACCCCCAGGCGAGAACAGAAAGCCTTCCAGAATCTGGACACAAACTGCGTGCCTCTATCGGAAACAATATCAGAGGGAATGCCATGCAATTTAACAATATGGTCGACAAAAGCTTGCGCCAACGTTTTAGCATTGGGCAATCCAGGGAAGGGTATGAAATGTGCCATCTTGCTAAAGCGGTCCACCACCACCAGGATCACCGACTTCCCTGAGGAGCGAGGAAGATCCGTGATAAAGTCCATGGACAGGTGTGTCCAAGGACGGGAAGGTATGGGTAAGGGGAGAAGGGGACCTGAAGGCCGTGAGCGAGGGACCTTAAGCGCGGCGCACGTCTCACAAGCAGCCACAAAACCCTCCACCGACTTACGAAGAGCCGGCCACCAAAATCTCCGAGCAATGAGATCTACCGTGGCTCTACTCCCGGGGTGACCAGCAAGAACCGTATCATGATGCTCCTTGAAGAGTTTGTGACGTAACTCAGGAGGCACAAACAACTTTCCAGAAGGACAACGGGCAGGTGCCTCAGTCTGGGCAGCCTGGACCTCGGCCTCCAAATCAGAATACAGAGCAGAAACAACTACCCCCTCCGCCAAAATGGGACCCGGGTCCTCGGGTTTCCTCCTCCCGGAAAACAGCGAGAGAGGCGTCAGCCTTCACATTTTGATCCCAGGGCGGAATGTAACGACAAAATTGAATCTGGAGAAGAACAGAGACCATCTGGCCTGTCTCGGATTCATACGCTTAGCCGACTCCAAGTACGCCAGATTCTTATGGTCGGTAAAACGGTTATAGGGTACCTGGCCCCCTCCAACCAATGGCGCCATTCCTCGAAAGCCAGCTTGATGGCCAACAATTCCCTATCTCCCACATCATAGTTTTCTCTGCCGGTGAGAGTTTTTTAGAGAAAAGGCACAGGGTCGCCATTTGGAAGGAGACGGACCCTGGGACAAAACCGCACCCACACCCACCTCGGAAGCATCCACCTCAACAATAAAAGGTAAGGAAACATCGGGATGCACCAAGATGGGAGCAGACGCAAAACTCTCTTTAATCTTAGAAAAAGCTGCAAGCGCCTCCTCCGACCAAGAGGAAAAATCCGCCCCCTTTTTGGTCATGTCAGTGAGGGTTTGACAACAGAGGAATAATTCAAAATGAACTTTCTGTAATAGTTTGCAAAACCCAGAAAGCGCATCAATGCCTTCTGATTCTCAGGAAGCTCCCACTCAAGCACAGCACGGACCTTCTCCGGATCCATGCGAAAACCAGAAGCAGAGAGGAGAAAACCCAGAAATTGAATCTCCGATACCATAAACACACATTTCTCCAGCTTGGCGTACAATTTATTTTCTCGCAGAATCTGCAGAACCTGAAAAAGATGATCCTGATGAGTCCGAACATCAGGGAAAAAATCAAAATATCATCAAGATACACCAATACAAATTTCCCCATTAAATGGTAGAAAATACTGTTAACAAAATGCTGAAAGACGGCCGGAGCATTCATCAAGCCAAAAGGCATAACGAGATTCTCGAAATGCCCCTCGGGGAGTATTAAAGGCTGTTTTCCATTCATCCCCCTCTCTGACCCTGACCAGGTTGTGCAGCGCCTCTCAAATCCAATTTGGAAAAAACCTTGGCCCCAACAATTTGGTTGAAGAGGTCTGGGATCAGAGGAAGGGGATAGGGATCGCGAATCGTGATACGGTTCAGCTCCCTAAAATCTAGGCAAGGTCTCAGAGAGCCATCTTTCTTTTAACAAAAAAAAACCCGCGGCGACCGGTGATTTTGAGGGACGAATATGCCCCTTATCGAGACTCTCAGAGATATAGGTTCGCATTGCGATTCTCTCCGGTTGTGAGAGATTGTACAGGCGTGCTTTTGGCAGCTTGGCGCCGGGAATGAGGTTAATGGGACAGTCAAACTCCCGGTGAGGAGGTAGCTCCTGCACACCGCTCTCGGAAAACACGTCCGAGAAATCAGAGAGAAATGATGGCAAAGTTTTAGTAGATACCTCTGCAAAAGTCGCTGTGAGACAATTCTCTCTACAAAACTCACTCCACTCATTTATTTGCCTTCCTTGCCAATCAATAGTGGGGTTATGTTTAGTGAGCCAGGGTAACCCCAACACTAGAGGAGTAGGCAATCCGTTAAGGACAAAACAAGATATATCCTCCACATGAGTGTCACCTACAGCTAACCGGATATTGTGAACAATGCCCTTCAGGGATCTCTGTGAGAGTGGAGCAGAGTCAATGGCAAAAACAGGTATATCTTTTCTAATGTGCAAACCCGAAAACCATGCCTGGCTACAAATTGAGTGTCAATAAGATTGACGGCCGCTCCACTATCAACAAAAATTTCACAAGAAATGACTTTGCTCTCTAGCGCCACCCTGGCAGAAAGGAGAAAACGAGAACTGCAGGTCAGAGGAAAAGCCCCAATTCCTACATCAACTTTGCCCAAGGTAGCAGATGAAGCAGAGTTTGATGATTTTCCTTTGAGGATTTTCTCTTATTATCACTCTTAGTACAGTTCATGAATCTCCTAGAGGGACAAACATTTGCCAAATGACCAATGCCCCCACAACAAAAACACACCATTCTCTGAGGACTAAATCCTCCTTTATCAGGGCAAGTCGACCTAGCTGCATAGGCTCCTCCTCAGAGGGGACCGAGACAGGATGAGACCCCTGCACACTGAATGAGTCCGCACCACTGCCCCTAGAGTGACAATGGCTGGACCGAGAGGTCTCGTTTCTTTCTCTTAGACGCCTGTCAAGGCGTACCGCCAATGACATGGCAGACTCTAAAGATGTTGGTCTCTCATGGAAAGCAAACGCATCTTTCAATCTCTCTGAGAGACCATGACAGAACTGACTCGAGTGCAGCATCATTCCAACCTGAATCAGCTGCCCATCTCCGAAATTCAGAACAATAAAGCTCAGCAGACAGTTTGTTCTGGCATAAAAACGTAAGTTAGATTCAGCCAGAGCAACACGATCCGAGGTCATCATATATCTGCCCCAGGGCCACAAAAATCTTTCTGTGGATCGAAGGGAGGGATCCCCGATGGCAGTGAAAAGCCCAAGTCTGAGCATTACCCCTGAGCAAGGAGATGACAATCCTCACCCTCTGCTCCTCATTACCAGAGGAACGGGGACACAAGCAAAAATGGAGTTTGCATGCCTCTCTGAAGCGAACAAAATTCTCACTGCCCCCGGAGAACGTTTCCGGAAGTGAGACCTTTGGCTCGCAACAGACTCCATGGGCCGGAGCCGAGCCCAATGCTTGAAGCTGAATCATAGATTGACGGAGATCCGCTACCTCCAAAGAAAGACCCTGCATGCGGTCAACCAGGTCAGAAAGCGGATCCATGTCAAAAAGGACGGTTTCAGCGGATTATAATGTCACGGCTGTATGTGAGCAACAAGAGCATACACAGTGAGTTAGCTACTGACCGGACCCAAACTAGGGAACATAAAGGGTGACCCCTGTCAGACCCTAAAAGCTCTCCCTATGCTGCTAAGCCCATGTCCAGATCCAGATGGTGGATCGAGACATGCCCGCGTACCTAAGGCTGATGACCACTGTAACCCCTACAGTAGTGGAAGGGGCACGGCCACCGGTGCCCTGCTCAGTATATGGACGGAACCGGGGTCGCCTCGGATCCAGTCAGCAAAACAAACAGAAACACACAATGTCTGCACACTTAACTGAAGGAGCTGCAGCAGCAGTGAAAACAGATCCAAAGTCAGCAGACAATGTCCGAAGTACTTGCTTCAGCAGAACACAGGTCCAGAAAAGATATCACACCAGTGAAGATACTCAAGCGAGAGATACAGGTCAAATGAAGTAGTATAATCCGCACCGTACAAAGGAAGAGAGGTGGTTTAAAGGCAGAGCAATCAAACACAGGAGGGACAGCTGGGAGGAAGGAAACAGAAAGTAAAGACCTCATCACAGGGGCGGAGAAACAGAGCTGTGGGAACGTCTCAAAGCTCTAGTAGTTACATCATCACAGGGGTGGAGAAACAGAGCTGTGAGAACGTCTCAAAGCTCTGGTAGTGACATCAGGGAAATGTAGAATCCCTGGCCACCAGCACTTGTCCATGTGTCCATGGTGAGGTGGACCTTCTCAGTAAGTACGTTGGTCAGGGCACGAGTGATGTTCTGGGACACATGCTGGCGTAAGGCGGGCATGGCACACCGTGAAAAATAGTTGTGGCTGGGGACTGTGTACTGAGGGACAGCCGCCGACATCAGGCTGCGGAAGGCCTCAGTTTCCACAAGCCTAAATGGCAACATTTCAAGTGCTATTTCAAAAGTTGCGTATTTAGTGCTATGGGAGGAAGGATGATCAGAGTGAGGATTCGGTTGACCAGACTCTTGGCAACAGAAACTGAACTAGGTGGAAGAGAGGGTGGTGATTAACCGACGGAAGCATTATCTTCAGCAATCCAACCGATTAGAAGCACGGGTCCAACTTGGACAGTGTTGTCCTGCGCCACCCAGCTAAGTTGGACATGAAGCTGGGTACGGTGGATGTTTTTATTATTCTGGTGTACTGGCAGCAGGCACAGATTCATTGCACCCAGGACCACGTCCTCAGCATCACGCCCAATTCCCCGTCCCTTAGTGCTGGCCTTCGTAATATTATTGGTTTTGTCACTAGATTAGGCACAGTTTGTTTAAATTTGCGCTAAAGACAGTGTTTTCGGATGTAGTACTGTATATGTCACAGAAAGCCACACACTATGGACACTAGATTAGGCCCAGATAATTTAAATTTGCACTAAAGAAACAGTTTTTCGGATGGAGTACTGTATATGTCACAGAAAACAACACACTATGGACACTAGATTAGGCCCAGATTATTTACATTTACGCTAGGAAAATAGTTTTCAGATGCAGTACTGTATATGTCACAGATGTGTATTACACGCACACACTACAGAGACAGAAGACAATGAGGGTTGGCCCCTGATTATTTAAATTTACGCTAAAGAATCAGTTTTCGGATGGAGTACTGTATTTGTCACGTATGTGTATTAAACTCACACACTGTAGACAATAAATGTGGTGCTGATTATTTAAATTTACGCAAAAAAAACGTATGATCTGTGGATGATGTACAGTATATGTCACTAATAGGTATTAAAGAAAAATATCTTGCTGCTGTCAAACACACACAGTATTCCTTAAAAGGACTTTGGGAACTTTAAAAAGCTTTTGGTAGTAAAAACAGCAAATTTCTCTCCCTGCACTATCTGTCCCTTCCTCACCATGGATGTTCCTGAGACTGATCAATTTAGCGCTGGTAATAATATATTGCTGCTCTTAAACACACACACACACACACACAGTAGTCCTTAAAAAGGACTTTTGGGTCGTTGAAAAGTTTTCTTAGAATAAGAATTGTGAATTTTTCTCCCTACACTGTCTTTCCCTTCCTACGCTCTGCTCTCCCTGACTATGACTGATCCGAGCACGTGTCATCAAATGCTATATAGCACCCGATGACGCACTCCGGCCAGCCAATCATTGTAATGCCAGTTGCTAACATGGCTATGGCATTACAGTGAAGGGCATTACTTACCTGCACATTTATTGGCTGCTTAGAAGGCGCCAAACGTGCGGGGAGGAGACTCGAGCATTGTGCTCGAGCACATGTGGTATTCGGCCAAGTACCACCATGTGCTGAGCATAGCGATGCTCAAGCCGAACCGGTATTCGGCTGAGCATGCTCGCTCATCACTAGTAATGTGCCTTCCATGGAGGCAGATCAGATGACATACGGGAAGGGAGTACCCTGCACTGAACTCCTGCTTCTGTGCCTGACATAAAAACACTAAAACTCTGTCCCTATTGAATATGTTCCTTAAACGATACAAGAAAAATGTAAATCAGTTAATTCACTAATTGAAAATGCTTTAATAAGTTTTTAGCTAGTGAGTCAATATCTTATTTCTAATTACGCTTGCAATTTTTGTAACAGGTTTTAATAAAAAGCCAGTTCTTTGAACCAAAGGCAGACATAGATTGAAAAGGAATAGGAAAAATAAAGAAGGGACTTACACTGTTTCTTCACCACTTCTAGCTGACGGATACTTTTAGTGAAGCTTTTTTAAAATAATTAATATATATATAAAAAAAAGAAAACCAGACTTCATGGCAAACTCTCTCTAAGAAAGCTAGAACCAGACCTGTCCCTCACATCCAGAAACTTCTCCATTCATTGTACCGATTGTTCTGCTAGATTTATATAATCTGGCAGTTCAAGGGGGTGTCCTTTCTGCTTCAGCACAGGGGGGTCTTTTCTCCTGCAGCCCGCTCCCTATCTCAGCTCAGGAGGTATTTGAAGGATGAAAATGAGCAGGAGTACAAAGAAATAAAAAAATAAAGTAGGTGGCGTCACATTTTATTGAATAAATCAATGGCTATACTAAATTTTTAATTACATGCAATTACAAAAGTATTCAGGTCCAGGTGCTGGTTTGAAAACTGTAGAATATTTTTAAGCAAAAGCTAGAACTGTATCACAAACACCGTGAAGATGTAACTGTAAAAAATATCATTGTACTTTAGAATGTCTCTCAGGTGACTTGGACATGAGGCAAAAAGTTTGTTAAATCAAACATTTTAATTAATAAAACACTAGACTAAAAAAAAATTAAACATAAAACAAGTCAGATATGTAAACTGTAATCACTGTTGGTAATATAAAGTAGCTAGTGAATACCTTTGCAATCACTGCTAATAACAGAGTGGCAGTTATACCATGCTGCTAAGTAATAGCAGCTGATATTATAATAACCACATAATAATACCTTAACAGGGATGCAAACACACAAATGAATATACATTAACAATCCTGGCCCTGGAAAAAGAAAATATGTACCACCAGGCCCTCGCAGTGAAGGCATAGGTTGCATGTATTAAAAATGTAAAAATAAGTGAGGTGTTTCTATTGCTAAAATGTCTTGTATATCTGGTTGCCACAATTGCAGGCATGCCTGGGAATGTACATTGTGAGACATCTGACAAGTCCCCGCATACAGATATCACAGCAATTTGTTAGAGCTTTATGTTCAAGCCTCCTTCTGAACTATGACAATCATTTATTATGTGTTATATGTCACTTTTTAGTATATTTAGGTTGCAGATTTTTTTGCAAAAGTGTTTTGCGACAAAATCTGTGACTTTACCCTCCTCATGCTGCTTTTGCGAATTGGCGGGAAAAGAGGGCGTGGCATTTGTGGGGAAGAGGATGGGCCAACCGGCCGTCTCATTCATCATTTTCCACTCTTTATTTGCTGGCGTAGATTAAAGCATGTTGCACAACCAGCGTTGGTTTGACATTACAGCAGCCAATAACTATCCGCGTTGGTGTCTGGCTCCTCTTGTGTCATCTGACCATCTGTCATAACGTAAGGGGAGCTGGACACCACCGTGGCCAGTGATTGGCTGCGGCAATGACAAACCGGATGTTGAAATCGATGGATCCCAGTGGAGCCTGAACAAGCCTGCAGGAGAAGGAGCGGAGAACCAGCACCAGAAAGCAGGTACAGTGTTAGAAAAAACAAAGAACCAAGAAGGGGTGGCACTGCTTGCTTTCCTATATATACTGACAGGATGATGCATCTCCAGAATCGGGTCTCCTCTAACACTTCTAGCGGTGCTCAAGCCTCAAGATAAACACACAATATTCAAAAATAGAAAAACCGACGACACTCACCTTCGTAGTGAACAATGTTCATATATTCCATCCAAAAAGCATGTACTGGATGACAAGGCAGGGGCGGACAAACATACCACACAGGGAAGAACTGGTGACGGCCATTTTGCGCTAGTGAGCTTCCTCAGGCCACTGACATCCACTGAGGTATGGCAGAATGGCAGGAGTTGCAAAAAAAAAACATTCTTGCACAACCCTTTTAAGTCCTAAGCAGAGTTATACTGATTTCTGGTTTAGACTTAGACCGGATATGTACTGTACAGTATGTGTAGCCTTTGAATAACCTTTACAAGTTGTTGACTTCTATATGACTGTTTTGTCCTGCTGCATTGTCCCCTTCTGGAATGAGTGATAGACAGTATGTCTACTCCACTCAAACAGAACAATATTTTTATATGGATGTAACTGAAACATAAAAAAGTGAAAATTATTGACAGCACTACAACTATTTTACTTGCCTTGGTTTTGATCCCATTTAGCAGAAATCACCAGAATGTATTCTAAACATCTTTATGTATTGCCCTGTGTTGAGCTTGGCTGAATCATAAAGGTAAATCATAAAGGTACATAGCAGCCGTCTCAGATTAAAAAATATGTCTCTGGCTCAGTTTCTTCTTTTAAGCTATATTTAATGCCTGAGAAGGATAGAGGATGAAGAGATACTCTTTGGTATTGTTATACAATAAAAGTCTGTAAAATGCCTTCTACTAAAATGGGGTAAAAATAAAACAGAGGCATTGAATAGTGCCATAGAGGTTTGAAGTCAGTTACTGTGTCTATATACTATATTGTAACAAATGATTCTTCTACAAATATCACCCAAGGCCATATCTTTGGATGGTGTTTAGACCATGTTATCTGAGAGTTGATGAATTCACCTTACAAATGTACTTTTAGGTCTACCTTTGAATGTTAGTTTACAGTTTAAACATAGTAGAATACACTTAAATTGATGTATCATATTCCATTACATGCCATATTTTTATTCACAGTTCGGTACTATTCAAAGCTGTAATATACTAGCAGAACTTTTGACATGCTTTGTTATTTTTATATTACTATATTGTGTCATTGGATTTTAGTAGAGATAAACAGTTAAGATTATGACTGATAACAAGTTTGCTTACTGTTGCTGAAAAACAACCAGCTTAAGTGTGAACGCAGCATTATACAGCTGTCTCCTTCAGTGAAGAGCAAGTGCTTCCTGGGAAGGTACGCTTCCTTCCCTACAATTGCCTGCTCTATGGTCCCATGTAAAGGGACTAGAGATGCCCCGAACTATCCGCCGGCGAACAGTTCCCGGCGAACATAGCTTGTTCGCGTTCGCCTCTGCCGGGCGAACATATGCGATGTTCGGTCCGCCCCCTATACATTATCATTGAGCAAACTTTGACCCCGTACCTCACAGTCAGCAGACACATTCCAGCCAATCAGCAGCATACCCTCCCTCCCAGACCCTCCCACCTCCTGCACAGCATCCATTTTAGATTCATTCTGAAGCTGCAGTCTTAGTGAGAGGAGGGAGAGTGTAGTTGCTGCTGATTTAATTGGGAAATCGATAGCTAGGCTAGTGAATTCAGTGTCCACTCCAGTCCTGAAAGACTCATCTGATCTCTGCTGTAAGGACAGCGTCCTGACAGCACCCCAAAAAGCCCTTTTAGGGCTGCAACATTAGTCTGCTTTTTTTTTCCTTTATATACATATTGCAGTTGCCTGGCCTGCCTGTGTGTGAGGAGCTGCAGGCCCACAGACTGTAGTGTGCCCACTGCCAGTGCCCACCCCTGTCATTCCGTGTGGCACAGGACTTTGCATCAAAAAAGGCATTTAATTTTTACACTTTAATCTAAGGTTAGTTGCCTGCCAGTGTGTGTCAGGCTGACTTCCACTGACTGTAGTGTGCCCACTGCCAGTGCCCACCACTCATACCGGCTGGCACAGGACTTTGCATAAAAAAAGCATTTCATTTTTACACTTTAGTGTAATTTCAGCTGCTTGCCTGCTGCTAGTGTGTGTCAGGCCGACTTCAACTGACTGTAGTGTGCCCAGTGCCAGTGCCCACCCCTGTCATCCCGTGTGGCACAGGACTTTGCTTAAAAAAAAGGCACATCATTTTTACACTTCAATCTAAGGTTAGTTGCCTGCCAGTGTGTGTCAGGCTGACTTCCACTGACTGTAGTGTGCCCACTGCCAGTGCCCACCACTCATACCGGCTGGCACAGGACTTTGCATAAAAAAAAGCATTTCATTTTTACACTTTAGTGTAATTTCAGCTGCTTGCCTGCTGCTAGTGTGTGTCAGGCCGACTTCAACTGACTGTAGTGTGCCCACTGCCAGTGCTCACCCCTGTCATCCCGTGTGGCACAGGACTTTGCTTAAAAAAAAAGGCACATCATTTTTACACTTCAATCTAAGGTTAGTTGCCTGCCAGTGTGTGTCAGGCTGACTTCCACTGACTGTAGTGTGCCCACTGCCAGTGCCCACCACTCATACCGGCTGGCACAGGACTTTGCATAAAAAAGGCATTTAATTTTTACACTTTAGTGTAATTTCTGCTGCTTGCCTGCTGCTAGTGTGTGTCAGGCCGACTTCAACTGACTGTAGTGTGCCCACTGCCAGTGCCCACCCCTGTCATCCCGTGTGGCACAGTACTTTGCATCAAAAAAAGGCATTTAATTTTTACACTTTAGTGTAATTTCAGTTGCTTGCCTGCTGCTAGTGTGTGTCAGGCTGACTTCCACTGACTGTAGTGTGCCCACTGCCAGTGCCAACCACTGATACCGGGTGGCACAGTAGCTTGCCGATAAATAAGGCATTTCATTTTACACTTTAGTGTAATTTCAGCTGCTTGCCTGCTGCTAGTGTGTGTGAGGCCGACTTCAACTGACTGTAGTGTGCCCACTGCCAGTGCCCACCCCTGTCATCCCGTGTGGCACAGTACTTTGCATCAAAAAAGGCATTTAATTTTTACACTTTAGTGTAATTTCAGTTGCTTGCCTGCTGCTAGTGTGTGTCAGGCTGACTTCCACTGACTGTAGTGTGCCCACTGCCAGTGCCAACCACTGATACCGGGTGGCACAGTAGCTTGCCGATAAATAAGGCATTTCATTTTTAGACAGTAGTCTAAATTCAGTTGCTTGCCTGCTGCCAGTCTGTGTCAGGCCCTCTTCCACTGACTGTAGTGTGCCCACTGCCAGTGCCAACCACTGATACCGGGTGGCACAGTAGCTTGCCGATAAATAAGGCATTTAATTTTTAGACAGTAGTCTAAATTCAGTTGCTTGCCTGCTGCCAGTGTGTGTCAGGCCCTCTTCCACTGACTGTAGTGTGCCCACTGCCAGTGCCAACCACTGATACCGGGTGGCACAGTAGCTTGCCGATAAATAAGGCATTTCATTTTTAGACAGTAGTCTAAATTCAGTTGCTTGCCTGCTGCCAGTGTGTGTCAGGCCCACTTCCACTGACTGTAGTGTGCCCACTGCCAGTGCCAACCACTGATACCGGGTGGCACAGTAGCTTGCCGATAAATAAGGCATTTCATTTTTAGACAGTAGTCTAAATTCAGTTGCTTGCCTGCTGCCAGTGTGTGTCAGGCCCGCTTCCACTGACTGTAGTGTGCCCACTGCCAGTGCCAACCACTGATACCGGGTGGCACAGTAGCTTGCCGATAAATAAGGCATTTCATTTTTACACTTTAGTGTAATTTCAGCTGCTTGCCTGCTGCTAGTGTGTGTGAGGCCGACTTCAAATGACTGTAGTGTGCCCACTGCCAGTGCCCACCCCTGTCATCCCGTGTGGCACAGTACTTTGCATCAAAAAAAGGCATTTAATTTTTACACTTTAGTGTAATTTCAGTTGCTTGCCTGCTGCTAGTGTGTGTCAGGCTGACTTCCACTGACTGTAGTGTGTCCACTGCTAGTGCCAACCACTGATACCGGGTGGCACAGTAGCTTGCCGATAAATAAGGCATTTCATTTTTAGACAGTAGTCTAAATTCAGTTGCTTGCCTGCTGCCAGTCTGTGTCAGGCCCTCTTCCACTGACTGTAGTGTGCCCACTGCCAGTGCCAACCACTGATACCGGGTGGCACAGTAGCTTGCCGATAAATAAGGCATTTAATTTTTAGACAGTAGTCTAAATTCAGTTGCTTGCCTGCTGCCAGTGTGTGTCAGGCCCTCTTCCACTGACTGTAGTGTGCCCACTGCCAGTGCCAACCACTGATACCGGGTGGCACAGTAGCTTGCCGATAAATAAGGCATTTAATTTTTTGACAGTAGTCTAAATTCAGTTGCTTGCCTGCTGCCAGTGTGTGTCAGGCCCACTTCCACAGACTGTAGTGTGTCCACTGCCAGTGCCAACCACTCATACCGGGTGGCACAGTACCTAGCACGCAAAGTACCACTTATCTAAAAAAAAAATGACAGGCAGAGGCAGGCCACCCCGCAGGGGCCGTCGTGGTCGTGGTGCTGTGATTTCCACTGTCCCTGGAATAATGCCCAGTTTTCAGAGGCCACGTACCCTGAACCCGAAAAATTCAGAGGACGTAGTTGACTGGCTTAGACAGGACACCCAATCTTCAACAGCTTCCGCTAAGAACCTTGACGCACCATCCTCCTCCAGCTCAGCTTCGGTCACCTGCTCTCAAGTTACCACGCACCCGCCCGTCGCCACCACCACCACTACCACCACAGCCACCACAGCCGCTTCACTTGATCCGTCAGAGGAGTTATTTACACATCAGTTGGATGCAATTAGTGATGCGCAACCATTATTGCCAGATGATGTAGATTACGGGGATATGTCTCAGTCAGGCAGGATTACACACATGGACGTACAGTGTGATGATGATGATGATGTTGTACCCGCTGCTGCTTCCTTTGCTGAGGTGTCAGATACAAGTGAAGCGGTTGATGATGACGATGTGTCCACGGATGCCACGTGGGTGCCTGCTCCAAGAGAAGAAGAGGGGGAAAGTTCTGAAGGGGAGACAGAGAGAATGAGGAGACGAGTGGGAAGAAGGGAAGGTTGTCGCAAGGAGTTAGTGGCATAGTCAGACAGCATGTATTGGCACCTGGGGTCAGCCAGACAGCACGCCAGTCAACGCATGCTGTTGCCACCACTAGAATGCCGTCATTGCAAAGCTCAGCAGTGTGGCATTTTTTTTGTGTGTCTGCCTCTGATAAAAGCAATGCCATTTGCAACCTGTGCCAAAAGAAACTGAGTCGTGGGAAGTCCAACACCCACCTTGGTACAACTGCTTTGCGAAGGCAAATGATCTCACATCACAAACGCCTATGGGATCAACACATGAGTACAAGCAGCACACAAACTCAAAGCCACCATGCTCCTCCTGGTCCAGCATCTTCAGCCACGTCAACCACTGCTGTCCTCCCTGCCCCCTCTTAACCACCCGCCACTCCATCTCTCACCTTCAGCAGTTCCTGCTCATCTGCCCACAGTCACGTGTCTGTCAAGGACATGTTTGAGCATAAGAAGCCAATGTCACAAAGTCACCCCCTTGCCCGGCGACTGATAGCTGGCTTGACGGAACTCTTAGCCCGCCAGCTTTTACCATACCAGCTGGTAGAGTCTGAGGCCTTCAAAAAATTTGTCGCTATTGGGACACCACAGTGGAAGGTACCCAGACGAAATTTCTTTTCAAAAAAGGCAATCCCAAACCTCTACCATGTCATTGAAAAGGAAGTCATGGCATCTCTGGCATACAGTGTTGGGGCAAGGGTCCATCTGACCACTGATACCTGGTCTGCAAAGCACGGTCAGGGCAGGTATATCACGTATACTGCGCATTGGGTCAACCTGCTGACGGCTGACAAGCATGGAATGCGTGGCTCCGCAGCGGAGTTGGTGACATCACCACGACTTGCAGGCAGACCTACTGCCACCTCCTCTACTCCTACTCCATCCTCTTCAATATCCTCCTCGGCTGAGTCCTCTTCTGCTGCGGCGTCTGGCTGCACATCAACTGATTCCGCCCAGCTCCCCAGGGGCTATTCCACATCCCGGATACGACAGTGTCACGCTATCTTGGGGTTGACTTGCCTGAAAGCAGAGAGCCACACAGGACCAGCACTCCTGTCCGCCCTGAACGCACAGGTAGATCAGTGGCTGACCCCGCACCAACTGGAGATCGGCAAAGTGGTGTGTGACAATGGAAGCAATCTGTTGGCGGCATTAAATTTGGGCAAGTTGTCACATGTGCCGTGCATGGCACATGTGTTGAATCTCATCGTACAACGTTTTGTGTCTAAGTACCCAGGCTTACAGGACGTCCTCAAGCAGGCCAGGAAGGTGTGTGGCCATTTCAGGCGTTCCTACACGGCCATGGCGCACTTTTCCGATATTCAGCGGCGAAACAACATGCCAGTGAGGCGATTGATATGCGACAGCCCGACACGTTGGAATTCAACACTCCTAATGTTCGACCGCCTGCTCCAACAAGAAAAAGCCATCAACGAGTATTTGTATGACCGGGGTGCTAGGACAGCCTCTGCGGAGCTGGGAATCTTTTTGCCACGTTACTGGACACTCATGTGCAATGCCTGTAGGCTTATGCGTCCTTTTGAGGAGGTGA
Source organism: Bufotes viridis (assembly GCA_033119425.1). Taxonomy (NCBI): domain Eukaryota; kingdom Metazoa; phylum Chordata; class Amphibia; order Anura; family Bufonidae; genus Bufotes; species Bufotes viridis. The sequence goes on from CM065594.1 coordinate 158,227,021, forward strand.
CAAACCTAGTCAGTCGCACCGAAGGCACCATCAGCGACCTCATTCCATTTGTTTTCTTCCTGGAGCATGCCCTGCGAAGAGTTCTGGATCAGGCTGTAGATGAGCGTGAAGAGGAAGAGGAAGAGTTGTGGTCACCATCACCACCAGAAACAGCCTTGTCATCATCGCTTGCCGGACCTGCAGCAACGCTGGAAGAGGAGTATGAGGAAGAGGAGTCAGAGGAGGAATGTGGCGGCTTTGAGGAGGAGGAAGACCAACCACAGCAGGCACCCCAGGGTGCTCGTTGTTGTCACCTATCTGGGACCCATGGTGTTGTATTTGGCTGGGGGGAAGAACAGACCGTCAATGACATCAGTGAGGACGAGGAACGGGAAATGAGTAGCTCTGCATCCAACCTTGTTCAAATGGGGTCTTTCATGCTGTCATGTCTGTTGAGGGACCCACGTATAAAAAGGATAAAGGAGAACGATCTGTACTGGGTGGCCACGCTACTAGACCCCCGGTATAAGCAGAAAGTGGCAGAAATGTTACTAAATTACCGAAAGTCGGAAAGGATGCAGCAGTTCAAAACTAAACTAAAAAATATGCTTTACACAGCTTATAAGGGGGATGTCACAGCACAACGGGAATCTAACAGGGGAAGAGGTGAGTGTAATCCTCCTCCTAAAACGACGGCAAGGACTGGACGATTTACAGATGTGTTGTTGATGGAGGACATGCGGAGCTTTTTCAGTCCTACTCATCGCCACAGCCCTTCGGGATCCAGCCTTAGAGAACGACTCGACCGACAGGTAGCAGACTACCTCGCCTTAACAGCAGATATCGACACTCTGAGGAGCAATGAACCCCTTCACTACTGGGTGTGCAGGCTTGACCTGTGGCCTGAGCTATCCCAGTTTGCGATAGAACTTCTGGCCTGCCCTGCTTCAAGTGTCCTGTCAGAAAGGACCTTCAGTGCAGCAGGAGGCATTGTCACTGACAAGAGAAGTCGCCTCGGTCAAAAAAGTGTTGATTACCTCACCTTCATAAAGATGAATGAGGCATGGATCCCGAAGGGACTGACAGTGGGGGATACGTTTGACTAACAAAAGGCCTGATTACATGCCTTGGCCTCAAAATGGTCCCCACGCTGCTGTATTTAATGTCTGCCTACCGGATGACTTTCGTGAATTCTCCACCACCAACTAGGGTTCAAGCCGCAATGTTTTAGTCACTTTTCTGCCTGGAAAACATCAATTTTTCCGGCCGCTGCTACAATAGCGCCATTATTTTTCAGGCATGTGTACATGCCTAATTTTTCTGTCCTATGGTGCAGCACTGTGGCTGCAAAAACAAACCAAAAAGAAAAGGCACATACAAGTGTCAATTCCCTTCGTGATCGTTACCTTGTTGTGGTGAAGGGGCTTGCGTATCACAATGAAGCAATCATCATCACCTCTATAAGTGTGTTGGCAATGTTGCCACACCCCAGATGATAAGGCCGTTGCTTCATTATGGTCAGACCAAAAGCGATCGGACAGCTGGATAATATTTCATAGAAAAAACATTAATTTACCTTTTTTTTATATGTTGTATGGGTTTTTAATACATAAAATAAAAAATCATAATAAAGTCTCTTAATAGTTTATTAGAAATGATGCAGGCAATTAAAAAAATCCCCATCAATTCCAATACAAAGCAAGTACAGAGCTCAGAACAAAATTATTTCATGATGTCGTAATGGTTCGTAAATTTCAACAATGGTTAATCAATTCGACACACGTCCCCGGATAGGGTACGTAACAGGGATTAAACTGATAGGAATAGTACTAGTTAAGACACCACTCATATAGGGTGTCACAGCACATTGCTCTGTGCACGCGCAGTGCCCCAATTTGGGAGTAAGAGGACCGACCAAGCTGCTTTTTCCATCTCCCAGTTCCTGAAATCAATTCAGTTTAGTGTATGAGAGTTTGGTCTGTCACTGTGAAGGCAGTCGAAGGTACCCGGCCTAAATTTTTTTTCACAAAAGGCAATCCCTGATATGGGACGTAACAGGGATTAAACTGATGAGAATAATACTACAGAAAATACCACTCATATCGGGTGTGACAGTAAATTGCACGGCGCAGACGCAGTCACCGTGGTTTAAAACAGAGTGGAGGGAGCCAGCGTTTTTTTAACCATCTCCCCGTTCGAAAAATCTATTTAATAAATGGCCCCCAGATTGGGGAGTCGGGGACGTTAGAGGGATTAAACTGATGAGAATAGTACTACAGAAAATACCACTCATATCGGGTGTGACAGTAAATTGCACGGCGCAGACGCAGTCACCGTGGTTTAAAACAGAGTGGAGGGAGCCAGCGTTTTTTTAACCATCTCCCCGTTCGAAAAATCTATTCAATAAATGGCCCCCAGATTGGGGACGTTAGAGGGATTAAACTGATGAGAATAGTACTACAGAAAAAACCACTCATATCGGGTGTGACAGTAAATTGCACTGCGCAGACGCAGTGACCGTGGATTAAAACAGAGTGGAGGGAGCCAGCGTTTTTTTAACCATCTCCCCGTTCGAAAAATCTATTCAATAAATGGCCCCCAGATTGGGGACGTTAGAGGGATTAAACTGATGAGAATAGTACTACAGAAAATACAACTCATATCGGGTGTGACAGTAAATTGCACGGCACAGACGCAGTGACCGTGGTTTAAAACAGAGTGGAGGGAGCCAGCGTTTTTTTAACCATCTCCCCGTTCGAAAAATCTATTCAATAAATGGCCCCCAGATTGGGGACGTTAGAGGGATTAAACTGATGAGAATAGTACTACAGAAAATTATACTCATATCGGGTGTGACAGTAAATTGCACGGCGCAGACGCAGTCACCGTGGATTAAAACAAAAGGGGAGGGAGCCAGCGTTTTTTTAACCATCTCACCGTTCGAAAAATCAATTCAATTCATCTTTTGGGGACCCTTGGTGTTGTACGTGGCTGGGTGGAGGAAGAAACCTTCAATGACATCACCGGGACATGGCTAGCTTGGTATCCAACCTTGTGCAAATGGGGAGTTTGCAGTTGTGCAAATGGACTGTTTGCGGTGCATTAAAAGGGGAGTTTGGTCTGTCAATGTCAGTGAAGCGGGCCTAACCCTTACACTACCTGATCGATACAACATCATACCTGATCGTATACACACACTGTATGTTTTAAAGCACGTTATTCCAAACAATTTAGGAATGTTAGTTGATTTATGCCCTTTATGGATTAAAACCCGACTCTGCGTCCACTACGTAATTTTCCATGGGAGTTTTGCCATAGATCCCCCTCCGGCATGCCACAGTCCAGGTGTTAGACCCCTTGAAACAACTTTCTCATCACTATTGTGGCCAGAAAGAGTCCCTGTGGGTTTTAAAATTCGCCTGCCAATTGAAGTCTATGGCGGTTCGCCCGGTTCGCCCGTTCACGAACATTTGCGGAAGTTCGCGTTCGCTGTTCGCGAACTGAAAATTTTATGTTCGCGACATCACTAAAAGGGACCTTAAGAATTGTGCAGTAGGTGGTTGATTTAGCTTGAATAAATAAACATATACATATGATGTATGATATTGCAGCTTATCTAAACCTTTTAGAACAGGCATGCTCAACCTGCGGCCCTCCAGCTGTTGCAGAACTACAACTCCCAGCATGCCCGAACAGCCTACAGCTATCAGCCCACAGCAGGGCATTGTGGGAGTTGTAGTTTTACAACAGCTGGAGGGCCGCAGGTTGAGCATGCCTGTTTTAGAATATTCTATATTTCTGCATAAATTTGAGCTAAAACTGCATCAGATTTTCACATTAGTCCTCAAAGTAGATAAAGATAACCACATAAAACAAATAAGTAATAAAATAAGTAAAAAATTGGACTTTTTGTCATTTATTTGAGGAAAATGATCCAATATCACATGTTTGTCAGTGGCAAAAGTATGAAAACCTCTGCTTTCAGTATCTGGTTTGACCCCTTCTGCAACTGCTTCTGGTAATTGTTAATTAGTCCTTCACATCGGTTTGGAAGAATTTTAGCCCTTTCTTCCATACAAAACAGTATCAACTCTATGTTGGTGAGTCTTCTCCCATGAACTTCAGGTTACAACACATTTGTTTTGCTGCATTACCCATATTCTCTTGAAATTCAGTTCATAGACAGATGTCCTAACATATTCCTTTAGAATTTGTAGGTATAGTTCAGAATTTTTTTCCATCAGATCCAGCAACAAAGGCCTAACTATACAACTACAGTGTTTCACAGATGGGATGAGTTTTTTATGCTTGAATACAGTGTTTTCATTTCACCAAGTATAATTATTTTTATTTAAACCAACAAGTTCAATTTTGTCCCCATCTACAAACCAGTGTTCCAGTAGACTTCTGGCTTGTCCTGGTGATCTTTGGCAAATTGCAGATGGGTAGCACTGGTCTATTTGGGGAAAAAAGAGCCTTTCTCATTGCAATCCTGCTATGGACACCGCGATTATTCAATGTCCTTCTGATGGTGGTCTAATATGAACATTAACAAAATCTGTGAAAGGCATTTAGTTGCTTTGATGTTACCTTGAGTTCCCTTGTGGCCTCACTGACTATTACACGCCTTGCTCTTGGGGTGACCTTTGTTGGTTGGCCACTCCCAGGGAGGGTAATAATGGCCTTTAATAGAGATGAGTGAATCAATTTTAAACACATAGGATTTGTCACAAAGTTCACAAGTATTTCTTCTACACAAATTCAAACTTTTGCCAATTCACTTCCCTGCCTTTTAATATTTTAAAATTCAGGACATTAATTAGTGAGGGAAATGTGACAGACACACAAACCAGCCTTTAATGATCTTGCAGGGACAGTGTGAAGATTGTGAAGAAGCTGTATTTAGTTAGGTAGAGTGAATTACTAGATATTAAGTCAGGTTTTATCACTAGGGGCAGTATAAGGGCAGTTAGTATACTGTGTGTCATAGTCAGGGCTGGAGCTGTAAATAACTTTAAATGCTGCACTACAGAAGATACATAAGCTTATGAAGAAAAAGTAATCTCTTCTTATGTGCAAGAGTCAGCCTTTTTGTCCAAAAACCTTTTGCAAAACTTCTGCAGTTTATAAGTAAGCACTGCAATTAAGGTAAAACAAAGTTTTCAAATATTTGATTGGGCAGCTTTGCAAAAGTTCAACAAGTAATTTGATTTGTCATGAATCACAATAAATCAGGTATACCCAGGCTAATCTGCCTAACCATATATTCCCACTTGGTAGCCAAATCTCAGTGTGAAGACATGGAAGTTAAACAGCAGTGAGAGTGCAGGGAGAGAGTAGGAGTAGGAGTCTGCTACAATTTATTGCCATTACACAACAGTTCACCAATATTCAAGTAGTGGCCCCATGACAGAGTGGAGTGTAGAGGGTGGCAGCATTAGCAGTGACAGTAGAGATCCATGGAGGGTGCAGAGGGTGGCAGCAGAAGCAGTGGCAGTAACAATGACAATAATGGCCCCATGAAACAGTTGGGAGGGTGGCAGTAGCAGTGACAATAGTGGCCCCATGTCACCCATGTCAGAGTGGGAAGGGTGACAGCAGTGAGAGTAGCAGTGACAGTAGTAGCCCCATGATAGAGTGGGGAGGGGGGCCGCAGTAGTGGCAGTAACAGTGACAGTAGTGACAGAGCAGGGAAGGTTGTAGCAGCAGCACTAACAGTGACAGTGGTGGCCCCATGAGAGAATGGGGAGGGTGGCAGCAGCAGTAACAATAGTGGCCCAATGACAGAGTGGGAGGGTTGCAGCAGTGGCAGTAACAGTGACTATAGTGGCCCCATGACAGAGTGGCGAGGAGAGCCATCAGCATTGGAATACAGCACAAGATGGTGGCAGATAACAGTAGTAGCAGAACCCAACCACAGCAGTGTGATAGCAAGGGCCAGTGGTACGCATATCCTTGTAAAAATGAAATGTACATATCAGTAGGCCAAGAAGCCCCAATGTAGGAATAGTATTAGAGGCAGCAGGTGGGTGGCAGTATCAGAATAGTGGCAGCAGCACATGGCCAGAAGTAATGTCCAATTGTATACAATATTCCAGTGTGGCAGCAGAATACAGTATGATCATGATCAACAGCACCAAAATGTATACAATGGAAGATGCCAAAAACAGACTACAAGTACCACAATAACCATCCTACATAAGGTAACGATTATGTGGATGTGGAGAACAATCAAAAACTTAACAATAGCAAAGACAGGTGCACTCTGCGGTAATACTAAACCCCCACACTGATTTAAAATTGAGAGGTTAGTTCGACATATCCTGCTAGGAGGACATGTCTTAAGCTCAGGCACCGTACCAAGGTCTCTCAAGTAGCCCGAGGCCCTACCACTCACCTACCTGTGCCGTATGGGCAATACCAGTGGCCAGTGGGCAAATTACGTGAGAATAAGGCCTGACTCACAAACAGCTTACCAGTAACCTCCAGCATGTAGCCATGCTTGCAATGGGAGGTGGGAAGTGCCTGTGAGCCCCACCCGAGACTGGCTGATATGGCCAAGGGCCTAACAGGTGCACCTAAATGTAGCCTGTAAATCAAAAGCAAGCAGATTTAAATTGGAGTTTATACACCTCCAAACATAAGAATATACAAACCATTAGAAAACGTGGTGTGGTGTAAAAAGGCAGTATATGCTCAAACCCATATGCAGTTGTGCATGTATATAGGGGAGCATATCCTGCACTTGTAGTCCATTGCTGATGGCAATCAACAGCAAAAAAATGCAGGCTACTTGAGAGACCTTGGCACGCTGCCCGAGCTTAAGACATGTCCTCCTAGTAGGATATGTCGAACTAACCTCTTAATTTTAACATCAGTGTGAGGGTTTAGTATTACCACAGAGTGCACCTGTCTTTGCTATTGTTAACTTTTTAATCCATACCTGATTCATCTTTATGAAGGTAAGTCTTTCAAAATTTTGGGAGGAAGGTGAGTTGTCTTACCCCACCACACTCAACACCCACACTGATAAACTACTAGCCGGGCAGGAAAGCATCTCCAAAGTAACTAGGCCAGCTGCAACCACATTTCAAATTTACATGCCCAGTAGTCCAGGGGATCTGAAGTTGCTGCTTAAGCAGCTGGTGCTGCTCCTTCACCCCCTTCCCCATTAGTCATTACAGTGGAGCATGAGTGCAGAGAGCCACTCCGGTCAGACCAACGTGAGAACCGTAGACAGCGACTAACTTATACGCAGCACATCACTATAGTAGTCAATTTTTGCATCCCTCTCAGAAGGTCTAAAAAATGCCCCCATTTTAGACCGGTAGAGAGGGTCTAACAATGTGGATAGCCAGTAGTTATCCCTCTGCCGAATCCTGACAATGTGGTTGTCACTACCCAAACAAGGAAGCATGCATCTGGCAATTTGCACAAGGCACTCGGAGGGCCTCCCTGCCTCCATCTCCACTGCATACTGCCAAGGTCTGTCGGGGTCACCTGTGTCATCTGTGTTGTCACCCTCCCTCAGTTCCTCCTACACCTCTCCTGTCGTTTGGGCAGATATACCATCTAGTTGTACATGTATATAAAATTCCTGAGGGTTTATGTCCTTATCCCCTCATCCTCATCCTGCTCTTTATCCTTTTAATGGCTTCGGTTGCCATGAGATGTAGGTGCCATGTCTTCTGTCTCCTCACCAATCAGATTTATCAGCATACTCTCCAGAATGTGAAGGAGTTGTATATAATTAATCCCATAGTTCTGCTCACTGACAAATAAAGTGGCTCCCTCAAAGGGCCTGAGCAAATGTCACGTGTCACACATGAGCTGCCACTAGCTAACATAAAAGTTACACCAGGGAGTAGACCTCTCCGTCTACTTCATTAAGATATTGCTAATCGCCTGCATTAAGATATTGCTGACCTCCTTCTTCTGCTTGTACAGACAGTCTAACATATGAAGCGTGAAGTTCCAACGGGTGGAAACATCGCATATAAGGTGATGTTGGGGAAGAGCAGCTCAAGGAGGGTGTGTTTTGCAAGGTAAGAAAGTATGAAGTGCATACACATTTTCCTGGACATTTTAACAACTCTTGCAGTTTACTTGTTAGTGATAGTGATAAGCACAGTTATGACAAATTTGATTTGGCTGCTTTGAAGAACTTCCCAAAGAAATTAGATTTATGACAAATTACTTCATCACGAAGCGCATTCCTTTGTATGTAGTGATCTTGCCGCACCCCATCTTAGATGCTGTGTTTATCACTGATTATGGCATCTAGTCAGAAATAACATAGTATATAAGAGTAAGACCGAAAAAAGATATTTGTACATCCAGTTTGGCCTTTTTCCTGCAAGTTGATCAAAAGGAAGGCAAAAAACCCCTGTGAGGCAGAAGCCAGTTTTGCCCACTTAATGAGAAAAAAATTCCTTCCCGACTCCAATCAGGCAATCAGAATAACTCCCTAGATCAACAACCTATTTCTAGTAGCTATAGCCTGTAATATTATTACAGTCCAGAAATACGTCCAGTCCCCTCTTGAATTCCTTTATTGTACTCACCATCACCACCTCCTCAGGCAGAGAGTTCCATAGTCTCACTGCTCTTACCGTGAAGAATCCTTTTCTATGTTTGTGTACAAACCTGCTTTCCTCCACAAGCAGAGGATTTCCCCTCGTCACAGTCACAGTCCTGGGGATAAATAGATGATGGGAGAGATCTCTGTACTGGCCCCTGATATATTTATACATAGATATTAGCTCTCCCCTCAGTTGTCTTTTTTCTAAAGTGAATAACCCTAATTTTGATAATCTTTCAGGGTACTGTAGTTGCCCCATTTCAGTTATTACTTTAGTTGCCATCCTCTGAACCCTCTCCAGCTCTGCTATGTCTGCCTTGTTCACAGGAGCCCAGAACTGAACACAGTAATCCATGTGTGGTCTGACTAGTGATTTGTAAAGTGGTAGGACTATGTTCTCATCATGGGCATCTATGCCCCTTTTGATGCAACCCATTATCTCTTTGGCCAGATATATGACCTCCACTGACTCACCCCGGTCAAGTCAGATATATGACCTCCACTGACTCACCCCGGTCAAGTCTATAACTTACTTCTTCATAGAAACTGATTAAATTAATTTGGCAAGACCGATCCCTTATGAAGCCATGCTGATATAGCGTTATTTCCTTATTTTAATTTTCATTGAGATCTGAGATTAAAATTAAGGCCTTAAGGGGTTAATCCGGTTAAAAAAAATGCATACTCACCTTGATTGAAGGCACTGCGTGAAATTAGAAGTGATGATGCCATTAAGTCATCGTGGGTATATAGCTCAGTCCATAAATGGACGAATGAAACATCATATATTCCATTAAAATACCATATAGTGATATGAACCATGTATATCAGATATATCACACATCCCACTGAGATAACGTATTGCGATCAGAATTACTCTTTATTAAAATAATACACTGTGATATAAAGAATGTATATTAGATATATCACATATTCTATCTAAGCAACTTATTGTGATCTGAATTATGCCCTAAACGAAAGGAATGGATATTCATAGGGTTAATACAGATTCATCCATGTTCTTCCCATTAACATCAACACAACCACAATGCATGAAAATCAAACAGATTACGCGCAAACACTATGCAGCGCATTGATGCCAATAACTCCATAGATACGAATACCGCGGTGATACAGATGACTAGAAGGAGCACGATAGGGTTAAGTGACTGACAGATGGAGGGATGCAAGCACAGTCTGAAATGACGTTTGTGCACAAACTCACCCGATAGGAGTAAATGCCTGTCGGATCACAAGCGCAGCTTGCGGCTCGCAATGACATATGTGCGCTCCGCACACGATAAGAGGAAACTCCTGTCAGTCCGTAACTCAGTTAGGTAAATCAATGGTATCTATGGGCCGGCACATGGGATAGGAGAAAATACCTGTCAGTTAAGGAATCCAGGAGCGGAATTGGATACTGGAAAAGAAGGGAGGATACAGGAACTAGATAAATGTGGCCACTATTATGTGCACGCACTGTTATACCCCACTTCAATGTGTGATTGGTATGCCTGAGCTTGAGTGTGTGGAGAGGGAAAAAGGGATACACAGTGTCAGTGTAAAATAGCCACTTAGTTTTCAACTGAGCTGCAGCGTGTGTAACAATGTCAGAAATTTCCAGGGTGGCTGATACAAGCGTGTGACCTGAAAATTAAATCGGTCACGCGCAAACAGACTGTTATTTAAAGCTGCATGCAACGGAGTTTAAATTTGACCCCTACTGGTTCACAACACACGCCACGCTCTTTGAAACAGTCAGTACATGTGTGTGACCTGTAATCAAATTGCAGGCAACACATAAATAGACTGTTAAAGGATGAGGCACCTTTCACTGTGATAAAGATAACACCCAACTCCCACAGACACCAAATTCAGGCTGCAGCCCTCGGTAGTAGCTAACATGCCCCTGTAAATTGCAGTAGTGTGCCAATCATTGACATATGTAACCTTAATCATCTATACTAATAGTGCAACTGTGAATGACTGTACTATAGTTCAGATACCACAAGTCCCTTAGTTGCCGCTAGCAACCACTAGTAGCTACTAATTAAATTGGCCTCACTGTTACTGATATTTTTAGATACATTCTTTTCTTTTACACTTTTCATTTTTAAACAAAAATTAATAAAGATATATTTTTATATTAAGACACTGTTAGTTAGAGACCCCTAAAGGGATTTTGTCCAGGTCTTCTGACCGTTTAGTTTATTGATTATTATATCCCAAGGGTCTCTATGAGGGCTTTCGATAAGACTTTATAGCCTTGACAAAGGCTATGTTGTTGCCGAAATGTTTCTGTCTATTTTTATGGCACACCTTCTGTGAAGTCCGTCCAATAAAGTATTTACTGGAGATGCTGCCGCTACCTGTTTTCATGTATCGTCACTGATGATGTCACTGTGCCTGGTGGTGTGGTGATGTCACCTAGTATAAGAATTTATGCGGTATTTTCAAACAAGATGGCTGTGACGGCCTCTTCCCGAGCAAATGGATGAGGCAATTTTTGTTGTTGTTGGCATTTCAGGAAAAATAGATTAATTACCACACGAAAGGAAATTATTTTTCTTTAAATTTGGATCAAAGTTAATTAGTTTGGCTTCGATTCGCTCGACACTAGTGGAAGACTTGAGGAACTGGTTGACACAGAGATTTAAGACATGTGCTTGGCAAGGCACATGGGTCAGCCCTCCCTGATGCAGCGCAGACAAAATTTCTGTTCTTGCTGTTATCAGTAACCATGGTTCTTATCTCCAGGTGGCGCACCTCGTCAAGGTCATAGTGGCACGGGACCTAACGCTAACCTACCTAGCGTTAGGTCCCATGCCACTATGAGAGACCTTGACGAGGTGCGCGGGCTCCGGTGAGTCTAATTTTTTTAAATATCAGATTGAGGGTTTAGCCAAATATTGTCAATTGTATTTACCATTGTAGTGCAATAATTTTTATAATGTTCTGTCTTGGTTTGGGGGATTAATTTATTGGGTAGATCAAATTAATATATGCTAATCCTAGTGTAAGAATGTCAGTAGATGGGGGTGATGTCCATGCCCTTTTCCCTTACTACAGCGCTCTTAGCTATAGGATTGAACGAACCCAAACTGTAAAACATTTCTGTAAAAGCTCGGGTTCGGTGTTTGGCACTTTTTGTCGCTTTTTGAAAGGCTGCACAGCAGCCAATCAACAAGCGTCATACTACTTGCCCCAAGAGGCCATCATAGCCATGCCTACTAATGGCATGGCTGCGACTGGCCAGAGCAGCATGTGACCCAGGCTCTATATAAGCTTGAGTCACATAGCGCTGTACGTCACTCTGCTGTTACAAGTGTAGGGACAGGATGCTGCTGGACTTGTGATTTCAGGGATAGAATAGGAGAGAATCTTACTCAACGATCTACCTAGAAATAGTTGTGTGGGTGCAGGGCACTATCCTTTTACCCTGCCCTGAGCTCATTGACCAAAAAATACTAACTTTTAAAATTCTGTTATTTAGGTGGGTGGTGACGGCCATTTTAAGCATGCTCAGTGCACCAGTACTGCATCTGAGCTTTTGGGACATTGCAAATCACCATTTTTTGGGGGCAAACTACAACATCTATATTAGTCAGTGTGCAATTTAAGCTAGAAATACACCCATCATTTTCTGGGGTTTGAAAAACACACTTTTTGGACAAAAAAGCACAGTGGAAGCACAAAGCGAAAGGAGAGGACAAGGAAGAGGTCGCCAACGCAGCTGGGGCACCGCCAGCACCTCAGAAGGCAGGGTTAGCATGGCCAACATGTGGAAAAGCAGGCCACAACAACCAGCACCACCAGCTGATATGGAACATCTTAGCAGGAGGCAGCATTTCACCAACATGGTGGAGCAGTATATGTGCATACGCCTACACGTACTGAATGATGGGTCTGCCCCCTTCAACTTCTGGGTCTCCAACTTGGGCACATGGCCTGAGCTTGCCCTTTACGCCTTGGAGGTGCTAGCCTGCCCTGCAGCCAATGAATTATCTGAATGTGTGTTTAGCATGGCAGGGGACTCATCACTGAGTCGCCTGTACACAGCCAATGTGGACAAGCTCACATTCATTAAAATGAACCAGGCATTGATCCCTCAGGATTTGTCCGTAGCTTGTGCAGAATAGACATGCATAGCGGCACTAACCAGCCATTGTTATACTGCTGCACAATTGCTCATGTTTCTATTTTGGATATTTCACACTCTTTTGGAGTGTACCTTAATTTTACTAAATTTAATTAATACCAAAACACAATCTCGTTCTCCTCCACCGCTGCTTCGACCTACTCCACTGCGTCCACCGCCTCCTCAAACTCCTACTCCATATTGAACTCCAAACTTTTGGTGTGTATAGTACCACTGCTATACCTTTTAGACTGGTAAAACAAATTTAAAAAATTATCTGTTACATTTTCTGGTGAAATTAACCACATTTTGGGTGTATAGTACCACTGCTATACCTAGTAGGCTGTTTAAAAAATATATATATAAATTGTCAGTTACATTTTATGGTCAAATTAACCAATTTTTGGGTGTAATATACCCCTGCTCTACCAAGTGGACAGGTTAATTAATTTCAGTAATTTTTCTGTTACATTCTTGGGTAGACATTATACAATTTTAGACGTGAATAAACCCCTGCTCTGCATAGGTGACAGGGAATAAAATTTCGAAAATGCTTCTTTAATTGATGCGTGCCACCTCCTTTGATTCAATGCTTAAACTTAAACAAGTTGTAACACATTTAAGCTTCAATACTTTGTCCCACATTTCCGCTATTCTCTTTTAGCCAACATTTCTGCCTCAATAGCTTTTACCACAATTGTGCTTGATTCTTTTGGCCCACATTTGGGTTTCTGTAATTTGTCCCTCATTTGCGCCTCAATAGCTTTTCACACATTTATGCTCGATCCCAATTAATTTTTTATACATTTATCTCCCTTAAATTTGGTCTCCTTCTCTCATGCTCCCTCTCTGGCCTGGAACCCTGATTCCCCGCCACCTGTGATCACCATGGTAGGCGCATAAAAGAACATCGAAAGTTGATAGAGCAGATATCAAATTCGATCGTGAACATAATGTGGACGTGCGACATGGTGGGGCGGTAAGTCTGCACACGCCTACACGAACTGAATGACAGGAGTCAGCCCCTGAAATTTCTGGAAGAGGGGTTAGGTGGTCACTTGGACCTAACGTAACCTTTGCAACCTCTCTGACTAGTAATAGGTAAAATTTAATCTTTATTAATCACTCTATTAAAAATTAATTAACTACTTGGGAACATGCAACTTCTGGGTTTTCAAATTGGGCACATGGCCTGAGCTTGTCCTTTACCCCTTGGAGGTGCTGGCCTGTCCTGCAGCCAGTGTGTTGTCTGAACGTGTGTTTAGCATGACTGGAGGTGGTTATCACAGATTAAATGTCCCAATGTTTTGGTGTGTACCCTAATTTTAAAAATAAAATTTGAAACCACAATTTAAAACCAATGTTATTATGTTATTTAAAGTTATTTCCCTTTCCACATTTGTTTGCAGAGCACTTGCCATGCTCTTAACAACATTTTGCTGGCATTTGAAGCCCTCTAGCCCTTTCCATGACATTTTTACAGCCATTTTAATGCTCAAAAGTTCGGGTCCCCATTGACGTCAATGGGGTTCAGGTTCGGGGTCAAGTTCGGGTCCCGAACTCGAACTTTTTTCTGAAGTTCGGCCGAACCCGTCGAACCCGAACATCCAGGTGTCCGCTGAACTCTACTTAGCTATCATTATCAGGGAAAATTTATACGCAGATGATGTTTTGCCTTTTTTGGGAGTAAATCACATTTAATGATTTTGGGAGCGAGAAATAATAAATTAGACAGCTAAAAACAGTGGGGAAAGAAATAAGTTAATAAGTTAAGTGACAAATAAAGTTAACGTTTGATGTAGACTAACATTTTCAATGATGGGATGTATTAATTTGCTGAAAATGGTTTCCCCATCCCACTCAGATTTTATTTATGGTACAAAATTTTCTAGTCTGGCTGCCAAACTCGATTTTTAGGACATTAGATAAAATATCTAGGGATTCATTTGGTAGCTAGAATAATAAATTAAATACTACAAGTACCAGGAAAAGAGTAGTGATGAGCGGCATAGACAATATTAGTTTTCACGATATTTCGCTAATTTTTCGGATAATATTCACAATAAATTAGCGAATTCTAGAATTCACGATCTCCAGTCATTATTTTTGCGATTGGGCACATCGGCACTAATGATGCGCAAGTTTTATCAGGTCTGAGTAGATATTACTGATTGGTGCACTAAGTATCTGTATTGTATTATATATATATGAGCTAACTATATAATGTAATTAAAAAAGGATCCAGATGAATCTGCAAAGCACAGAGCACAGCAATGGCCCTGTTGTCTCTCTCAGAACTGCAAAAACAGCTGAAAATGGCTGCTGGGGAGTTTCTTATGAAGTAAAGGGGTACGCAACTTTCCTATTGGTTGCTAGGGATGCTAAGTTGCTAAACTCTTTCAAAGATATTGCAGCCTTCTCATTGGCCCACAAGCAAGAAGCAGTAGTATTGATGGAAAAAAAAGTTAAATATTCGCGATTACGAATATATAGCACTATGTTCTAGATTTTTTGCGAATTCTCGAAGTGCCGATATTCGCGAAAAAAAATTTGCGATTATAATATTTGCGATCAACACTAGGAAAGAGCACTTCCAAATTGGTAGTTGTATTTTTGGGAGCTTAATTTATTAATTTAAAGAGAGCTAAGTTTATGGGCATTATAAGTATTAAGGTTTGGAAAATGGATGAGAGGGCAAATAGTATGTTACTGATTATTAGGTAGTAAAAGAAATAAGAACACCATTTTTAATTTAATGGATAATGTTTAGGTAGAGGTTAAAAAAAATATTGGGCATAAAAGGTTATTTTAATTATTCACCACTAGAGATAAGCAAATTTTAGAAAAAATTAATTTGGCAACTTCGCCAAAGTTTGCCAAAAGATTTGATTCATTCTGAATAAATTTTTCGCAAATTGTAATAAATCAGGTATACCTAGGCGACTGTGCCTTAGGACCACACGCAGCAGCCGTGCTGAGGGAGGATTGTGGCCATGCTGCGGTAAAGAACCATGCAGGCCTCCCCCAAACAATGAGTTAGTGGCACTTCATCTATGATGTATTAGGTGTTACAGGGAGGATTAGGTGTTATGGGAGGATGCATTAAGAAGCCCATTGTTGGTCTCATTGTTTGCCTAACATGGAGTCTCACAATTTTTTTTATATTGCATAGATTACATTGTTAACATGCTCTCTTAAAAACACTGGGGCTATTAGGCAAAGATGAATGTCCCAGATGTAAAGAATGACATGCAGGATTGATACATCTACTTTGGAGATCTCCAAAATAATTTAAAAATTGGTTTGAAATATTAGTATTAAACTGAAATCAGATTTATAGACTCAAATTAGATAGAGATTCAAAAGTATGCATACTTGGTGGAATGAAACATTTGTCTTTATAAGCTGATGCAAGAATAGTTTTATGCAATTAATTATTTTAAGCTAAGTTGATTATATTAAAGAATTGGAAAAAATAAAATAAAACTTATTTTCTTGAATGGAAGAAAGGGT
The DNA here is from genome assembly GCA_033119425.1 of Bufotes viridis. Lineage (NCBI taxonomy): Eukaryota > Metazoa > Chordata > Amphibia > Anura > Bufonidae > Bufotes > Bufotes viridis. Next base: position 158,243,232 of record CM065594.1, read on the forward strand.
GTTTTTTTTATTTATTTTTCATCTTCTAAACAAAAAAAGGTTATTTCAATGTTGAAAATTTGACTAAGGCCTCTTGCACACGACCATATGGCTTTTTCAGTAATTTGCGTCCCTTTTTAACGGATCCGTTGTTCCTTTTTTTTCTGTTTTGTTTCCGTTTTTGTTCCGTAGTTCTGCAAAAAACCTCCGTATGGTTTCCATATGTGATCCGTTGTTTGCGGACCGCAAACAGAAACATAACATTTTTAATTGTTAAAGCGAACCTGTCACCTGCATTTTTACTTAATAAACTATTAAAAGTACCTTATAGATCATCCTCATTGTGTTATCATACAGTCTTGTCCCACTTGTCCCGCTTTTCTGTCCCTCTATGCAGTCTAATTGGCAAAAGACGGGATCGCGCTGCTACTGAGGCCGACGACGCATGCGCCGCCTGTACAAGCGCGGTCCCGGCGACTGAGCCGAGTGTCAATTAGACTGCATAGAGGCGGGGTTAGGGCAGGGGAGTTACAGCCTGGAGTGAGGGAAGGGCTGCCCCCTTGACTTTTATCGTGACTTGTGGAGCTGGAGAAGAGAACTTTATAAGGCGATTTTTTCATGCATATACATGGCAGAAAAGCGGGAGAAGACTGTATGATAACACAATGAGGACAATCTATAAGGTAGTTTTGATAGTTTATTAAGTGAAATGCAGATGACAGGTTCGCTTAAGGGTCCATTCACACGTCCGCAATTCTGTTCCGCATTTGCGGAACGGAATTGCGGACCCATTAATTTCAATGGGAACAGATGATGTCCCGGCCGGGTCCGCAATTGCGGATCCGCACTTCCGGGTCCGCAATCGCGTTCCCGAAAAAAATAGAACATGTCCTATTCTTGTCCGCAATTGCGGACAAGAAAAGGCATTTTCTATGAGAGTACCGGCGATGTGCGGTCCGCAAAATGTGGAACGCACATTGCCGGTTTCCATGTTTTGCAGATCCGCAGATCCGGGGATCCGCAAAACACACACGGACGTGTGAATGTAGCCTTAATGTAATGTATAGTAATGTGTTTTAACAGTAAACACATGGGCAAATTGGGCATGGATCCGCAAAAAATGGAAGACATACCTATGTGTTCCGTATGCATTCCGTATTTTTTGCATACCCGTTGACTTGAATGGAACCACAGATCGTTATATGTGGGAAATAACAGGATAATTTCTATCTTTCAATGGAACAGATATACGGAAATACGGAAACATTCAATTTTTTTTTTGTGGAACCATTAAAATGAATGGTTCCACAAACGGAACGGAAACGGAAAAGAAAAATGTTCATGTGCAAGAGGGCTAAATCAATTTAGCACAGGCTAGTGTACCTACCTTGACATACTGCTCTTCATCATAGTTTATTTTAATAGCCTTGGTGCAGGCTGAAAAGCTACATATATCAGACTTAGAACAAGCTCAAGTGGTGGGAGTGGTCATGTGGCTCCTCGTGGTCATTTGATTTCAAACTGCTGTATGTTGTAGTATTGTCCAATTGCAATTTTTTTTTTCAAAGAATTGATGACTATTATCCTCGAGCTCTAGGTTATGACCAAAAATTCTCTTGTCCTCAAAAAAATCATGACTATTGTCCTTGAGTTCCAGAACTTCAATAAAACTGTTTAAAAGTGTATTGTCCAGAAAAAAAGCATCAAATAGTGCATTTTTGTAGCTAATCTTCTTCCTGAAATACTAAAAATTTTATCTTTGCATTGGAGGGAAGGGAAGTAAAATTACCTTACTAAAAAAGTTTTACATTTTAATTATATTGAATTGCATTCTTTTTACCAACTGGTTTTTTTTTAATTGAATAATCGCTTATGATCCTTAATTTTACTGTATTAATAAATCATTTTAGCAAGAAATATTCAGGCTGTGTAGATTATTATTAGTAAGATGTGTATTTGGAAAAAAAAAAATCTACATTGTGTATTTGTTTCTTACTGCAGGCATAACAGGAAGGTTGAGGAAATCACATTCAATGGAAAATAGCTGCTGGCATTCCCTTGAAGGTCCCATTAAAATCAAAGCCTCTTAGTGATGAAAATGTTCTGTAATGCACCACAAAATTAGGAAAGCCTTCAGGTTTCTCATTTTAATGCCCATGAAGTCTAACTCGCTTTTGGTGCTTCGGTGTATTAATGCAACTATATAGCAGTTTATTATGCAGACTTCTATCAAGCAATTGGAACACTGTGACTGAAGCTTTTTTCAAAATGCTCATGAATAGACTGTCTTGCTATAAATATTAGTAAATGTTGGCTTACCGAAGGAGAATGGTTAATATTCATCTGGTAACAGAGACCAGAAACTGGTTGTGATTGGTTTAAGGGTTATTCTAGTGGAATTATTTCAAATACAAATGGGGTCAGAGAGGACCAGAAACACCAGAAATGGTGTGGCCTTAGTGGTCAGCCAATTACTGGATTTACTGGTGCCCCCCTCCTCAGCCAGTGATTGAATGAGCAGGTAGCCAAGCTGTTTCCAACATTTAAAGCTGAGAAGAGAAAGAGAAGAAGAGTAGGGACCAGAGGCGCAACTAAATATCAGTGGCGGGGGATTAATATGGTGAGTACTTATTTTCAATTTTTGCCCTTTCCAACCTCATTTTATTTAAAGTTATTTCACACAAATACCCATGTAAGCAAGATGTTACAGAAAGGCCACCTCACAGCTTAATTTCCCACTTAACCTATAGACTCTATATTCAACATAGCACATACTCAAACACGCCATCACACAAAACCTACCGTCATATAACTCCTCAAAATAACGCATGACATATTCGCTGCACTCTAATAGTCGTAAAGTATACCATTAGTAACAACATATATTCTATGGGGATGCTTAGGTTCTTTAGGACAACAGGGCAAAACTAGAAAAGTTTTAGGCTTTAATATACATTGCTATAGTGCTTAAAAGTTATAAACAAAAATAAACATACATAAAGGTGCCAATTAGTAATAAAAAAGTAAAAAACAAAACAAAACAGAAGAGCCCATGTTATAAGGTCCCTTGGGAGAAAATGTACTCTAATTAAATTGATATGAGTCCCCAACTTGTGTCTTCTTACTATGAATAATAGACCGTTGTTAGTATTAAACACTCTAGCACTAGAGTGGGTAAGCGGATGATCTTCTTCTATTCTGGGTCATGCCAAGAGGGAAGGTGAGGGGGACTTCATTATTAGAGTTGAGCGAACACCTAGATGTTCGGGTTCGAGAAGTTCAGCTGAACTTCCCGAAAATGTTTGGTCAATGGGGACCCAAACTTTTGGGCACTAAAAAGGCTGTAAAATAGCCCAGGAAAGGGCTAGAGGGCTTCATAAGGCAGCAAAATGTAGGTAAATCCCCTGCAAACGAATGTGATAGGGAAATGACTTAAAATAACATAAAATAGAGAAAAATAATAAATAAACATTCTAAACTTGAGCCCAAGTGAGTGACAGTGGCACCTGTCATCCAGCAAACAGAGGATATGTGTTATGGACGGTAGTGTCTAACGAGGCTCACCTTAGTCAGAGGACACCCAAGCTGGGAGTATGGAGTCCAGTGGCAAGGCCCACAGAAGCAGGAGGCAGGTAGCGTGGTCGATCAGTCCGGGTCGGCAGCAGAGATGGCAGCGAGGTAACAGCAGGAGTAGACGGAGGCGTGGTCGGAGGTAAGCAGAGAGTCAATGCAGGCGGCTAATCAGCGAGGTCAAACGGTCCGGGTTGGCAACGATGGTAAATCAGCAGTAGTGGTGGAGGAGCAGAGAGGAAGCTTGCTACAGGCTTGAGGCACAATAACCAGCAAAGGGCTGGGTTCAAGGGCTGGGTTTTATAGGGAAGTAGCAGGTGCAAGAGATTGGATAATCAGGAGGACAAGGCTAGGACAAGAGAGGTAGTTAGAAGTTAGCAGAGACTAGTCCAAGGAGAGACGGTAGCCTAGTGGGTAGAGCTACCGCCTGGGACATGACTGGCCACGGGTTCGAGTCCTGACAGTACTCCCCCTTCCAAGGTGACCTCCGGGCACCGCAGGGGAAGGCTTATCTGGGTGACTCAGATGGAACTCCTGACAAGTCTGGGGGCATGAATGTTCTCCTCCGGTTCCCAGGAGTTGTCTTCTGGAGGATAGCCTTTCCAGGAAATCAAGTATTGTATTTTGCCCCGGTGGAGTCTGGAGTCGAGGATCTTAGAGACAATGTACTCCTCTTCGCCTTGTACCCTTACTGGTGGTGGGGGGAGGATGGCGGCCAGGAAGGTGTTCTCTACAAACGGCTTGAGAAGGGAGCAATGGAAGACTGGGTGCACCCTGATGGAATGTGGGAGGTCCAGCCGAAAGGTGACTTCATTAATCCGGCCAGAGATCCGGAAAGGCCCTATGTATTTTTGGCCCAGTTTCTGAGCGGGTACCTTCAGTCTTAGGTTTTTGTGGAGAGCCACACTTGATCTCCTATCTGAAAGTCCGGAGCGGGTCTACGACGTTTGTCTGTCGCCCGCTTAAAGCGTCTCTGAGCCTCAAGGAGATTATTGGAAATGTTCTCTTGTGCCTCTTGTAAACTTGCCAGGCGTTCGGCCACAGCTGGAAGCGTGGAGGTGATGGGCAGGCGTGGGATGAAAGCTGGATGCAGGCCAGTGTTGGCATAGAAAGGACTGTAATGGGTGGAACTGTGTTCCGCATTATTGTAGGAAAACTCGGCCGTAGGAAGGTGGTCCAACCAGTCATCCTGCAAATGAGTGATGAAACAACGTAGGTACTGCTCGAGGGTCTGGTTCGTTCTCTCTGTCTGCCCATTAGACTGGGGATGGAAAGCGGAGGACAGGTTTACCGTGATCCCAAGGGCCAGGCAGAAGTCTTTCCAGAATTTAGAGGTGAATTGCACTCCTCGGTCAGAGACCACATCATCCGGAACCCCGTGTAACCTAAAGATTTCACGGAAAACCAGGTCAGCCGTCTGTTTGGCAGTGGGTAGGCCCTTGCAGGGGATGAAATGGGCCATCTTTGTAAGGCGGTCCACGACGACCAGAATGGTGTTCATCCCTTTTGAAGGGGGTAGGTCAACCACAAAGTCCATAGAAATTGAACCCCAAGGGCGGGAGGGGATGGGGAGTGGTCGCAGCAGCCCCACGGGTGAAGAGCGGGGAGTCTTGTTGCGGGCACAGACCGTGCATGAGGAGACAAACCTTTTAGTATCTTCCTTATACGTCGGCCACCAGAAGGAGCGGGACAGGAGTTCCTGGGTCTTTCTTGTACCTGGATGGCCAGCCAACTTGGTATCGTGGTTATATTTTAGTACATCGAGCCGTGCCATTTCTGGTACGTACAGTTGTCGATCCAGGTATACCCAGAAGCCACCCTTGAGGGTGAGGTTGACGTCTTCTCCTGGGTGTGTGAGGAAGGGGTCCTTTTCATAAGCCTTCTTGATTGACCCCAGGAGTTCCTTTGGGTAGGTAGCTCCTAAGACCGTTTTCTCGGGTAGAATGCTGGCTTGGCCCTTGTTGTCCTGTGATGGTTCAGAGAACATCCTGGAAAGGGCATCTGCTTTGCCATTCTTCGACCCGGGCGATATGTGATAATGAAATTGAATCGAGAGAAAAAAAGCTCCATCTGGCTTGTCTGGCAGAAAGCCTCTTGGCAGAACGGATGAATTCGAGGTTTCGGTGGTCAGTAAACACAGTTATGGGATTGATGGCCCCCTCCAATAGATGTCTCCACTCCGAGAAGGCATCTTTGATTGCCAGCAACTCCTTATTCCCGATGTCATAGTTCCTCTCTGCGGGAGACATTTGGCGAGAGAAGAAGGCGCAAGGGTGTAAAAGCATCTTTTCTCCCGTACGTTGTGATAGGACAGCGCCTACTGCGGTGTCGGAAGCGTCCACTTCAACTGTGAATGGCAGTTCGGGATTAGGATGGATCAGAATTGGAGCAGACGTGAAGAGGGATTTAAGCTTCGTAAAGGCTTCCTGTGCTTCGGGTGTCCAGGAAAAGGGCACAGTCTTTTTGGTTAACTGGGTAATTGGATTAACGATTTTTGAGAAGTTCGAATGAATTTTCGGTAAAAGTTGGCGAAGCCGACAAACCTCTGTATTTCCTTTTCGTTCTTAGGGGAGGCCAATCTATTACAGCCTGAATCTTCCGAGGATCCATACTCAGCCCTTCCGGGGAGATGATGTAACCGAGAAACTGGGTGGTGGTCTGTTCGAACTCGCATTTCTCGAGCTTGATGTAAAGGGACTGCTCACGGAGTCTTTGTAACACCTTGCGGACATGTTCGCGATGTTGTTCGAGATTTTCCGAGAAAATTAAAATATCGTCCAGGTACACCACTACGAACAGATCCAGCATGTCCCTAAGGGCGTCATTAATGAAATGTTGGAAAGTGGCTGGGGCATTGCAAAGTCCGAAGGGCATAACTAAGTATTCAAAATGTCCATATCGTGTGCGAAGGCGGTCTTCCATTCATCCCGGGACGAATGCGAACCAGATTATAGGCCCCTCGAAGATCGAGCTTCAGTAAAGACTTTTGCCGCCCGGAGTCTCTCGAGAAGTTCGAAATCAGGGGGAGAGGGTAACGGTTTTTACCGTAACATCATTCAGCTTGCGGTAGTCAATGCAAGGGCGTAGAGAGGAGTCTTTTTCTCCACGAAGAAGAAGGGTGCTCCCGCGGGGAGGTGGAGGGTCGAATGAAGCCCTTCTTTAGGTCCTCGTCCAAATAGTCCTTCAGAGCCTTGAGTTCAGGCTCCGAGAGGGAGTAGATGCTGCCGAAGGGTATTTCAGCCCCAGGTAGTAGTTCAATTGGGCAGTCGTATGGTCGATGCGGGGGCAGCTTGTCTGCGTTTTTTTCACAGACATCCTGAAACTCGCTATATTGTGGAGGCAACAGCTCCTTGACAGTTGGTTCCAAGATGATAGATTCTTTGGGCGTTGGGGAAGCAGGTTCATGCAGACAGTTCGAGGAGCAGAACTCGGATGTGAACCGCAGACAGCGGGTTTCCCAGTCCACCGAAGGGTTGTGAGTGGCTAACCACGGGATGCCCAAAATCACGGGAAACTTGGGGAGGCAATCAAAGAGAAGTGGATCGTCTCGTGGTGGTCGGTTTTAATGTGGAGCTGTAAATCTGCGGTCTGATGTGTAACTGGTCCCGAGGAGAGAGGGACCCATCCACTGTTTCCAGATCGATGGGGTCTGTCTTGGTTACAAGCGGAATGTTGTTCTCGTTAGCAAAAGTTAGATCCATAAAATTGTCGCCAGCCCCAGAGTCGAGCATTGCGGAACAGAGAAGTTGCCGATCCCCGATGGTAATGACAATTGGAACGGTGAAGTGGGACCCGGTGGCTGCTAACTCAGTTGTCTCTGCGGTCACCGGTGAGGTTGCGGCCTGCCGCTGCTCTCGCAGTTCCGTGACGGCAATGGTTCTGCGAGATTTGTTGGGGCATTTGATGGCAATGTGCCCTGGTTCCCCACAGTAGAGGCAGAGGCCTTCGGCCAGTCGTCGCTCTTTTTCTGCTACGGACAGAGACTTGCGCACTGCGTCAACCTGCATCGACTCGATGGGAGGTTGGGCGACCTGCTGGGTAGTAGAGGAGAAAGAGTAAGTGGGTCTGTCACCTTGGGACCAGAGCCTTTCTTTCCTTCTCTCGGTGAGCCTCTGATCAATACGGACACACACCTGAATGAAGTCGTCCAAATCATCAGGGGCTTCAAGTCTGGCAAGTTCATCTTTGATCGCCTCCGATAGACCTCGCCGAAATTGGCTCCTTTGAGCAGCTGGATTCCAGTTGGTGTCTGAGACCCAGCGGCGGAACTCGGCGGCGTACTCGGCGACAGAGCGTCTTCCCTGTCGAAGACTGTGTAGTCTTGCCTCAGCTGTGGCACAGCGATTGGGGTCATCAAAGACCTGGCTCATAGCTGTGATGAAAACATCCAGATCGCGCAGCAGACGGCTATCGATTTCCACGTATGGAGACGCCCATGCCAGGGCCTCATCCGTCAGGAGGTTAACAATGAACAATACTTTCTTTTCATCAGTGGAAAAGGGGGCCGGATGCATCCGGAAGTAGATACGGCACTGATTGAGAAAGCCCCGGTACTGGCGACGATCTCCATTGAATTTCGAGGGTAGTGGCATGCGGGTGTCTGCGGCCGCACCACGTACGTCCAGGAGTTGCCGTTGGAGCTCAATGATCTCCCCCTGTTGACTCTGTACCAGGCCTTGGAGTTGCGAAAATTTCTCCTGGTAGGTGGTGCCAAAGTCTTGCAGCTCAGACACCTGCTTGCGCAGGGTGGCCATTGCGGACTCCATGTTTTTTTAGGCTGGTTATTCTGTTATGGACGGTAGTGTCTAACGAGGCTCACCTTAGTCAGAGGACACCCAAGCTGGGAGTATGGAGTCCAGTGGCAAGGCCCACAGAAGCAGGAGGCAGGTAGCGTGGTCGATCAGTCCGGGTCGGCAGCAGAGATGGCAGCGAGGTAACAGCAGGAGTAGACGGAGGCGTGGTCGGAGGTAAGCAGAGAGTCAATGCAGGCGGCTAATCAGCGAGGTCAAACGGTCCGGGTTGGCAACGATGGTAAATCAGCAGTAGTGGTGGAGGAGCAGAGAGGAAGCTTGCTACAGGCTTGGAGGCACAATAACCAGCAAAGGGCTGGGTTCAAGGGCTGGGTTTTATAGGGAAGTAGCAGGTGCAAGAGATTGGATAATCAGGAGGACAAGGCTAGGACAAGAGAGGTAGTTAGAAGTTAGCAGAGACTAGTCCAAGGAGAGACGGTAGCCTAGTGGGTAGAGCTACCGCCTGGGACATGACTGGCCACGGGTTCGAGTCCTGACAATATGGCAGCAACGCCACCACATCTGTCATCGTGACGAAGCATCTCCACCAAATCCCAAGAAAGTGTTCAGCTATCAGCTGTTCATCTCCCAAACACTGGAGAGTAAAAGAAATAGAAAGAGGAAGTACTCCCCTACCCATCGCTCTGAATGCCTTATTTCAAACTTCCTGGTCCTTTGAAATGCTGTCATTCTGTCTGGTGGACAGTTTCAAAAACCTTATTGCGGTGGCTGTCCCACAGTACATGTATCCCAGCCGCGAGCCATCTCTTCCCTGCAAAACCAAGTGGCGGACAAAATCAGGTGTGCACTGCACAACGCTATCTATGGCAACGTCCAAATAACCAACAACACAGTAGGAAAATGTAGCGGCTGGCCCAGAGGCGGAGAGCATTTTTGCAAATGTCCTTCCGCCCCCGACGATTGCTGGGCATTTTTGTTTGTATCCTGTTACCTCCTCCTCCTCCTCCTCCTCCTCCTACTCTGCTTCCTCCTCCTCCTCTACCACCCCCTCATCCACCCAGTGTAACACCTTCACCACCCACAGCAGCACAGCCAGGGGAAATGACAGCAGTCTGTTTTAAAACTTGTGTGTTTGTGGGAAAAACCCCACAACACGCAGGAGCTGTGAACAGGCATGGAACAAAAGACGGATGATTGGTTGGTGCCATTGAGCCTTCAGCCCGACCTGGTGTTGTGCGCTAAAGGGGCAAAATGTAATAGCAGGTCTGGGCCTAGCCGGTTTGACGCACATCCCCTGCCTGCCACATGTGCTGAATTTGGGGAGCATAAATTCCTAAACACCAGACAATGAAAATCAATTCAGTTAATCGAACACACACAACACCCCCACCCCCCCCCCCCCTTTCACTCAAACCATTAACAAACTATTTACAAATTTACATAAAAACATAATAAAATAACTATAATGCAGCTAAACTAACCATGCAAACAAACAGAAGTATATACACGCCGTATCCTTAACTTAAGGCCAGCCAATTACAAGTGGCTCGGAGGGTGGGTTCCTGCACCAACATAGGACCTGGCCTGGAACACAATTGTTCAGCCAGGGCACAGTTCTGGAGGATGAGGAGGATAAGCAGGAAGAGGAGGAGTAGGAGGAACCGTGTTCTCAGCAGGGTGGCACCCAAGCCAGCTCACAGGCAGCTGGGTCACCATCAGCACCTCAGAAGGCGGGTTTAGCATTGGCGCAATGTGGGAAAGCTTTGTCATCACGCCACAAAAACCTGCACCACCAGCAGATCTGGAACGTGTTAGCAGGAGGCAGCATTTTAGCAACATGGTGGAAGAGTACACGTACTGACTGATGGGTTTTTTCCAGGGGCGTAGCTACAGGGAAGCATGGGAAGCTACTGTTTTGGGTCCCTGACCTATAAGGGGCCCATCCAGGAGGAGGAGAAGGAGGAGGAGGAGAACTAAAAGACTTTGTCAGGGCCCCCCCCCCCCAACAGTATTATACAATGAAATTATATACAGTGGCAGTATAGACAGTATAGAAAGCGGATTAAAAATTAACCCAAACAGCCTCACACCCTACACACTCAACACCCCCCCGCCCTTTCACTCAAACCATTAACAAACTATTTACAAATTTACTTAAAAACATATTAAAATAGCTAAAATGCAGCTAAAGTAACTATATAAACAAACAAAACTATATACACGCCCTATCCTTAACTTAAGGCCAGCCAATTACAAGTGGCTCGGAGGGTGGGTTCCTGCACCAACATATGCCCTGGCCTGGAACACAATTATCCAGCCAGGGCACAGTTCTGGAGGAGGAGAAGGAGTAGGAGGAACGCTGGGGGATACAGAGGACACAGACGATATACCTCCCTCAAAGAGGATAGCGTGTCCTTGCCTCTGGGTAGCCTGGCAGACATGAGTGACAACATGCTGCAGTGCCTGCACAACGACCGCCCAATTACTGCCACATTCTAACTTGTGCTGATTACTGGGTGGCTACCCTGCTGCATCCCCATTACAAGGACAACGTGCCGTCCTTAATTCCCTCTCTGGAGTGTGAAAGGAAGATGAGCCCGCTAGTAGACACGCTGCTGATGGCATTTACACCTGACACCGTGGACTCAGTGGAAGCACAAGGTGAAGGCAGAGGAGGAGGAGGAAGAATTTGCCAATGCAGCTGGGTCACCACCAACACCTCAGAAGGCAGGTTTATCATTGGCAAAATGTGGAAAAGTGTTGTCATCACGCCACAACAACCTGCACCACCAGCAGATCTGGAACATCTTACCAGAAGGCAGCATTTCAGCAACATGTTGGAACAGTACACGTACTGACTGATGGGTCTGCCAAGGGGAATAGCTACAGGGGAAGCAGGGGAAACAACTGCTTTGGGGCCGTGACCTAGAAAGGGCCTATCCAGGAGGAGGAGTAAAGGACTTTGTCAGGGCCCCCTCAACAATATTATACAATGAAATTATATACAGTGGCAGTATAGACACTGTAGAAAGCCAATGGAACAGCTGCTGGGCCTGGTCTGAGAGAGCGATCTTTAGTAGCCACAGGCATGGCGGCATGAAAGGAAGGGGTTGCGCAAAAATTACTGGGGGAGGTGGGCCACATTAAAAAATTTGATGTGGTGCCCAACCATTTCTAGCTACGCCACTGGGTCTGACCCATTCAACTTCTGGGTCTTCAAATTGGGCACATGTCCTGACGTTGCCCTTTACGCCTTGGAGGTGCTGGCCTACCCTGCAGACACTGTATTGTCTGAACGTGTGTTTAGAATGGCTGGGGGCATTATCACAGACAAGCGCAGCCGCCTGTCCGCAGACAATGTGGGCAAGCTTTCGTTTATTAAAAAGAACCAGACATGGATCCTACAGGACTTGTTTGAACCTTATGCAGAATAGACATGTATACCGGCCTCACCCAACCATTGTTGTAAAATGAAAAATAAAAAAACTGTTATTGGAGACTACCTTTGGCTTCACAGTCCAAAAAGGCTTCATTTCATGCAAGAATGTAACCGCCAATTGTAACTTCCCTGTCAGTTATGCAGTGCAGGGGATTGTACCTGGCAAAAATGGTAATATATTTCACCCAACAATTTAAAATCTATCCTTTGCCGGACAGTATTAAACTTGTCCAGCCACAGCTGAAACCAATGATTTACGGTATTGCTATTTTGGCAATTGAATTTCACCCCAGAACAAAAGTTATTGTTTGATGGACACTATTAAACTTGTCCAGCCACAGTTGAAACCCCATATTTACTGTATTTCTATTTTTGCAACTGATTTTCACCCCAGAAAAAAATCTATCCTTTGACAGACACTAGGAAAATTGTCCAGTTACGGCTGGAACACCATATTCAGGGTATTGCTATTTTGGCAATTAAATATTTCACCCCAGAAAAAAATATACCCTTTTACGGACAGATTTAAACTAGGCCTGCAACAGCTGGAACACCAGATTTACGGTATTTCTATTTTTGAAACTGAATTTCACCGCATAAAATAAAATATCCTATGACGGACACTATGAAACTTGTCCAGTGACAGTTGGAACAACTGATTTACGGTATTGCCATTTTGGCAACTGAATTTCACCCCAAAAAATAATAAATCCTTTGCCGGACACTATTAAACTTGGAAAATTCCTAGTATTGATGGATTTATGGACTTGGTGGCAGCTTGTGCTGGTGCACCACAAGTCACAAAATGGCCGCCAATCACCACAGAAAAAAGTGACAGAAAAACCCTTTGTGCAGCCTAAAAACCAGTGAGCAATTAACTAGCAGAAGTTGAATTATTCACAGCTGTAGATCGATCACTTTATTAGGTGTTTTTGCTGAGTTTTCCCTGCCTAATCTCTCCCTCACAGAAGCCGCTTCCTCTCCCTACACTAATCAGAGCAGAGTGACATGCGGCGCTACATGACTCCAGCTTAAATTGAGGCTGGGTCACATGCTGCACTTGGCCAATCACAGCCATGCCATTAGTAGGCATGGCTGTGATGGCTTCTAAGGGCAAGAAGTAAAACGCTAGCTGAGTGGCTGCTGTGCAGCTCTTCAGAAAGCGGGAAGAAATCGCCGAACAACGGACCCGAACCCTAACTTTTTTGAAAATGTTCGGGTCCGTGTCCCGAACACCCCAAAATTCGGTACAAACCCGAACTATCCAGTTTGGGTTCGCTCATCCCTATTCATTATGCAGGCACATTGCCGCCGACACAGTTCAAACAATGATTATGATTGCAGCCATTAATTTCATATATACTGTGAGAATTAGACACCAAATATAGTCTACAAATTCATCACAGAGACATTAATAATTTAATATCAGTATCTTGGAAAATATAGAAAAATATATTTAGGTGTTATTGTATTTGTAGTTAAGTGAAAGTTTGAGACCTACAACCAATGTTCTGAAAATTATTTGAGATGATTGCATTTCTTGAAATTTGCTTTTTGTATGATTCTCAAAAGTCAGTTCTCAGATTGGAATAGGGGCAGAATAAATATTCAACCAAATCAAAAGTGCCCCGATTGCTCTAAAAAGTTATATATGACATTCTGAGTGAGGTCTTTTAGTACGGTTTCAAAATTATAATTTGCTTGAGAGTAGCAACAGGTTTTATGTTATGTTAGAGAAAACATATGTAGTCTCCACCAATACACACTAACAGTAATGCAGAAGAATAGGTCAGGTAAACTAGTCTTTAAGCAACTGAAGTTTAAAAAAAAAAAAATTATAATAATAATAAATAAATCATTTTGTTAATGGTCAGTTGGACAGAACTAAATACACTAACTGTGAGACTGAAAAATGCATGGCACCTTAACAGCACCAGGATTAATATTATAAAAAAAAATGGTGTTTGTGATTTGTGAATTATTTGATGCACATTGAGGTGATACACATTAATGCAAATTGAGTGACATATCTTTAAATGTTGCTGCATCACTCACTGAAAATGGCTGGAATCCTGACTGAATTACACAGTAGCATACTACACCGTCTCCTGTCTTGTCCTTAGCTAAAACCTACAGTATCTATCAATTAATTAAATCTAGCTGACTATCTATTGTCTCACTAACCTCTCCCTGACACCAAAGTACCCATATTCTATGTTTAATAATGTCATATCACAGCAATATATAACACTATAAAACATATGCATTCCCTGGTTGGGATCTTATATATTGCCTGTGACAGGTCAGTATAGTTCCTCAATATATTTATTAATGATCTTTTAGAAGGCTTGCACAGAAAAATATTAACAGTAATTAAAGTAATTAACAAGGAAGAGGACAGTATACTGCTACAGATGGATCTGGATAGATTGGAGGCTTGGGAAGATAGGTGGCGGATAACGTTTAACACTGACAAATGTAATGTTATGAACATCAAAAGGGGCATAGATGCCCGTGATAAGAACATAGTCCTGCCACTTTACGAATCATTAGTCAGACCACACATGGAGTACTGTCTACAGTTCTGGGCTCCTGTGAACAAGGCAGACGAAGCAGAGCTGGAGAGGGTTCAGAGGAGGGCAACTAAAGTAATAACTGGAATGGGTGGACTACAGTACCCTGAAAGATTATCAAAATTAGGGTTATTCACTTTAGTAAAAAGACAACTAAGGGGAGATCTAATAACTGTAAAAATATATCAGGGGTCAGTACAGAGATCTCTCCCATCATCTATTTATCCCTAGGACTCAGCAAAGTTCACAGCAGAGTAAAGGGGTGTGGCAGCAGGAGTTGCAGCGAGAGTCCTGAGCTCACCGTGTCATCTAGTGATCGTGTCTTGACCAGAAACCCAGCGGTTCTTGATTGGTTAACTTGGTCATTCACTTCATCCCAAGTGACATCAGATACCCCCAGCCAACAGTCGGTAGGTTAATCAGACAAAACTCTTAGTTGGCATGGCTCGGGAGCCGTCCCTGTGCCCTCTCCTGTCCTCAACCTGCCTCTGTCATTTTCTGTTCCCTCACAGCGAGAAGTAGTATAAGCTGTTGGCTCAGCTACACTTTTCAGCGAGGAAGAGCTACTAGAGGACAGTCAACAGCTACTGTCCAGCCAAGTGAAGAGACATCTGCTGCTTCCTCCATCAAGTAGTGATGAGGAGAGTGGCGTGGGTGGTGGTGTTGCGAGCGGTGAGGCTCCTGACCCAGAGGCCGTTGAGGAGGACATAAGTGACTTGCAGACAGTACTCGATGATGATAAAGCCGATCGCACTTGGGAGCCGGATGCAGAAGGGGCTTCATTATTATCAGAAGAAAAGGGTGGCAGCTTGCCCGTGAGGTGGCGGCACAGCCAGCAAGGTGGTAGCATTGCTGGGAGTCAGCAGGGTGGCAGCAGTGGGAGGTCAGGAGCAAAACGTGCCCGAGGTAGACCACTTGCTTCGCAGAAACCTACCTGCCCGGGAAGTAGTGGTGCAGGGGTTCACGGAGGTAACGGCTGTAGCAGTCCGTCAGCGCGGACTGTTGGGGGGAAAATCACCTACTCGGCAGTGTGGCAGTTTTTTTTAAAGCGCCAGAGGAGGTGAACGTAGCAATATGTCGAATCTGTGGGCAGAAGGTGAAGCGTGGCCACGGTGCCAATATTGGCACTACAGCACTGCGTCAACATATGCAGCATCGCCATACAGTGGCCTGGGAGAACTGTGGCTCCGATGTGGTGGACCAGCCTGCCGTAGCAACTGCTGCATCACCCAGTGGCACACACTGGGTTTAAGACAGTAAAAGCTCCACCACCTCAGCCGAAGGGGGCGGTCTGTCATTCCCAACTGCTGCTGCTCCAGATGCTTCTGCTCCTCCTACTCCTTGTCAATCATTCCGTCAGCAATCGATCACCAAAGCAATTGCCAAGAGACAGCAGTATGCATGCACGCATCCAACGGCACAGAAGCTGAACATGCTCCTGTCTAAGTTGGTGGTGCTGCAGTCCCTCCCTTTCCAAGTGGTGGACTCTACACCTTTCAGAGAACTGATGGCTTGTGCCGAGTAAAGGTGGAGAGTCCGCAGCCCTCATTTCTTTGCGAAAAAGGCAGTACCAGCCCTGCACAAATATGTAGAACAGAAGGTGGGCCAGTCCTTGAGCCTGTCGGTGTCTGCAAAAGTGCACGTCAGCGATGACGTGTGGAGCTGTAACTATGGTCAGGGACAGTACATGTCCTTTACGGCCCACTGGGTTAATGTGGTTCCTGCAGAGACACGTCGCTTCCGCCTCCACATTCTCACACCGTTGGTCCAGCGACAATGTCCGCCTCTGCCTCCTCATCCTCCACCATGTTCTCAGCCTCCACTGCAGGGACAAGTCACAGTGACCCTCCAGCATACCACATGTGCAGGGCACAGTGGTGTCAAGCTGTTCTGCACCTCATTTCTCTGGGCGAACGGAGGCACACAGGGGAGGAACTGCTCTGTGAGATTCATCAAGAAATCGAATCCTGGCTTTCTCCATGACAACTGAAAATCGGAACCATGGTGACCGACAATGGGAAAAACATTGTGTCGGTTCTGCATCTAGGAAGGCTGAGCCATGCGCCCTGCATGGCACACGTGTTCAAAAATGGCCAGGAAACTGTATGCAATTCAGCTACTCATACACCGCAGAGTACACCCTCCTTTAGTTGCAGCGGCAGAAAGGCATCTCCCAACATAGGCTCATATTTCCACCCGTTGGAATTCCACCTTCCATATATTAGACCGACTATACAAACAGAGAAAGGCCATCAACGATTTCTTGATGATGCATGATGCAAGCGGATAGGAGTACTCTTCTGTGTAATTTCGATGTTAGCCAGTAGCAGCTCATGAGTGACACCTGCCGTTTGCTCAGGCCCTTTCAGGATGCCACGTTATTTGTCAGTTGCCAGGATTACGGGATCAACTACCTCATTCCACTGCTTCATGTCCTGGAACAGATGGTAGTAACAATGGCTGGTCAGGGGACTGGCGCCTAGATCTCATGGCAACATGAGCCCTGTGGGTCTGAACTGGAAGAGGAGGAGGAGGGAGAGGAGGACATTGGAGCACAGGCAATGTTTAGCAAAATGGGTGGTTTTTCTACTCTTGACAGGAGAGGAGTTGCAGGAGCAGCCAAAAGAGCTACAGGGCGATGAGGAAGGTGAGACAGAGGACCCAGACACACCGTGGCAGTATGCAGTGGAGATGGAGACAGGAAATCCATATGAGTCACTTACACAAATGCCCCGCTGCATGCTCACTTGCTTGCGTAGTGACAGCCGAATTGTCACCATTTGGCAGAGGTATGACTTCTGGTTCTCCACCTTGTTGTACCCGCTCTACTGGTCCAGACTTGGGGCCTTTTTTAAACCCACTCAGAGAGAGGACAAACTAAGCTACTACAGAGACATCCTATGAAGTCAGTTGGCCGCTTCCTATCTGCACCATCGTCCATCCTCTTGCAGGTCGGACCTGGAGGGCCCTCTGTGCTAACGTTCCACTGCCATGGCTGCTGGGGAGGGGTGGGGTGGCCTGAGCAGTACTAGGTCAATCAGCAGCAGCCTGAGTCTACAGTCGCTGAGGAGCAGCTTTCTTCACCCGCATAGTGAATAAACTACTCAGCAGCAGCAGGGATTTTACTGGTGTTGAGCGTGAATATTCGCAAAGTGAGTTTTAATTCGCGAATATCGTGATTTTGAGATTTCGCGAATATGTCGAATACATGACCCCATATTCGCAATTACGAATATTCGCTCTTAAGATGGATAATGATAGGGAAGATTCAGACATAATTCCCCCAACCTTAATTGCTTTCTATAACAATTTCCACTATTCCTGTCAGAGTAAAGACTTAATAGGTAAAAACTGTCCTGTGAATGTTCGTCACTTGACTATTCGCATTAATCTATTCACGGTTTGTATTCCCTTTCTTACCAAGCGTTAACAAGTTGTGTCAGACTCCAGTACACTGCATGTATTGTGAAAATTCGTATTATAAATGTCTTTTTCTCACCTTTCCATTCGCACAAATGACTCCCACCATTTCAAGCTTTCAATACATGTAAAGCTGTTTAAACGTTATTAATAACGAATAGATTCTATGCGCACGTGAATATAACTTGAAAAATGAATCGCAAGTCATGATATTGAATGCGAAATAATGAATATTGCAAAATCGCGAATATATGATGAATATGATGCAAATTATTCGTTATAAATCGCAAAATCGAATATGGGTCTTTGCGCTCATCACTATACTTCACTCTTTTGGTCAGTTACGAGTCAAATACACAGAACAGATGCAGATCTTTTCAGGATACATTATCTGAAAGTAGCATTGTCTCCTGATTTTGGCTCACCATACAGTAACTGCTGGAATTAACTGACCAAATAGCCGAAGTGTGAACTCAGCCCCACAGGTCAATGTTAGCATTAGGTATAATGGTGCAGTGGCCCAAGATTCTACTATAGAGTGAAAGAGCAGTCTAATTTTGCAATGTCTTCTGTTTCTACATAGATTGCTAGATAAACTGTTATGTTAGCCGCTGATGCTACTAAAGTGGGAAAGAGCTGTCTCATTTTACACCGTCTTTCACATAGATTGATAGATAACCTATTTTGTCAGCCACTGATACAAGTAGTGGCCCAGTCAAGAGGGTGGGGAGGGTGTCAGCAGTAAGCTTGTGTTGACATCACTATTTATTTTTCCCTTCTTCTGATCCATCAGAAGAACAACCCCAAAAAACGATCCTGTCTTTTGAGCATCCGCCTTCACACAGTCAGGATTTGGTCAGTAAATGATCAGTATTTGTAAGGCAAAAGCAAGAGTGGGTCCAAAACAGAGATGGCATGATGAATGATCTAGTCTGATGCAGCGAGCACTGGTGTGTGGAAATCCTGGCTGATCCACACCTGATTCATCTTCTGAAAGGTTAATCTCTCAACATTTTGTGTTGAAAGGCAAGTTGTCTTTGGGGTAACTATGACTCCTGGTGCAATAAACTTTAGTTCCGATGCCACACTGCTGGCTGGGTAGGAAATCTTGTTCAGGGCAAACAGTTGCGGCCACAATTCAAGTTTGGCTGCACAGTAGTCCAGGGCATCTTGGTCTGGGGTGATAGAGTGCACTCCAAGTATGCCACCACCTGCTGGTTCAGGTTCTGCTCCATGTCCTACTACTGCTAGCTGGTTTCTTCGGTAGGTGGGTGAAAAAAAACATGCTCATCAGAGACTCAAAACTCAAGTTGCTGCTGAAGGAGGTGGTGCTGCTCATGCACCCCACTCCCACCACCGGGTAACAACCATATTAAAGATGTGCGTCATGTAGGGTATATGGTTAAGCCCTCCTTGACGCAGTTCCGATCTTTAGTTGGGGAGGAGACAGCCAAAATTGGACTTTTTGATGAAGGACATGGAGCAGTTTCTCCCCCTTGTGACTATGTTTGCCCAGGCTGGCCAGCTGCAGAACAGCATGACACCGCCATGCTCTGCATAGGTGGTATGCAGGAGGACCACTCAGAACTGTGCCTACAATGGAGGCTGAGAACAAGGCGAAGGATGAGGTGGCAGAGGAGGACATTGGCGCTGGAATCACAGCATGAGAATGCGAAGGTGGCATTGCAATCACCTGGCCAAGTTACTGGTTTCCCTGGGCAGGAGCCACATTTACCTATTAGACCATAAAGGACATACATTGTCCTATACCATAGTTATAGCTCCACATGTCAGCACTCAACGACTGGCCCACCTTCTGCTGGTACAGCTTTTAGAGAGAAGTAATGACAGCTTGGGACTCTCCACCAAGGCTCGGCACTAGTCATCACTTCTCTGAAATGTGCAGAGTCAACCACATGAAAAAAGGAAGGGACTATAGTACCAGCAGATTGGCCAGGAGCATGCTAAGCTTCTGCACCATTGGACGAGTGCACACTAGTGTTGATCGAGCACCAAAGTGCTCTGGTGCTCGAGTAGAACACTTTGGGATGCTCGGGTGCTCTACAGAGCACCCAAGCACAATGGAAGTCAATGGGAGAACCTGAGCATTAAACCAGGCAACCCCTGCTCTGAAGAGGGGAGGGTGCTGGGTTCTACTGAGGTCTATGCAGAAGATCGCTGTACAGTGAGGGAATTCCCCATTGTGAGTCCGCGGCTTAGGAGTCCCTGCTCTGTCTCCATATATAGCTATGTCCATATACCCACTGTATTTAACTCTAATTTAGCCTCTACTTCTAAAACGTTTCTGCCAGGATTTGAACTCACAACCTTCTACATTATAGGCAAGGACCTTAACCACTCAGCTAAAAAGCTGAATGATAAACTCTGTCAGAAAAACTTCACAGTAGTTTGTCATATAGTAAGTATTCCTATACAGCAGAAGTATTATTTTATATTTCACTGCAGGTTAACATGTAGCTGTATAGCATAGTGTTTAAGGTTATTGGTTCTAATGTAGAAGAACGTGAGTTCAAATCCCAGGAAAACCATTTCAGAAATAGAGGCTAATTAACATTTATATATTTTATATTTTTTTTTAGCAATTGTAAAAAATGTATGGCACAAAATAAATGTGGAATTACTAAAAAATTATAATAAAAATAAAAAATGTATATATATATATATTTATATATATATATATATATAGATAGAGAGATAGATAAATGAAATCATACTTCTGATATATATGAATGCATATATAAATTGAAACTACTACTGATATTTTTAGCCATAATATAGTTACATATATTATAATATATTATGTATTCTAAATAAATAATATATGTAAATATATTATGACAAAAAACATAATTATATATATATATATATATATATATATATATATATATATATATATATATATATATATATATATATATATATATATTAATTTAGCCTTGGGATGTGAAATCACAACCTCCTGCATAGAGCCAAGAACCTTAAACACTATGCTATACAGCCACATGTTAGCCTGCAGTGAAATATACAATGATACTTCTGCTATATAGGAATACTTACTATATAACAAACTACTATGAGGTTTTTCTAATACAGTTTATCATTCAGCTTTGTGGCTGAGTGGTTAAGGTCCTTGCCTCTAATGTAGAAGATTGTGAGTTCAAATCCCAGCAGAAACTAGCTCAACACTAGCGCACATATACTGTTATTTCTTTGCAATCAATTGCTCGGTGATCAATTGCTGATGAAACATGTAATGAGAAGTAGGAGCATAAGGACCAGTAGACGATGGCAAAGAAACAGAGCTCCCTTTTGCTAAGGTGGTGGAGCATTGACTGCTGCATAAGGGTGTGCGGGCCGATGGGAGATGCTTAGATGCTTTAGACCAGGGATGCCCAACCTGCGGCCCTCCAGCTGTTATAAAACTACAACTCCCACAATGCCCTGCTGTAGACTGATAGCTGTAGGCTGTCCGGGCATGCTGGGAGTTGAAGTTTTGCAACATCTGGAGGGCCGCAGGTTGGGCATCCCTGCTTTAGACTGTATCATTACATTAGCACTATGGTTTTCTCAGGCCACTTTATGGTTATGCTTCATGTGTTGACTCGGGCCGTAGTGAACCTTCTGCCCACAGATCCTACATACGACCACGCTGACATCTTTAAGCGACTTGATGAAAAATTGCCTGCTGTTGCCTCTATGAAGCCGTGCACCGCTAGTTGTTTCTGGACAGGTAGGCTCCTCAGTAGCAGACGGTCTATCCCGGGCACGTTTGGCTCCAGATCTCACACTGTTGCCACCTTGCAGGCTCACAGCCATACTTGCACCCCGTTGGCTCAGCCACAATGCTATCTCCCAGGCCCTGTCTCACGGACAAGCTGTCACCCTCACCCTCTGATGATGATGAAGCCCCCTCTTCTCCAGGCTCCCACAAGTGATCAGCTACATCATCATGCACTATTGTCTTCTTGTCACTTATATCAACCTCACCAGTCTCATGGCTGGGTCCCTGACTGCTGTCAAAACTCGCTCCCACATGACTGTCGTCATCGCTACTTGTAAGCCTACAGGAGGAATCAGCAGTCCTCTCCTTCAAATTAGGACTGGCCAGTAGCTGCAGACTATCCTGAATAATATCTTCCTCGCTGAAAAGCGGAGGAGAGCCGGTTGCATACATTACTTGCCTGGCAGAAGGAGCAGCAAAGAAAAGAGACAGGTTCAGAACAGGTGAGGGCACAGATATTGTTCCTAGGCTATTCCAACTAAGTGTGGTGTCAGAGGAACCCACTGACTCCTGGCTGTGGGTGTCTGATGTCATGATGTGGAAGACCATTCCGGGATTAGTCGTCAAAACATGACTGCTGGAAGACAGTGGCTGCTGTTCCCTGTTGACGCAGCTGCCGCTACCACTCCTCTTCTTCTGCTGCTACTTCTGCCAGCTACAGCAACGTATTTGACACTGAATATTCCTTTGGAGGGCCCTGGCAACTGTCTGTTGGACATATTACACTGTAACACTAACTGTATATATAAACTAAGTTATTCAATGACAATATGAACACCCCACTAACAGTTGAAGTAGACATCTTATTCACCAAATTTGAGAATCAAGGCCTAATAGAATTGCGTATCTATTAAACAAGGTGGACACCACAATAACCGTAAAATTAGGCAGCTTATTCACCCCAATTAGAGAATCATGGTGTCATAGAATTGCTTATCTATTAAACAAGTTGGGCACCCTAATAGCAGTAAAACTTGACATCTTATTCACCGCAATTTGAGAATCTTAGGCTTAATAGATTTTCTAAACTATTAAACAAGGTGGACACCTCAATAACAGTTAAATTAGACGGATTATTCATCCCAATTATTCAAGGCGTAATAGAATTGCTTATTTATCAAACAAGGTGGACATTCCAGTAACAGTATAACAGTTTATTCACCTCAGTTTGAGAATCAAGGCGTAATAGAATTACATAAATATTAAACAAGATGGACACCCTAATAACAGTAAATTTAGACAGTTTAGTCATCCCAATTTGAGAATCAAGGTCTAATATAATTGCTTATCTATTAAGGTGGACGCCCCAATAACATTAGAACTAGACAACTTGCTCACCCCAATTTGAGAAGCATAATAGAATTGCTTATCTATTAAACAAAGTGTTTCACCCCATTTGAGAATCAAGGCTTAATTGAATTCCTTATGTCTTAAACAAGGCAGACACTGTTCAATTAGATAGCTCTGTGCCCTACACAAGAATTGTTGCAAACTGTGCTGTCTCCTGTGGATCCTTTCAGCTTTACAGATTCAAAGTCCCTGCACTGTCCCTGCAGTTTCCCTATACTCTCTCTACAGTGTGTAAAACTCTCCCAATGATCTCCCTAGACTGTCCCTGCACTGTACATACATTATCCAATATTCCACAATTTAGCAACACTGTCCCTAGAGCTTGTCATGTCTGTCCCTATGCTCAGCACAGGATGAGACTGGGGGCTGTGAGATCATAGGGGCTGGCTAGCTGCTTATTTGCAGTCTGCTCAGGATTATGGGTGATCTCATGTTCCCGGGCTTCTTATTTTCACTTTACAACAGGTGCAGCCGACCATGTTAGGGAAAAAAAAACGAATTATTACCGTGAAGTGCGAGGAATTTTGCATTTGTTGCGAATCAAATTTTTGCTTAAGTTTGGATCGAATTTCACTTTGGATGTTTCGATTCATTCAACACTATTCCCCTGGATCAAAATAGCAGGCTTACAGGTTGGAATTCATTGACATTTTTCTTTTTTCAACCTTAACAACTATGTAATTATGTAGCTATGTAACAAATATGTCTTTGGTCTCTGGATTGAAAGAGATAATACTGCCTCATAAACCCTCAAATCATCATCTGCATTGAGCATGTTCAGATTATGAAGGCATTCTGTGACTTTCATAAATTCATGTTCATAGAGTTTAGCCTTTATTATTGACTTGCATAACCTTTTCTGAGTTTTGGTAAAGCTGAAAGAATCACATTGTGTAGTAAGATTTTAAGCCTAAATCTCGGATCAATCATCCAGGATTTCTAAAGGACAAGAGGTTGCTGCATGGACATGTGGTACACGGAGAAATAACATAGCTAATCAATGCCAATATGTCTATATCACTGATGTAAGCATTTACTTGAAGACAGGCACTGGGATTAAAGTATTATTCATAAGCCTATTTGACTTAAAGAGGTTGTCCGGTCCCAAAATCAAAATTATGTGCTCATAGCACCCCTCACCATGTATACATATGCCCCCAATACCTGTTTTTTTTATGTCTGAGCTTTCCTTCCCCCCGGAAGACATCAGACTATCCTGGCAGATCTGTTTAATTTCTCCCCTTCTTGTTTTGTTGAATACATAACTTTATTGATACACAAGCCTGGCTGCACTGCCCAGTGGTGAGTCACAAGCTGGTCACGCCCCCCACACTGCTCTGCCTGCAGCAGCTACACCCACTATAACTCCTGTGTCCATGTTTCTACACCCAGACATGAATCTACTTCTCACCCAGTGTCTGAATAACATAACTGTCCACAGGCTCTGCCCTCACATGTGTATCTAATCCTATCCTGTGTGATACAGCTGAGCTGTGTATCTAATCCTATCACTGACTGTCCACAGGCTCTTTCCTCACTATCTCCAGAGTGTGATAAACAGCTGGAATCAGCAAGCATATCCAAACACATCTGTATCTAATCCTATCCTGTATGTGTGCCTGATACACATCCTGTTGTGTGTGATACTGCCTGCTAAAGTGTGTATTTAATGCCATTTTGTATGATACTGCCTGCTGAAGTGTATATCTAATCCTATCTGCTATAATACAGCCTGCTGAAGTGTGTATTTAATGCCATTTTGTATGATACCGCCTGCTGAGTGGTGTATCTAATCCCATTTTGTATGACACAGCCCACTGAGTGGTGTATCTAATCCTATCTTGTATGATCCTGCCTGCTGAGCTATGTATCTAAACCCTTATGCACACGACCGCATCCATTTTGCAATCCACATTTTTTGCAGTCCCATTGAGTTCTATCGATTTGAGGTCCTCATTTTGAAGACCAGAATAAGACATGTTCTGTCTTTACTGGAACTGACATACGGATGTAAAAAACACACTGATGACGTCCATGTGCTTTCCACATCCATATATCAGTTATGTGAAAGATAGAACATGTCCTATTCCGGTCCTCATGATGCAGATCTAAAATCCATAGAACTCAATGGGACTGCAAAAAAATGTGAATCGCACATGTACGGTAACCTTTAAGTGGATCCGAGACTTGCAGACCGCAAAACAGATACGGTTCTGTGCACCAACCATATCACTTATACTCAGCCCCCATAACAATGGCATCCACAGTGCCCCCCATAATACTGACATCCACAGTGCCCTCATAACAGTGACATCCACGGTGCCCCCATAACAGTGACATCCACGGTGCCCCCATAACAGTGCCATCCAGAGCCCCTAGTGACATCCAGTGCCCCCTATTTGCCATCCAGTGCCCCCTTGTGCCAACCAGTACCCCCTAGTACCATCCAGCGCCCCCACTATCTCATGCAGTGCCCTCTTGTTTGCCATCCAGTGCCCCTGTTTGCCATAAATTGCCCCCCCATGCCATCCATTTCCCCCTTGTGCCATCCAGTGCACTCTTTGCCATCCAGTGCCTCCTTGTGCCAAACAGGGGCACTGGATGGCACAATGAGTGTGCTGTGAAGACTGCCGGTCTGCGCTTTCTCCAGCAGGAGGCGGTGACATCATTTGTGAAACTGTCTCCTGCTGGAGAAAGGAAGAGAAGAAGACGGACTTCGGTCGGAAGATAGAAGATCCATCAGGATGGACCACATGACCGGGAGGTGGATCTCCAAACTGGCTGCACTGTGGAAGGTAAGTATAAGGCCACTAACCTTGCTTTCACAGGTTACATTTAGCCAGCAATTATTAGGTTTGGACCAGAGAACCCCTTTAAGTCTCTAAAATGTGCTCTCAGTTTAATTGGCTTGTCTCACAGAAGACACAGATTTGAAGATATCTATCTATCTATCTATCTATCTATCTATCTATCTAGTTTAATGTTTTAGCATTGGGTAAATAAGATTCAATCATAAATTTAGATTCAAAGAATTTGAATACATTGTTCCTTATGCAGAATAATTAACATATCTGTAATGATGATAACGGCAATGATATGTCACATGATTTTCCACAGCAGATCTGTGTGCTTAAAATCTGCATCATTTTTAGTAGCAGTAAAAAGAGTTAGGCCCCTTTCACACGGGTGAGTTTTCCGCACAGGTGCAATGCGGTGAACGCATTGCACCTGCACTGAATCCGGACCCATTCACTTCAATGGGGCTATGTACATCAGCGGTGATTTTTCACGCATCACTTGTGCGTTGCGTAAAAATTGCAGTAAGCTCTACATTGTGCGTTTTTCACACAACGTAGGCCCCATAGAAGTGAATGGGTCACACTGCAGATGCAGTGTGATTTTCACGCATTGTTGCTAGGAAACGATCGGAATGGGGACCCGATCTTTATTATTTCCCCTTAAAACATGGTTATAAGGGAAAATAATAGCATTCTTAATACAGAATGCTAAGTAAAATAGTGATAGAGGGGTTAAAAAAATAAATAAATAAACTCACCTCATCCACTTGATCACGCAGCCCGGCTCATTTTCTTTCTACTTCTTTGAGGGCCTGGAAGGAAAAAGACCATTAGTGACGTCATCACTAGAAGAAGAAAGAAGACTACCCGGGCTGCATGATGAAGTGGATGAGGTGAGTTTATTTTTTATTTTTTTTAACCCCTCCATAACTATTTTAGATCAATCACTTTATTTGGTCAATGTATAGCTCAACGTGTTTCGGGGACCAACAAACCAGTGTAAAGTTGAACTAGCTTAGTTGCCGATAACAGCCAATCAAATTCCACCTTTCATATTTGACAGCTCTTTTGGAAATCCGGTTCTACTTCACACTATATATAATATGTCTTGCATCTATTTGTATAGTGCCTTATTTTCTGTTATTTTGTAGATGTAGCCATATACATCCGCACATTTAATACCATATCATGCAGGATGGTTTATATATAGTTTTTTCTGTGATTTGTTTGATTTGTCTTGAAGGAGTGGCACCTTTATGTGTGAATACGCTCCTATACTGGGAGTGATATTCAAGTGAACTTTTGCCCCACCTATCTAATAGGTGACCTTGATTAAGGTGGTACATATAGGTGCGTGTGTCTCTCCTCCCATCGGTTGCTAATGCACATGGAGGTAACAAGGGGCAGCACACCATATGTGCGGGGACTGTGCTCCTGAAAAATGTGCCACAGCATGAATAGGTTAGCATAGGGACCCAGCTGAACTGAGACCACCTTGTCGCCAGTAGGTGGGCTTAGATGTATTTTGATCAAAATGTATTGACCAAGTGTTTCTGTTTTTATCAAGGGCTTAGTCCATATGTCTTGCATCTATTTTTATAGTGCCTTATTTTCTGTTATTTTGTAGATGTAGCCATATACATCCACAAATTTAATACCATATCATGCAGGATGGTTTATATATAGTTTTTTCTGTGATTTGTCTACTTTACACTAGTTTGATAAATGACCCCTATTATGGGGTCACTATTTTTTTTTTCACAATTTTTTTCAGCAGTATAGTACCTGGGACATTGGGGAGCACCACGGGCACAGTATTGGGGGTGGCAGCAGGATGACACTATGGGGAGACCAGGATGGTGAGGTTGATGGAAAAACTGAGAAATCTAACGTGTCTGTATTACAAACTCTGTAGAGACGAGATGCGGCTGAAAGAATTTGTCATGGTGGTCTAACGGAGGAGAAGAGGAAAGAGAAGGTCTATATGACAGGAGATGTCCCTGGATGTGAGAGGTATGTGGTCAAGTATTGTGGAGGGGGGCAAGGGAAAAGACCGGCCCCAGGTGCCAAACACCCTAGGCATGCCACTGGCTAGTGCACTATGGAAGTAATAATACAAGGGGCATTATACATATGGGACAACATGGGGCACATCTTAGCTAATGGCACTACAGGGGGTATTATAATACAGTGTGCACCACAGGGGTTATTATAATTAGGGGGCACTGCACTGGGATTTTATAAACATCGGGGCTACTACAGGTGGCATTATAAATTCTGGGGCAACTATTGGAGGCATTATAACTATGGGGGACAATATGGGGACCTTGTTACTACTCTGGATTGTATAGGGGTTCCTTATAGATCAGTCATATTATTAGTGGGGCTCTAGAGGGACCTTGTTACTGCTGGGGACACTATAGGGGGGCTTTATTTGTACTAGGGCCCTAGTATCTGTAGTGTTTGTGGGCATTGGGGAGCATAGTGGGCACAGTATAAGTAGTAGCAAACAGATAAAAATGTTGAGGCACCAGGATGGGGAGGATGATGCCAAACTCAGCAGAGACAAGACACAGCTGAAAGGTGGCATAATGGCGGTTTGTTTTCAATGGAAAAAAATTAAAGAAAGAGAATATATACATCAGAGGAGACATCACTGCATGCAATAGGTATGTGGTGCTGTATTCTCTTGATTGTGTGATATAGCACCAATTCTTTATAAGAACCCAACCAGCATACCAAGATAGCTGTATGCTGCCCAGGCATGATATAAGTTGTAGCTTTGCAACAGCTGGAGGGCCACAATTTTGACATCCCTTTTCTATAAGGTTCTGTCAATGGGGCTGCAAAATTATGTTGTGCTATTTCTTAGTATTCACATTCAAATAAACAAGGAAATATGAATAATATGTTTGGCTTTGGGTTCTTTTTTGGTACTTTCAGCCTAATTGTGGTTAACATATACAACTGTGTTACACTTTTGAAAACACAATACAGTGCCATACAGCAAAACCCATCACTCAGACACGAGCAGCAATTTAACTAAAACATAATAAAAGCTTTTGATGAAGCCTTATGGGACATATCCAGCTGATATCAATACCCTGAAGTAGAGCCGTGAACCTCTAAGTACAATAAAGTTTAATTAATCCCCACATCCCTTTTCCTTGCCACACAATCACTGACACATAATGAAAAACTTCAAACAGCAGCAAAATGTAAATTACAAGGGAGGGAATCCTACACAATTCAAGTCTATTCTTGCAGAAAATTACAGAGAAAATTTGTAAGAATTGCAGACTACAGGCACATATTGTCTGAGATAATTATTGTTTTCATTGGTATTTTTGTGAGAAAATGCAAACAGTGGTCTTCACAAAAACTAGAAAAATGTGGGGTTTTATTATTTTAGTAAAAGAGCTAAAAATATCCTTAACAAATTGAAGCCAGGGAAAAAAAAAAAAACTATAGAAAACTGTAAAAAACTGCAATTTATCCATATTTTAGTTGATTTTGTCAATTAGAACTGTGTTTTTCGAAATGGAACTTGTGATTTACAAAACCTTCAGAAAGAAAATATGATGAATCATAATCGCAGAAAATAATGCTACATAAATAAATGCTACTCAGACATCTTCTGCAATAATTGTGTCATTTCCTTTCGTTTAGAGCTTATTAAATTGTGTTTTAAACCCTGGATGTGAAGCTGGTTGTATTTCTATACATAGTATCAACAGTTTTTCATTCAATGCTGGACATATTAAGACTACACAGAAATTATATCTAATATGTGGCGGTTCTGCCCCAAAATGTAGTCATTATGGAATGAGGCAAAATCAATAATTGATACAATATGATCTAATATAATAGACTCCTCCCGGAAAAAAAACTTTTCTTTCAACCTTTCTGGACCTCCAGTCTAATCTTTGAAGATGACACCTGGTCGTGAGCGCAGCGGGCACCATAACTGCCAGGTTCCTGCTCTTTTACATGGGTAATGCCTACAATCAGCAGTAAGGCCTAATTCACATGTCCGTATTTTTTTTCCGCATTAGTTCCGCAAAATGGGTCCGCAAAAGATGCGGAGAGAATTTTGTATGCACTCCGTATCCGCAAATCCTTTCATTTCCGCAATGCAGAACCGTAAATAAAGTAGAGCATGTCCTACTTTTGTCTGCAAATTGCGGACCGTAGCCCCATTGAAGTGAATGGGTCCGCATAAATCCGGATGACATGCGGAAAGGTTACAAAAGTCATCTGCATGTAATCCGTATTTGCGGATCCGTAATTACGGATCCACAGGAAATGAAAAGTTACCCTGGAAGCATCTTTTTTTTTTCTTGTTCTTCCAGATTTTTGCGGAAATACGGAAACACGGAAGGTATACGGAGACACTAAAAAACGGAAGTGTTTTGCGGAAACACGGATCCACGAAAAAACGTACCGTCATTCTGGAAAGAAGAATTACTGACGTGTGAATAAGGCTTAATGGTGATCACAGACATTTAGAGTACAGCTACACTGCTACACTGGTTGCATGAAAGCTATCACGGCCAAGATCATAGAGTAGCAGTGATCCCATAGAAATTAATGGAATTGCCTTGCCAGTCAGAAGAAATCCAACACTGCTGTTGATCCCATTCATTTCTATGGTGGGATCACTACTACTCTGCAATCCGCGCCCACTGTTGCCGTGTATTCATCCTCTTAACCCCCATTGCCGCTGTCAAATGTGACCATGGAATCTGGGAGCACTAAAAACGTGAATAGTGTGCTTCTCACCCGTAGCCTTCTTTCCCTGGCTAAGATCAGGGAAGGAAGCCTGTACTAGTAATAGGCCTAAGCCTGTGCAAGGCTTATAGGAAACTAACTAGTGTATTCCAATGCAGGCCTGTAGGTTGCAGCACTGCATTGGAATTTACTGAATACAGTATTCTGTACTGCATAGATATGCATTACAGAATAAGGCTACATTCACACGACCGTAGTGTATTATGGATCCGCAAATTGCGGATCCGCAATACACCCACCCATGTGAATGTAGCCTAAAAGGTGCAATACAATGATTGCATGTGGGCATTGCAGTGTCCAAAATCACCTATACTCCATTATATACACCATTGTTTTTTCACTTCACCTCATAAAAAAATGAATAAAAGTAATTAAAAAGTTGTACACATTCCTTAATGGTATCAATAAAAACTATGGATCATCTTGCAAAAAATAAGCCCTTACATAGCTCCATAAGTTAGGGTGGTCAGAATATGGCAATGAAAAGAAAAAAAAAATCCAAAGTTTTTTTTTTTCCAGTATTAAAACACAAGAAAAACAACATAAATATATAAATATAGTATGGTATCGCCTTAGTCATACTGACTTGGAGAATGAAGGTAACAGGTCAATTTTACTGCATAGTGAATAGTGTTGATCGCGAATATTCTGATCGCAAATTTTTATTGCGAATATCGGCACTTTGAGAATTAGCGAAAATCTAGAATATAGTGCTATATATTTGTAATCGCGAATATTCTAGTTTTTAGTTTTTTTATCATTATTACTTCTTGCTTGTGGGCTAATGAGAAGGCTGCAATATCTTTGTCAGAGCTTAGCAATATACCTAGCAACGAATAGGAAAGTTGCCTACCCCTTTATATAAGAATCTCCCCAGCAGCCATTTTCTGCTGTTTTATTGCAGTTCTGAGAGAGACAGCAGTGTCATTGCTGTGCTCTGTTCTTTGCAGACTCATCTGGATCCTTATTTGATTACATTACATAGTTAGCTCATATATATATATATATATATATATATATATATATATTATACAGATAGTGGGAAATAGTCAGTGTAGGTTAGATATTGATATAGTGTTGCTGATAGGTTCCAGTGCAGGGTGTTAGGTAGTGTGATAGGAATTACTGTGCTGTGATAGGGATTAGTGTCTCTGTTGGACACACTACTGTGATGTCACAACAATACTTAGTGCACCAATCAGTAATATCTACTCAGACCTGATAAAATGTAAAGTTGCATGTATAACGCAAAAAAAAAAGTGCACCATTATTGTCAATTTGTGCAATCGCAAAAATAATGACTGGAGATAGCGAATTCTAGAATTCATAAATTTATTGCGAATATTATGAGAAAAATTCATGAAATATCACGAAAAAGAATATTGACCATGCCGCTCATCACTAATAGGGAACTCCGTAAAAACAAAACTTATTGCTCCAGGAAGGCAGAAAGTAAAAAATGAAAATGTGAAAACGGAAAATCACAGGGTCCTGAAGGGGTTACGTCATACACATTTCATTCCTAGAATGTTTGTATTTGTTTAAAGTGTGCCCTTTTACCTCTTTCCTCCACAACCATCTTCTATACCATTGGCGTGTATTAATGACTCATCTCTGGCTATAAAACTGTGTCACATTGTATGTTATATTGTCAGGATAATGTATCCTAGCAGTTACAAGGCCTACAGCATGTGTCTCAATAATGTACCAACACATACATGTATGGATGTATGCAGGAGAGCAAAAAAACTTTTTCAAAATCCAGCTCTTTACAGCAAAGTTTTGTTCTTTATTGATGCGATAAAAATTCCAAGTACAGGTACGGACAGTAAATCCCTTCTACGCGTTTTGGGCTATAGCATAGCAGCCCTTACTCATGACAGGGAAGTTGTGAGTTTGGTTGCAATTTAAAGGGGAGTAGGAGAAGAAAAAAACTCCAAAACCCCTCCCATGGCAATCAGACCTCTACAATATACACATGTGAAACACTAGAGCACATTCACAAATAACATGAATAAAAAATGTTTCCAGACAATGGAACAATTAGCTAACATATCAGTAGCATTACTATATAAAAAACAAATACGTAAGCATGATGCATGTTTCAATATTGCAATATCAAATATTGGCGCTTGTTCAGACCCTTAGGTTGCCTAGTATCTAGTTGAAAGATCCAATATGCCTCTCTGTTCAACAGCTTGCGTTTATGGTCACCACCTCTAACTGGGGGAGTAACCCTTTCTATGCCTTGGACAGATAAATATGCTGTAGAGCCTGCATGTAGTACTGCACAGTGTAAACTGACAGCAGATACATTTTGTTTGTCATACAGGGGCACATCTGATATATGCCTGTGAATCCGTGTTTTCAGTGCGTTAGTTGTACAGCCCACATACTGGATATTACACAGCGTACAAGTGATTAAATAAATTACATATCTGGTGTTACAATTTAGATATGATCTAATCACAAAATCTTTATTGTTAGCTGTAGATCTAAAGCTTCTGCCAGATTTAATATACCCGCAACATATGCATTTGGTGTGCCCACAACGAAAACACCCAGGTTTATTTAACCATGTCGGTTTAACCTCCTTTCTTTCCTGAAACAGGCTTGGACTAAGCGTATCCCCAAAGTTGGAGCTCTGCGTGCTATATTTTTCACTACTGATGCCACCACCGTAGACCACTCCCTGTCCGCATGCAAGTATAAAATACCCCATCTTAGTACTTCAGCACTTGGCTCCATTGTGCTCCTCTTCTCCTTCCCCATAGTGCCCCCATCATATGCCATTAAAAAAAAAAAAACTTCTTAGTGCCCCAGCAGATGCCCCTATCGTGCTCCTCTCCCCCATAATGTGCCAGTAAAAAAATGCCTCTTCTTAGTGCCCCCCATAATGTGTCAGTAAAAAATGCCCCCATAATGTGCCAGTAAAAAATCCCCCTCCTTAGTGCCACCAGATGCCCCCATAGTTCTCTCCCTCATAGTGCCCCCATAATGTGCCAGTTAAAAATGGCCCTTCTTAGTGCCACCAGATGCCCCCATAGTTCTCTCTCCCCCTTAGTGCCCCCATAATGTGTCAGTTAAAAATTGTCTTTTTTAGTGCCACCAGATGCCCCATAGTGCTCCTATCTCCATAGTGCCCCCATAATGTGCCAGTTAAAAATGCCCCTTCTTAGTGCCACGAAATGCCCCCATAGTGATCAAATCCCCTATAGTGCGCCCATAATGTGCCAGTTAAAAATGCCCCTTCTTAGTGTCACCAGATGCCTCATAGTGCTCCTCTTTCCCAAAGTGCCCCCACAATGTGCCAGTTAAAAATGCCCCTTCTTAGTGCCACCAGATGCCCCATAGTGCTGCCCTCCCCTATAGTGTCTCCCATGTGCCAGTAAAAAATGTCCCCTTAGTACGAGATGCCATAGTGCCCCTCATAATATTCCAATAAAAAGGCCCCTTCCTAAATGTCCCCATAGTGCTCCACTCCCCCATAGTGACACCCCAAATAAGGCCCCTATAGTGCCACCAGATGCCCCATAGTGCCCTCCAAAATGTGGAAGTAAGAAATGCCCCTAGATGCCCCCATAGTGCCCCCCAAAACAGGCCAGAAATAAATGCCCCCAGATTCCCCAATAGTGACCCCCCCAAAAACATTGGCCAGTAAGAAATGCCCTAGTGTGACAAGTTCCCCTTATAATGTGTCATCTATAAAAAAAATAAAAAATCACTAATACTTACCTTCATGAGGCTGCCAACGATGCGATGCAGGCCTCTTCTGGACTGTGTCCCCCGCTGTGTGCTGGCTGGTTCAGGCGGCGCAATGATAATGACATCATTGTGCTGCCTGAGCCGGCCTCTGATAGGCTGCAGGCATTAGTGCCTACAGCCTATCAGAAAAATGGGGAAGGGAGATGCCTCTCCTTCCCCTTCCCTGTGACAGCACAGCCATCTGTATTGCTGTCTAGTGATGAGCGTCAGGGGCAGTATTCAAATTTACGATATTTTGAGAATATTTGGACGAATATTCATCATAAATTTGAGAATTTGCGATTATTTTCTTGATTGTGAAAATTGGCAGTGTAATATGCGCGCATTGCACGTGCAATACAGGCGTGGGTCACTTTTGCTACATTTTTCAAGCTGCTAAAAGTTTCCTGAGACTGGAGAAAATGTTTGGCACGGCAGAACATTACAATAGCTTTATATGCAGATAGAGTGCTCCAATATATTCTCGATTGTGCAAATCAGCAATTAATGATTCACATATTTGGGCGCAGAACGTGTAACTTCACATTTTAGCAGGTCTGACTACATATTACTGATTGGTGCACTAAGTATTGTTGTGAACTTGTCTGTAGCATGTATGTATGGACAGCAGAACCAATCACACTACCTAACACCCTGCACTGGAACCTATTAGCTACACTATATCACGATCTAACCTACACTGACTATCTTCCACTAACTATCTGTATTATATATATATATAGCAAACTAACTAACTAATGTAATCACACAGCAAAGCACAGAGCACAGCAATTACACCACTGTCTTTCTCAAAACTGAAAAAAACTGCAGAAAATAGCTGCTGGGGGGGTTCTTATATAGTAAGGGGTAGGCAGCTTTCGTATTGGTTGCTAGGGATGTTCCCAAGCTCAGACAAAGACATTGCAGCCTTCTCATTGGCCCACAAGCAAAAAGCAGGGAGGGATCATGGGTAGAGATGAGCGAACACCTGGAAGTTCGGGTTCGGGAAGTTGGGCCGAACTTTCCGAAAATTAATGGGGACCC
Organism: Bufotes viridis; assembly: GCA_033119425.1. NCBI lineage: Eukaryota > Metazoa > Chordata > Amphibia > Anura > Bufonidae > Bufotes > Bufotes viridis. The sequence continues at coordinate 158,278,493 of CM065594.1, forward strand.
GAAATTTTAGGCACTAAAAAGGCTGTAAAATAGTCCAGGAACGGGCTAGAGGGCTGTCAAAGGAAGCAAAATGTAGGGAAATCACCTGCAAACAAATGTGGATAGGGAAATGAATTAAAATAAAATAAATAAAATTTAACCAATATCAATTGGAGAGAGGTCCCACTGCAAGGAATCATGCGTCATATCACCCAACACTGGAGAAGGCCACTTTCAGTTATTTCAGCCCAGCACCCAGACAGAGGAGAGAGGTCCCACAGCAAGGAATCATGCGTCATATCAACCACCACCGGAGAAGGCCACTCTCAGTTATTTCGGCCCAGCACCCAGACAGAGGAGAGAGGTCCCACAGCAAGGAATCATGCGTCATGTTAACCACCACAGGAGAAGGCCACTCTCAGTTATTTTGGCCCCACCACCCAGACAGTGGAGAGGTTCATTCAAATTTGGGTTGCACCGCAAGATCGCTCCGTATCAGGTGGTGGTGCAGTTAGCTGTGGCGTGGAGACAAAACTTTTCCACATTTCTGCCATGCTAACCCTGCCCTCAGAGGAGCTGGCCGTGACACAGCTGCGTGGGCGACCTCTTGCTCTTCCTCAGCCTTCGCCTTGGGATTACACCTGTTCCCCTGTGACATTTGGGAATGCTCTCAGGAGCGCGTCTACCAGCTCCAGTGCAGGAAGTAAGGTGGGCACATTGTCTTTGTACCGGGGATCCAGCAGGGTGGCAACCCAGTAGTCCGCACACGTTAAAATGTGGGCAACTCTGCTGTCGTTGGGCAGGCACTGCAGCATGTAGTCGCTCATGTGTGCCAGGCTCCCCAGAGGTAAGGACAAGCTGTATCCGTATTCCCCCAGCCACGCACTAGTGATGGGCCTGAGCTGTGTCGGGTGCCACCCCGCTGTGAACCTGCTTCATCTTCATCCTCCTCCACCTCCTCCTCATCCTCCTCGTCCTCCAGTAGTGGGCCCTGGTTGGCCACATTTGTACCTGGCCTCTGCTGTTGCAAAAAACCTCCCTCTGAGCCACTTCTAACAGACTGGCCTGAAAGTGCTAAAAATGACCCCTCATCCTCCTCCTCCTCCTCCTGGGCCACCTCCTCTTCCGTCATCACCCTAAGCATTTTCTCAAGGAGACATAGAAGTGGTAATGTAACGCTGATAACGGATAACAGTACTCGAAACAGGCCACACAGGTCTCGCATGGAGGCCCAATCATTGGTTGTGAAGTGGTGCTGTTCTGCAGTGCGACTGACGCGTGCGTGCTGCAGCTGAAACTCCACTATGGCCTGCTGCTGCTCGCACAGTCTCTCCAGCATGTGCAAGGTGGAGTTCCACCTGGTGGGCACGCCGCATATGAGGCGGTGAGCGGGAAGGCCGAAGTTCCGCTGTAGCGCAGACAGGCGAGCAAAGGCAGGATGCGAACGCCGGAAGCGCGCACAGACGGCCCTCACTTTATGCAGCAGCTCTGACATGTCGGGGTAGTTGTGAATGAACTTCTGCACCACCAAATTCAGCACATGCGCCAGGCAAGGGATGTGCGTCAAACCGGCTAGTCCCAGAGCTGCGACGAGATTTCGCCCATTATCGCACACCACCAGGCCGGGCTTGAGGCCCACCGGCAGAAACCACTCGTCGGTCTGTTGTTCAATACCCCGCCACAACTCCTGTGCGGTGTGGGGCCTGTCCCCCAAACATATGAGTTTCAGAATGGCCTGCTGACGTTTACCCCGGGCTGTGCTGAAGTTGGTGGTGAAGGTGTGTGGCTGCCTGGATGAGCTGGTGGAAACAGAGGAGGAGGAAGCCGAGTAGGAGGAGGAGGCTACAGGAGGCAAAGAATGATGCCCTGCGATCCTTGGCGGCGGAAGGACGTGCGTCAAGGAACTCTCCGCCTGCGGCCCAGCCGCCACTACATTTACCCAGTGTGCAGTTTGGGAGATATAGTATCCCTGGCAGGGCCGGTGCAAGGATTTTTGCCGCCCTAGGCAAAAGAAAAGTTTGCCGCCCCCCCCCCCCTTATCATTCTTCACCCCCCCCTCCTTTGTCATTCTCCCCCCCCCGTCAATCTTCACCCCTCCTCCTTTGTCATTCCCCCCCCCTGTCATTCTTCTCCCCCCTCTTGTCATTCTTCTCCCCCCTCTTGTCATGCTTCCTCCCCTCTTGTCATTCTTCTCCCCCCCCTCTTGTCATTCTTCTCCCCCCCCTCTTGTCATTCTTCTCCCCCCCTCTTGTCATTCTTCTCCCCCTCTTGTCATTCTTCTCCCCCCTCTTGTCATTCTTCTCCCCCTCTTGTCATTCTCCCCCTCTCTCCCCACCTGTAATGTAGCGTGGCCGGCGCTTTATGGTCCACGGGTACAGGAGCTTTAGATTCCTGTACCCTGACGGACTGACAGGAAGTGCACACTGTGTGCGCACTTCATGTCAGTCCGGCCGAGTACAGGAGACACATGCTCCTGTACCCGCGGCCATAAAGAGCTCGGCCACGCTATGACTGACAGGAGGGAGGCGCTGAGCGCTTCCCTCCTGTCAGCTCCTTCTCTTGCTGTGCCCGGGCGGTGCGCCCTCATGGGCGCACCAGCCCGGGCAGTCTGCAGCCGCCTGAGGCTCTATACAGAGCGCTCGGGCGGCTGCAGCATGAGGCAGGGCCGGCGCTCCTAGCAGCGCCCCTTGCCAAGGGGCGCTCTACGCGGCGGCCTAGTCTGCTTATAGGACGCGCCGGCCCTGATCCCTGGCCATGCTTACTGGTCCACGGATCTGTGGTTAGGTGGACCTTGCCACAGATGGCGTTGCGCAGTGCACACTTGATTTTATCGGATACTTGGTTGTGAAGGGAAGGCACGGCTGTCTTGGAGAAGTAGTGGCGGCTGGGAACAACATACTGTGGGACAGCCATGGACATCAGCTGTTTGAAGCTGTGTGTGTCCACCAGCCTGAATGGAGTGCCGTGAATATCTCTTTATTTGAACTGGGGATACACTCCCGTCACTGAGCACCCACAATATTTGGATGGAAGTGCCGATCAATTTGTATATTTAGATTTGAAGTTTTTTTGTAATCTGAGCACCTATTCTCATGTCAACCTATACATTTGCATATGATACTACTACGGCAGATGGCATTGTTTCACAAGTCACAACGTCCACGGATTTCCTAAATGCATCTAACATCGAATATCGAAGTCGGGATTGGGAACGTGAATCCAAAAAGCTAACATCATCTGAATTACATTGTGCAACAATTGCTGAATACTATAAGAGCAACCGCATTCCACGTGGATTACGTGTTCATTTACGTCCAAATTTATTTCCTTCCAATATGGATTACTGTGATAAATTCGAAAATATCATTAACTAATGTTCATTTGATATCATTATACTCAGCATAGAGTTTTTGCAAAAATCTATTGCTGAGTCAAAAGAAAAACTACAGGCTATTGAAACTCAATTGATCTCTACATCCTCCCCGCAGGATTGGTCTGAACTAAAGAAGAAGACTGAAAAAACCCTTGAGGAACATCGTAAATACATTGAACAAACAAAACGATCAAAGTTTATACATGACGCTGAGGATTATCAGCTGAAGCGCGTGTACCGCTGGCAATGGCAGGATATGGGAATATCACATGGACAAAATACACATTATACGGATTATGCTTCTTCATCCTCTGGCAGCGAGAAATCCACCTATAGACGACAACAACGTTTTTTCCCAGACGCGGCCCCAGAGTCCGTAGCCGCACGCACGGATACGTCGAGGAGGACGATCGCACCATACAGGGACCCACAATCCAAACTCGATCGCAGGTATCGATTTAGTAGTTAATATATCATCCAGGACTTTGTCGCCGGCAGAAATTAGTATTTTGTCAAAGGGATTATCTTTTTGCCCTCATGACGAGTCATTTAGTCATTTTTAGAGTTGAGCGAACACCTGGATGTTCGGGTTCGAGAGGTTCGGCCGAACTTCCGGAAAATGTCCGGGTTCGTGATCCGAACTCAACCCGAACTTCATCCCGAACCCGAACCCCATAGAAGTCAATGGGGACCCGAACTTTTGGGCACTAAAAGGCTGTAAAAGACTCCCGGAAAGGGCTAGAGGGCTGCAAAAGGCAGCAAAATGTAGGTAAATCCCCTGCAAACAAATGTAGATAGGGAAATGATGACAACACAAAATAAATAAAAATTAACCAATATTAATTGGAGTTAGGTCCCATAGCACAGAATCAGGCTTCAAATCACCCACCAATGGAGAAGGTCGCTTACTATTATTTCGACCCCAGACAAAGGAGAGAGGTCCCACAGCAGAGAATCTGGCATCATATCAACCACCACAGGAGAAGGCCACTTTCAGTGACTTAGGCCTTAGCACCCAGACAGAGGAGACATGTCAGATAGCACAAGCATTACATTTATACCATCCAGCACAGGAGAAGGCCACTTTTAGTTACTTTGACCCCTGCACCCAGAAAGAGGAG